>NW_022260025.1:9835-24067 GCF_009602425.1 Actinia tenebrosa
CCCCTACACACTTAGTTTTTGAAAATATTGTTTTATTTCCAAGAAATTAAAACATTTCTTTCAGGGCGTCAATATGCTAATTAGAGGGGTCTAAATATGAGCAGAATTACAGACCTCCTGTCCTAAAACTATGTGTTCTATAAACGTTAGTAGAGTGATTTTTTTCGCCTGTAACTTGAATAAAGAATTTTTAGTCGATTTTTTTACAGAACATACTCTCAACACTCTCAAAAGTAGCTCCAAAACAAGTGGCAATTTTACTATGACCATTTATTTTCAAGCTATTTAAAGATGAGGAGTTTTTCTACAGTTTTAAAAAAAATTAGCTTGGGTAAATCATTTTTTCGATTTTTATGTTCGGTCAAATTTGCCGTAATAAGCCGTTTTTTAGGGCCCGGCTTAGCTTTTGAAACGAACAACACATCTAGATCTCGCTCACTAATAAAACACTTGAAGTTTTGAAGTGCTTGCTCGAGAGTTTTGGTCTTACAGAAAATGTATTGACTTACGAAAAAAAATTTTTTAATTTACCTTAAACGTCTTCAAGATTCTATCTTTTTCTGTTTTTTATTTCTTCATTTTATCTTTGGACACCAAACAAAGTATTTTCAAAATTGTCTGATCAGCCTTCAGCAAAATAAGAGGGTTTTTACCCTTTGGTTACCCACCAAAGACGCAAAGGATTATGGGAATGTGAAAGTCGAGAATATTATCACTTGGTGTCACGGTCGGTAGAAGGACATTCCAATTCTTTATATTTCGCAACAATATCGGTATAATAGTTTTCTCAATGCAGCTTCAGAAATCAAGCAGGATCTTTAGCTCTCAAAAAATATGGAAATATAAGCGATCTTCATTTAAAAGGCTGAAATGTGCGGAACAGTGCAGACAAATTCAATCGTTGTTTTGAAAGCCATTGTTGACACAGATAACGTTTATAATATGACAAAACAACACCGGATCTTCGTTCAAAATCTCTCATAAAGGATTTAGTCTTTCTACATTAACGAGGTTGGCATGGTTAGAAACATAAAGTTATGTGTAAAAGCACTGGTGAAACTTCAAGTGTTTTATTAGTGAGCGAGATCTAGAAGCCCCGGCTTTGTTGTTCAGTTTCAAAAGCTAAGCCGGGCCCTAAAAAACCCAAGCAAGAGACGCTTAAGAGGAGTGAAAATGGACAAACTTTGAACAGAGCGCGCGTAAAAAATAAACCATCTATTACAATTTTTGAACTTTCTTCTTAATGTATTACTCTTTTTCGTTTATTGGACCGGATTTCAAACTTATTGGGAAAGGGACGAATTTTTGGCGAGGGAAAATAGGAGGCCTGTGTTTACATATGCTAATTGGTTGCCTTAAAAGAAAAAAAGATTTAACTATGGGCAAGTTCTCTCATTGAAATAATATTTATGCTGCAAGTTGAGGAAGAATAGATCTTTTTAAAACTTTAAAGATTGATTTGGGAAAATTAATTCTGACTGCAAAGAAATCTGTTGAATTTGGTTGAAATATATGCAAAACTCACGCTTCCCGAATCAACGCAGGACTAAGGGTTTTCGTAAAGATTGCCATGAATTTTACCCTGAAAACTAAGAAATTATTGTTCGTGCCGTTGTTTGAAAGTTCCGTGTGATTTGGTAAATTTTAAGCTCCATTAGAAAGGTTTTGGGATTGTCGATATATGAGCAAAAATCGCGATCTTTGATGATTGCGTGACCGACATCCCACTTTACGTCTTATAGAAGTTTGATTACTGTAAAATTCACGCTAAAAAATACGATAGAAACCGCGTTCTTTAAATAGATTTATAATATTGTTTAAGCCAAATAAGTTTTGGGTCAATGAAAAAGCGGTTTCCACAGTTAGTTTATATATGCATACATCACGCCGCCTAATGATTACTTGACCCAAGGTCAATGATTTTTAGAGCGACTGATTGCAAATATTGTTGAGTTTGGTTGTGTACACACTAAAACCATGATGTTTAAAAACAAACATGCAAGAGATTTTCAAAATTTAAGTTGGTAGAGAGAAGAGGAAGTGCATCCGCAAAGTAATATCGAATTTCGAAAGTGAGAATACAGTGTAGCCAAGGAAGATAACGGGGAGATGTTTCCGCGTAACAAAACAAGTAAGCAGATTGCAAGTGTCAAGATTCTTAATTTAAATGAATACTACAAGGAATTTTATTGCTATTTGAACTCGACATCTAAAAAATTTTTACCTTGGCGAAAAAAGCCATTCATAGACCTTTGAAATTTTGAAAAAATTGGTCAAATGAAATCGACGGGCCAGTTGGACCAGCCCAAGGGGTGCCTTTGTCACAAAATTCAGCTCCATTTGGCTTTGCTTCATGGACTGACTTAAAGAACATTCCTAGTTGTAAATCTAGTACACAAACATTTTGAAAGATGGAGAAACTATATAAATATCCTACTCGAGTTAAACGAAGGAATCATTGACCAAATGAATTAAACATGGCAGTGAATCAATGTCACATTTACCAGGAAACATTTCTGGTTAACTTCTAAACATCACGATAAACTACGGTTTTTCTTTCAGCTTTTCTATCGACCCAAAACTTATTTGGCTTAAACAATATTATAAATCTATTTAAAGAACGCGGTTTCTATCGTATTTTTTAGCGTGAATTTTACAGTTAAATCAAACTTCTAAACATAAAGTCGGACGTCGGTCACGCAATCACCAAAGATCGTGTTTTTTGCTCATATACCGACAATCCCAAAACCTTTCTAGACCTTAATTTTACCAAACCACACTGGACTTTCAAACAGCGGCACGAACAATAATTTCTAAGTTTTCAGGGTAAATTTCATGGCAATCTTTACGAAAATCCTTAGTCCTGCGTTGATTCGGGTAGCGTGATTCTCGTATGTATTTCAACCAAATTCAACAAGTTTCTATGCAGTCAGAATTAAGTTTCCCCAAATCAATCTTTAAAGGTTTGAAAAGGTCTATTCTTCCTCAACTTGCAGCATAAATATTATTTCAATCAGAGAACTTGCCCATAGTTAAATCTDTTTTTCTTTTRAGGCAACTAATTAGCATATGTAAACACAGGCCTCCTATTTTCCCTCGCCAAAAATTCGTCCCTTTCCCAATAAGTTTGAAATCCAGTCCAATGAACGAAAAAGGGTGATACATTAAGAAGAAAGTTCAAAAATTGTCATGGATGGTTTATTTTTTACGCGCGCTCTGTCCAAAGTTTGTCCATTTTCACTCCTCTTGAGCGTCTCTTGCTTGGGTTTCGGTCGAACCTCTTCTGTGGCCGTCTTCTCGGAAATAAAATAATATTTTCGAAAACCAACTACCCAGTGATTCATATCTAATAATGGCCTATCTAACTTTAAAAGAAGAGCGAATTTGTTTTTTTGACCCTTGCCACGAATTCTTGAATTTGTTCGATTCTTGTGGACATTGCCTCTTAATTTTCAAATGCCAGTCCCCCCCATTTCGTTCACACGTTATCTCCTATACACCCTTCTAATAATTAGCGGCGCCATTTTGAATAATTCATCGATAACGTCAAACGCGGAAAGATGAGCCTTTTGTTATATATATTTCCCGCCACTTGTAACTCAGCGCTTTTATTAGAGCTTTTACTTCAGTTTGTGAATGTTCCAAATTTCTATACGTGTTATTTTAAAAACGTCTTGGTTGGAGACGAAGAAGAAATTGTTGCGAATCCAGCTGATAGAAGTTGTACATGCGACAAGGTAAGTTAACTGAAATAATAATACGCTTTTAGTCTCTAAATAATGACTGTTTTCTTCTGACAATGCCTTATATCTTTTATAGCTAACATGCCTCAACATATCTTGAGTCTAAAATGCAACTTATTCTTAAGAATGTCTTAACAAGTTTTATCTCAATTATTAACTATATTTGTTCGCATGAATGAAACTCAATATGAGCATGATTTGTATATAAAACATTTTGTCAAGTGATTACTTATAAAATTGCTTTGATTTTTGTTCTTTTAGAATATATGTATACCCACTTGAACCTATTAAATCTTTCCGCGTTTGATGTCATCGATAAATTATTCAAAATGGCGTCGCGAATTATTAGAAGGGTTATGATAGTCTGTTTTTACCGAAATTGACTATCCATTGAACTGTCTAATTGAACTTTTCCTAAGTTGCTCTAAGTAACTATGTGCAAATATAATAAAACTGTTTCACAGTCATAAACGTTTCCTCTGTCTCACCGGCGGTGTCTTTTCGTTTCTAAGAAACCTTTGCGTGCTTCTGCTATAGGGTTACCAGCTTTCAGTCACTGTCACTATGTTGCCAAGTGATTATGAAAGGGCGGAGTTAACAGATCACGTGACGTAAATTAATGTCTAAACATGCTCTTTTTCGTTGACTGCTGTAATTAAAGACAGCCGAACTAAAAATATATCACCTGTGTATTTATACTAAAGAGAGGTATACACGTTGAAATTTTATTTGACCCTTTTCTATTTGACATCTTTCTAAACCTAAACATAACAGTAACAATAAAAATATGTATCGAGATAAAATTGCTTTTCTTATTGTGTAAAACTACTTAAAATGAAGCACAAAACAAATAAAAATATATGTTTTTTCTTGACTATAAAACATTTTTTTTAATAACAGAAACAAAAATATATATTCATTTATGTGTTCATAGTTAATGGGGTGGAATGGTTTGGAAACTCCATAGAACAAAGCTATTGCTTTGCGTTTGATATTGAACCGTACCCATCACGTGATACTGACCCTGCACAATGGACCAAAGCAAGTATGGCTGAAATACTCATTTCCTTATTATTTTCATGTATGAACATTTTGAAAGTGAAAACTTTCATTCGATGACCAAAAACCATGCGAATAAATATTTACGTGCAGATGCAGTTAAGTTACTAGATGATAAATAAGAAAGCATGAAAAAAGGCAATTTCCTTTTCAATAAACAAATTGTATTAATCATGTAGGATTAATTAACAAATAATAAGTATTTTAGAACGTTTTTTAGGGTTAAAAACTTCTATATTCCCGAATACTATGAACAAACGGAGCAACATTTCTTTCTCTGTGCAGGGTTAACGTCATATAACAATGGATACAGTCGAACAAAAACATATAACAATAGGTTTCCCAACCATTCCGATCCATTAACTATGATGTGTTTAAAAAATAGTCTTGCACTAACTTAAAAATAATTAGATTGAAATTGAAAAAAAATTGTCCAAAATTGAAGGGAATGTAAAGCCTGGTTTTCACTAGCGATGCAAGCATGGGCGCAAATAGCGCAGCGCGCTGATCCTAAAAATAGCTTCAAAATTCGGACAAACATTGCATTCTGTTTAACCGCTACGAGGATTATACGAACCGATTTTATTATTTTTACTTAAAGTTACAATAATAACCCATGTAAACTAAGATCAACTACGATCGGCTGTGAAAATTATCTGCTGAAAGTAAACTTGTAAGTTTGTTTATCCGAATTTCGTCTTTGTCTTCGTTTTTATGAAGTCACGGCTGCGCTGCGCTATTGCAACTGTGAAAAAGAAATCATGAACTAAGCGAAAGGAAAGCTACATATAAATTAATTCAATATGCGCCCTACTAAAAAATTTTCATTCCTTTCATAAGAGCCTTAACTATTTCTCGAGAAGCTTGAAAACTTAAGGTTACTAGTAGATTTTGAGATTCAATTTTACCAGTTTTCATTTGTTTTCATGCGTGAGAAAGATACACTATTTTTTGATAAGAGAACGTTTCGAGAATAAGCACAGAATTCATCATAATCGAAAATGATACTCAAACAATGACAATAAAAACACGCACACAACGGTTTTTCTGGTATATGAATTGACGCACAGGGAGCCCAATTTAGATAAAGCTGAAATGTGAAAATAAAATAATGTCCTCCGTAATAGACCAGTTTCGAATTCCAAATTACCGCTGTGTTCCTTGATTACAAACTCATTTGCACAGGGTTAGCCTCGTATCAGTGTTTAAATATTCACAAATACCAACGGTAAAGTAAAGAATGCACGACTTCAACAATACAAACATTTTGAAACTCGACGGACCTTGACTGGAACACGTGAATATTCTGCACAAACTCGAGGCTAACCCTGTGCAAATGAGTCTGTAATCAAGAAACACAGCGGTAATTTGGAATTCGAAAGGGGTCTATTAATACCAGGATGTAATCGAAATGCACTACATCATTTCCTTTGTTTTGCGATCTTCATTTTCGACCTTATTACTATCCCACTCTCTCCCACTTAAAAGCTTGTAAACAACCCTCCACCAGCCATCCCAGGGGGCTAGTTTTGTTTTTTAAGATTTCTTGACAAAGTTTTCCATGGCCGACAACTTTATGTCAATTTGATTTGAAAAGCGAAAAGATGTACGACACGGACCCGCACACGCCCAACAAGCCTTGGCCACTGACTGAAGCCCGTGTGTGTAATCCGTGAAGGGGAGCGCGAAATACGGTGACTGGGCCCTCTCCACTGCACTCGCGTTCCCAAATAATGATAGCGTCATTCATATAAATATATGAGGAATTGCGATCATAGTTATCAATGTGGGATGCTAAATTCGTGCAAAGAAACTACACATTTTATAACTATATCTAACAGGGAAAACACCTGATAACCTAAGCTACTCAGTTTAAAAGAAAAGTCAATAATATTTGATAAAATTGGTAAGATTTACTAGGGTATATGTGAAAACTGATAAGTCTAGCAAAAGAGCAACAAAGACGTTCATGGGGAATACCAGAACCAAATCAACAGTTTATGTTGTTAGAAAACCAAGTGTGTTACAGCCAGCGTTTCAAACTCTAAATATCCAGCATTCACTTTGAATCTTAGCTTTGAATAAAAACAATTTAGAACCTCGTTGTTTTGGCGTTTATAGCAAGTACTCTTATTGTATGATGTCATCTAAAGCGAGCCTGCGCACTGGACAACAAATAATATCTTGGCAATGTGTGAATATTGCGTCACGCAACAACTACAGACTAAAATGGATGTGTTTCAGACAAACATTTATCGTTGGCATAATAGCTTTTGTGGCTTTGAGAAAACGGGAAAAATCATCTTGGAAAGTACAAGAATAATTGACAAAAGCCCAAGCCGAGTTACTTGCATGGAACATAACTGGTTAGCTGGAGACCCATTATATACACAGACTAGTATAGAATTTCATCACAGCAAAACATGGCCTACAGTGTTGTGACTTACGCTGCCAGACACAACAACATAATAAGTGCAGAATAATTCAATGACTGGAAGCTTATAAGCTTAGAAAAGCCCCTTTCATGGTCACGAAGGACTCGCATTAAGCATCTTGTTTACAATAACAAGCTTCATAATACTGTGAGTTTCAGATGCGATTAGTTATTATTCTTTTTCCAAGTAGAATTTGGTTTACAGTTTCGGCAATTCTTCCGTAATAATATCCGTGTTAGCGCTTCCAAGATGCCTATCACGGGTAACAAAACATCCCCTCCAGCGGCTGGATTTCTTATTTTTCTTTCAAAGATCTATTGGTGAAGTCGTTGCCGAGAATTGGAGTTCGAATAACCCAGTTGGAGTCAAAGTTTTTCGTAAGCCAGAAAGCGAAAATTGTGCTACTCTTTAAGCAAACAAAGCTGAAACTTCGATTACAATTAATTGGGAATAGATGAACACTTAGTAACGTGACATTGAAATTGAAATTGAAACCAAATAAAAAGCTAGTTTTTGGAAAGGCAAACCAAAATTAGTAAATCAGGAAAGTTTAAAATGGTTTTGATAAAAGTGCAACGCAGGCTAACATGGAATGTATGTTGGTGACAAGSTTTTGCTCACCTACATATATTCCCTTGTAAAAAAAATTAAAAAGCCGAATTTGATCGCCTGTAACTTCAGCTCTATTCAACAAAACCACTCCATACCTTCTCGATTTGCTAATTTTGTGCATGGTCTTTTCAAATATCATGTTTCGAATTGCACAGGATAAAAATTTAAATTGCCCTATTTCACTATGACGTCACATCAAAACAATATATTGTTTAAACGCAAAGGATCATGGTCGTCGGAGGGGGTCAAACCAACGCAAATTCACCGAAAATTGTTCTAAAACCCGTATCAATCCACGAAGAGAAGTAGAATAGCCAGCAAACGCTCAGAATATTTTTTTAGTACATATTAACACATACTATATCTGAAAATTAAGCCATTTTAGATTAAACTGTTTCACAATTTTGTTGAATTTTCTATTGGATTGGGCGATTCTATCCCCCACGTAAACAAGCAGTGACGTCATAGTGAAATAGGGCAATTGTCATGCAAGGTGTTCAAATTGCCCATTACCCTTGTCATGCAAGGAGCAAATAAAATAGAACCTGGGGGAGGGGGATGTTGCCGGAAGTGTCTTACAGAATGTTGGTATGTTGTTTTGCGGAAACACTGCCATACTACAGAACCGAAAGTGTACGTTTATTGCTTTATTGGCTTTAAATAATAGTTAATGATTATTTTTAGCCATTTTAACAAAATATAGGCTGCCATATATATGTGTTATTTACCGGCCAGGAGGTCCGGATATGGAAAACTGTGCTCAAGTCCGAGGGGCAATTTTTCTATACAAGTATATCAAAAGCCTATCACTAGGGCTTTCTGAAAAAAATATTTGGGAACTTCTCCAATAATTTTTGATAAACTTTTGATATACTTGTAGAAATACATAAAAGGGTCAAAATGTATGCATCAAATGTATCAACTTTGACCCTTTATATATCTCTTGCTTTCAATTATGAGTTGATAATTTTAATCATGATAAATGTTACTGTTTTGTACGACTTGTCTCCTCTATGGTAAGCTGGTAAGCGATTAAACCGGGGAAATCCTCTCTATTGTTTTTAAGCCCAATACATGAATATGTCTATTTTGTTCATAAATACAAATAATTTTTAAATTGCTTGGTGTCAAGTGAAGATGGTTGAGAATATGAAATCGATAGCTTTCTTCATTAATATTCGTGGAGAAAGGCTGACTTTTAAGTAAAAAGTAAAACAAACAACCATGAAAAAAGAAAAAAAAAGCCAATGGGGTTCCCCAATTGTCTGGCTGTTAACTACCAATTTTTCGGCCGAATGTCAGTTAACTGTAATAATTTAACGCTATTGGCACCTTGAAGAAAGGATTCACTTTCTACAGCTATACCCAAAACGACAAATTGAAAAATGAATGTAAGTAAGAACGAATGTATCGCAGTTAAAATCGATAGTAGAAAAGGAAAAAAAATAAAAGAAATGAAACCGAAAGAACAACTAGTAACTTTAATGTTATCAACTAATACAGAAGACAAAACCACACTAGCTTCAGGCCTTATCTGTTTTAATGTAATTTATTCATGCTCTTTTTTTTTTTTTTTTCTTTTTTTTTTTTTTTATTTTTGTTCTTATTGCCATCACCAATACAGCAGCAGAGCTACAATAAAATACAATAAAGTTCATTGATTCCATGTTTTCAAAAATTCTAATAAAATTTAAATTTGTTTTACGATAACGATAAGACGGATAATCCAAATCATTCGATAGCATCACTAGAAAACGATCTACACCAAGCTTGCATTGAATTCTCGATTATGTTTTTAGATTTTTGAGTCTATTTTAAAATGGGAGACAAATACACCAAAAAAAAAACCCTCAAAAACCTTTTATGTTTTTTGGCTATTGAATATCGTTTCTACTGATATATTCCCATATCCTAATACAATATTTACATCAATGTACTCATTCAATTTAATAATTCTTTCATGAATAATCTTTATATTATCTGAAATTCGGACAAAAAAATATATATACATAAATCTATGAAATAAATTTCATCTTTTTTTAAGATGTCTATATCCATAACTTTCATTTTTGAAGAGGAAAAAAAAAAAAGAATTTTAGAAAGAAATCGAGTTATCAATGAATGTTATTAACTATTAATAGCTTTCTCAATAGCTCCATTTACTTTCGTAGATAATTGGCTGTCAGTTTTAATCTGAATATTCTTATATAACAATATACTATACTTGCATATTTTCTGTCTTCGCTGAAGCAAGATAATATTTTTATACTGTCAGAACTGATGAATTTACCATGGTTCGCTTTATCCATATTGTACACATTCGTTCTGCCGAGAAAAACCTATTACTTTGTAATGAAAAGCAAATTGATTTTGAAGTTTTGTTATGCACAGCTCAGGTCAAGCGTGAGACAGATTGACTGACGTCACGTTAGTCAGTATTCGATTAACGAATTACAATACCAAGTCGTACTGATCGAATCCTTTGCTGAAATCATTTACAACTCACTTGATCCTGATGTGAAACTCGAGTTAGAACCACGAAAAATCTCATTACAGGAACTCGATCGTGAATTCGCTTGTAATAACTGGGAATCGTTTAAATTAAACTGCTGCAAAAGCCATTCAAGTCTTGACCTTTCGTTGTATGACTTCCTAGCGTAGTGCTCCTTAAACAGGCGCTTAAATTCTCTCTTCTCTCGCTGTAACTTTTTCTCCATTTCGAGACGATCCCTTTCAAACTTAAACTGTAGTTTCTCCATTTCAAGAGTATAGCATCGCTCAAGCTGTTCTTTCTGATATCTCAGCATCGTAATATCATGTTCATAGGCTTGAAAGGTGGAGTCGTATTTCAGACGCTCTTGCTTCAGCACACGGCGAAACTCTGTCTCGATTTTGTATCGGATATCTTCCTTCTCCCGTCGATATTTTTCTTCCAATTCCTGCTTCTCGTTTTTAAAGATATTCATCAAGTCTTTTTTCTGCTCTTTAAATTTTTCTTGAAGCTCTACGATCTCCCCTGAGAACTCGTGTTCCAGTTCGCTCTGCCTAGTTGAGTGATACATAAACATTTTGTTTTTCTCTTCGTCCATGTTTTGAAATAGCTGCTTTCGATCGATTTTCAAACCAGTTTCTGAGTTCCTCTTCAAGTACATATCAGCCTCTGGTTGTTCGTTGTTACCCCACTGTTCTAGTACAGCTGTTTCGTCGAAATAAACATTTTCTAGGTCACCGAGGCCTTTGAGTAAAGCGCTTTTGATTTCGCCTTCGACTTCCTGTACTCGCTCGATCTCCTTCCTTACTTTGCCTTCGATTTCTGCCTTCTCGAGTCGAAAATGGTGATCTCTGTCTCTGAGTGTCTTAGCAAAGGAATCCTGCATTTCCTTTCTTTCCTTATCAAACCCTTTCCTCAGTTCATCTATCTCTTTCTCCAGCAGGCTAACGATTTTTAATTTCTCGTCTTCGAATGCCATTTTCATGACATGCTTCTCCTCTTGAAACTCGAAGCGTATTTTCTCTTTCTCCTTGGCGAAAGCCCTTCGCATTTCTTCACGCTCACACTCAAAAGCCTGAAGTATATTCTCTTTCTCGCTCTCGAAGGAAAATCGAAGCTCCTCCACCTCCTCTTCGTGTGCTCGTTCGAGAATTTCTCGCTCCTGTAGTAACCCACGAACCATCTCTGCCTTGTCTTCAAGGTATTTTCGTTCGCCATCACACGAATCATCTGGAGTTGAATCTACTTCGATATTTTCGGTCGCTTCGGCGTTCGAATCTTCCATCTTTAAGTCTTTAGTCACATATAGTGTCAACTGCACAAGTAGTGTTTACTGTGATTGAATGGAGATTCTTACATTGATCACTGATCAGCTGGTGATTGTCTTCAAATATAAACAATTTCAATCGACTTGCGCACGCATACAAACATGCCAAACCCGGGCACCGCAGACAGATCGCCTCTAGAATAAAACGAACCGAAAAATTTTTCAATTCTAAGTCTTTTAAAAATTTAAGACCCGTTAAAATTTAACCTAGAAGACATTTGTCCAGCATACGTGGAAGCCGAATCCTTAGAATATCAGTTTATAAGACTGAGAAAATTAGCATAAGAGCCGTGCGCGGTTGGAAGGGCCGGATATGAAACTTCGGCATTTGCTGATTCAGTACAAAACCTGTTCAAGATATTTTGTCTAGATTGAGTCGATTCAAGTGCTTAACATATAAATTACTCAGTCTTATGATTAAGCCAGGGCGTTTTTAAGACTCAAATCAACAACTGAGACGATCTAAAATTATAATTTCCTCTTTTTCTTTCGCTTCCTCAATTATAACCTACACACGAATCTCATCTTATTGGTTTTCCATCCAGTTATTCAAATTTTTTTTTTTTTTTTTCAATTTCTCGGAACTCGAATTCGAATTGGATTTTTCTCACCGATTGTTATTTATTATTCAAAGTCGTCCGACTGTCGTCTGACTAAAGCTTATGCTCTCGTTATTACTTCCCTTTTCTTGTAAATAATATCTTTCTCCAGTGCCAATTCTGTGATGTTTGAGCCTGAATGAAGTAGAACCTTTTACACACATAAAAATGCAATTGGCTTTCACCATCTCAATTTACATAGACATGCAGTGTATTTGACAGATATGTTCGTGGCTATTCATTGGTACGTATATCCAATAGGATTCTTACTTGGTACAAAACGTGACTCAATGTTAACCGCCTTCGATCAAAATAGGAAGCTAGACTGAATAATGCCATTGACGTAGACTCATCTACGAACGATTGCCAAACTCTCGCTTCTCAATTGAACATTCTAGGTATTTTCCAATTCTAATTTTAATAATCCCATACTAATCCGTTTACTAACTGGAATTATACATATGGTACGTATTAAGCTTTGATAGATGTCTGATTGGAGTGCATACCATATGAAGGCGAATTATTAAGTTCAGCAGACCTCACTGGACCGTAGACCTGCAAAACTTTGAATTGCACCAATTTTTACTATTTGTGAGTTATAATTCTGTTCACAGATACATGACATGAGCTCTGGTGTGTTTTGAAATTGCTAGCAGGTGGCCGCAAATTACTGAATAGCTACACATGTTATCCGTTCCACTGCAATGACTTCGAGGGGGTACAAAGACTGTCACTCTTTCCTCCCGTTGTGCGAAAATCTATAGCACTCTGTTGTTCTTTTATCAGATAAATGACTCATTCTTTTGTTATCTTTTGAGTATATATTTATAAGTAACTCTAAGCCACCAGTTACACTCATTAAGCAGTTCGATCCACTGACCATAGCCAACGGCTGGTCGATGGCTAAAATGAATGACACACTAAAATTGAAAATTTAATGTGTATGTTTTAATGATTGGATGACGCATTGCGGATGCTTAATATAAAATACCAATATTACCAACTACCTTAGTAAGTACAAGAGTGTTTTGAGACATTTCTGGCGATTTCAGAGCGTGCGTTTCAGTCGAAAAGTCGACACTTTTATTTGGGGATTTGAGGGTTGCTCTAGAATAACAATATAAGATTGAAATGTAAATCAATCAATGCCGTCAATAACGTGTACTTCATTTTTGTTTCTGTTTTTAAAAATGAGTAGAAATAATTTAGTGACATTTAAATTTCTCAGTTTTATAGTAAAAGATAAACAAAATAAAGAGCGTAAAATCGAATGATCGAGAAAAAAAAAAGCTAATATATGTGCCAATGTAGTCATTCCAAAACACTGAAGATAGGCCTTTCAGAAAATATGAATTTCCAAGAAAAATGCAAACAGCAAAAACTAGTACTCTTTCAGTCGTTAACAGCAATAACAGTCTCGATATTTTAAAAAACTTATAGAAATCATTCTTATGAATATTTTTGAATATTTTATATTTATGTATGTTTTTAGCTTGCTTCCTGTGGCGAAAAAAAATGTTTAGAAAAAATATATAAGTACCAAACTGAATTTATTATAAGTAGCTAGTGTTTTAAAAGATTCCAAAACATATACCGATCTCGACAAATCAATCATTCTCCTGTTTCCCCCACTGGATCAATTTTGCTAATCACCTTACTAATAATAATAATAATAATAATAATAATAATAATAATATGTTTCGCAGACTGAAAAAGCACGTGAACCATATGTTGAGAGTAAACCATTGATTGGCCGAGGGAAAAAATCAAGTGCTTTAAATACTTAGGTCCCATTAATCGCAAGCAGCTTACCAATGTCTTTTGGTTTTGCTAATAGATAATATAATATAATTACAAGCTTAAGTATTATATCAGTTGTAACAGATTAGTAGAAACAGTGGAAATTTTTCCATTGCTTTTTCTTTCTCTCTCTCTCTCTCTCTCTCTCTCTCTCTCTCTCTCTCTC
>NW_022260025.1:24847-65143 GCF_009602425.1 Actinia tenebrosa
TTTGTTTTTTGTTTTTTTTTTGTTTGTTTGTTTTTTTTTTTTCATTTGGCCGTGGCCTGGAAATCTATAAGTTCAAGACAATCAGTTTTGCTAATTTTCTCGATTCTGATTGGCTAACATTTTTACTCAGATAAGCTTGATTTACTACTGTCATGCCACTGTGGGGCATGTTAATGGTGTTGTTGACGTCATAAACGGTCTAAGCAGCTCATGACCAAATTAAATATGAAAATGGAGAACAGTTTAAGTTCATTTAACTCCTTTTGGGTATCTTGCGAGGCAATATTTTTAATGGATTTATTACATTATCTAAAAGGCACACTAATACAAGGGAAACAAGGAGATAAAGAACATAAATCAAAAGGTTCAATGATTTATCTAGATTTTTAATCAACGTCTTTGTGGTTGAAGATTCTGTAAAATCACTTGAAGAAGCAAGCCTTTTATCTCATTGTAAAATGTTTGGTAATGTCGGAATTAAGATCCGGCTCGAAAGATCAAGAACGTGCAAGTTTTAAAATTCGCTCTGTCTTTGCAAACCATCCCCCCTCCCCCCCTCCCCAATCTCTTGTGCAGTTACCTATGAGTTTTTGAAAACTATGATCTAGTTATAATTTTATTTACCTAAAAACGTACTAAATGAAGTTTTCCTTTTTCCGTTTTTTTCCAGCCAAATTTGCAGTATGCAAGAAGCTGTGCGTCTTGACTGGTAGAACTAGGATACCCTTACAACTGCACTACCATTTGTATAACTAATAAAAGTAAATCTAACTGTCAGTGGTATTGGATTTTAACCCACGTGTATCACAAAAAGCTCTGCAGAAGACGCGCAGATTAGTCATCATTCCTTGAAGATTAATTGATAAGCAGTTTCACTACCAAAATAACTGTTTTGTTATCTTGCAGTTTACCTCAATCTTTGCGAGGAACAGTTCTACTTTTTTTCCTATTCCGGCAGCAATTACTAGATCTTAGCTAATACAGCATCCATATTGCAATTTGAGCACGATATAAAGATCAATTTAGTCTTCAAATCAAAATTCTCAGTCTTTTATTTTCAAATAAAGATTTTAGATTTTGATGTTTACTTACCCACACTACCGCTACAATAAATGTTCCATATGCACACGACATTTGTTAGTATTTTCTCATTTTAGTCCACATGTTATCCCCTAGGTAGTATGTTTCTATGTCACTTTGGGGCACAAGTAAAATAATTTAATACTCAAAGGGAACGGAAAACATCAGATCAAAATATAAGGGTTTCATTGTCTGAGCACCCCCAGGGTCGAAACGCATAAAAGACTGATAAAGACTGGAGGATTTTCTTTAGATAAAACGACCATCATTTAGTCGTTATATAACAGATCAAGCTGATATGGTTTTTGATGTAATCTGTGTTTTCAATCTGTGTTTTTATTGTGGATTATTATCTACTACCGCAAACACAAAATTCCTGTCCGTCTGAATATCTGTTTGTCTGTCCGTCGGGTTCGTCAGTCCGTCCATTTATTCTTAATTTATTTATGCGTTTATCCTGTCAGGATTCACTAAGCATTATGCACGAAGCGTCACATTGAAACGCTTGTGTGTTACAAGAAGCGAACCATAGACCAAATTCAAAACTCGCACCGATGTGAGGCTTAAGTTGTGAACAAGGGAATCTGGCGTGATTCGTGACTTTTGAATCACGCCAGATTACTTTGAGTCACGCCAGATCCCTTTGTTCACAAATTAAGCCTCGCATCGGTGCGAGTTTTGTATTTGATAATAGTCTAAACGATTGTACATTATTAAAAAAGAAGGAAAAGAAGAAGAACCGCTTCGTTCAAATCCATACTCCAAGACGCCCAAGGTTCTAACTACAGCCCACGTGCAGCACAATACTGTTTTGACAGCAAAATCAGTGAATGTCGATAATTTTTCTACGACTAATATTAAACATTTTTTCCTAGTAAATTTCATTTTTTTTTTTCCCCATAGTTGAATAACTCCAGCGTCGTCTGTCTCAACGCTTTTTATAAATATTTTTAGCAAATATTAAAATTGTGCTCACTAATAATGATAATAGATTTTTTCCCTAAAACCTCAACTATATTTTTCTGAGGTTTTCGAACTTATATGTTTTACTTTACATATATTATTTATGTTTTATTTATTTTATTGTTTTTTTTCTATAGACCTTGCTCGAATTCACATGAAAACCGATGAATTTTAATCAATATTTTTTTAAAACTATAAGAACATCTTTTTAGTATTTTAGCACGAGCCTAAATTATCAGAGATTCACATCTTTTTTCTTTGAAAACAATTTTCCACTTAACCCTGCTGGGGTTTAAATGTTTGTAATTTTTCTTTAATACAAAGAGATTTTCCAGGACCCAGCATTTTCTATTCAGCATTTCAATCACACTAGAGGTAAGCCTTCATCGTGCTTGTCTCGGGAACTGTCAAGACTAGTTGTCCAGATTTCTTTATTAAGACATTTTATAAAGACTTGTATAGCCTGCGTAGCGGCCCAAATTGGAAAATTGGGAGGGGGTAAGGGGTGGGGGGCATGTGGCGTCCTCTCCTTTGGGACAAGAAACTAATATTTCACTACTATTTCCATAAACATACGAACTCTGTAGATGCGAACTGAACGCTGAAATTTGGTCTTTTCGCTGCTGTCAATCAAACCTAATCAGTCGGTACCTTCCATATTTTTGACTGGCGGCAGCGAAAAACCAAATTTCAGAGCGCAACTCGGAGACACAGAGTTCGCATGTTTATGAAAATAGCAGCGCAGTAAGCTCACAGTTTAGTAACTGACCAATCCTGATGAGCTTGGATAACTTTTCGCTGCATATTCTTGGCCATCTTTTGCTTCAGTTCCTCTTCTTTTCTCGAAATCTCCAATTTCAAAGCGTTCTTTTCTCCTTCAAATATCTTTGCAAGTTCACTTTTCTGGCTTTTCATATCACTCAGTACCTCTTGTAGTCCAGTAACTGTTTCTCGTAGATTCTTTATTTCTTCTTGGTAGTTTGATTCCAGTTCTGATGATATTTCTTCTCGAATCAAATCTTTTTCAATTTCTATTTTATCCAGAAGCGCCTGCTTCTCCTTTTGGTATTTCTCTATTAAATTCTGTTTATGCAGTTTCATAACTGACCAAAGAAGAGTCTCTTTAACCTGAGTACTTAAAGATAAGTTAGTTATTTTACTTCGCTCTGAGCCGCGTTTTTTTTCTAATCTTCTGCTGATTTCACTGTCACTCCCATGATCCCATTCGAGATCATCAGTACTTGATTCAGCTGGCTCGACATTCCCATTAACCACTTGACAAGATTCTCTTAGATCTCTCATTTCTTCCCATAAGAAGTCCTTTTCGTTTGTCAGATCATTTATCAAAATATCTTTGCTTTCTAAAATTTTTGCATAGTAATCTCTCAGCTTTCCCTCTAGATTTCTCTTCTCTTTGGTTAATTCGGCTTCCAACTCGGCCCTTTCCCGCTCAAATTCGTCTTTCAGTGCCTCTAAATGTAAAGCCACAATATCTTCAAATTCAGTTTGCGTTTCGACATTTTTTGATTCTGGCTTACTTTCCTTGATGAGCGAAGACAAAGACTTTGAATTTAGAGTGGTGACATCAAGCTGTAGAAACTGGTTGCCTGACTTTGGACCTTTTTGGAGTGCGATGGAGCTATCACTCTTTTGTTTGGTAACTTTCAGTTTCTTTCGATCCATTTTGTTTTGCTTTTAAGACCAGTAATCGTTGCCTTTACATGGTGATTTTAACCTGCCTCTGAAATGAAATTTCTTTGGTCTCACCGCAATCTGTATTCTCTTGTCGAGATAACAGCCCTTATATAAGCCATGTTATATTTTTTCCTCGTCTTTCCTACGACCGTAGAACTCCTTTTGAGATTTATATCAACTTAAACCCAAAACTATACCACAGTTACCAAGAAAGTACGTTGAAGCCCGAACTAAACAATGTCACAGCGGTATTGGCTTTGTCGCTATGGCGAACTACACACAGTTATGGAAAGATGCAGCCAAGATTTAAAGACATTCAATTAAGATAAAGTATAATACCTTCAATTTAACACCAGAAACTTCAAAACCGTAGATTTAATTCATTATTCATCGTATAACATTAATGGAAGATAATTTGATACTATCATTATAGTTCGTGAGGCAACTGGAACGCCATTCTCTGATTCGTCAATGTTTTTCCTTTCTTTTCATAGATATTGAGAAAATAAGCATGTCTTTCTTATTTACGTCTGTGGGCTTTTTTGTAGTTAAATCGTTTTTTGGGCTCTGGCCAACAGCTTTATTTTTAAATGATGCTTCATTAAATTTTAAAGTCCTTAGCCAAGGCAAAATATGCTGATTTGTAACCAGTAAAATAGAAAAGGATTCAAAAATATCTTACTTTTTTACTAGTATATTCTTAGACATTAACTACACCAAACTCAAAAATCGTTGTCGGGTTCAAAAAGGTTAAAACATTGAAGCTAAAACCGAGGAATATTCTGGGTAGTTAATATATTCTGGGCATTTGGAGAGTGTTTCCATACATGCATGAAGAATGACGAATTGTTTTGCTTGGTAGCTTGAATAGATGTTCGGTAGCTGAAAAACTTCAATATGCATTATATTAGCCCTACCAGATGAGCGGTGAAATTTGATTTAGCCGCGTTTAGCAGTTTTGCCGCCGGCCCTCATTCCCAAGGTATTATGCATAAGCCAACTTTTGCCTATTCTTCTGTTTTCTTTTGACTAAAATATAATAAACGTGCCTACAAGAAGCAGAAATATGGAAAGAAAGAATAAAAACGATTTCACTCTACTCGCATGTTTGCTCCTTTCTTTCAAGCACAAACGCCTAGGGTCGATCATTTTGTCCACTCATGCTTTGCGCGCCACATTCACCGCTCAGTTGGTATAAACTGTTCGTCCGTCCGTCCGTCTTATGATGTAACCTTTTTCCGTCCGACGCATAGGGCATGCTTTATTAAATAGACAAAAAAAATTGTGGGATAGTAATAGCATCCTTAATAAAACATCGAAGCTAAAACTACGACTTCTGCATCAGTCTATGCCGAAATATGATATCAAAAGTTTTGCTTTACGAACTATCGTCTATTCAATTACCCTGGGGTTCAGAAGTTATTTTGCAGTCTACCCGAAGTGAAATAGAGCCAAATTTCCGCGATCGTACTTCCTGTGGCGTGGTTGATTATTCAAACAGGAAATGTCATTTATCAGTTTAGTAACTTCCTATAGGTGTATGTACTTTCCTTGGATTCAAAGAAGCGCAAGATTTGAGTCCTGCCTGCAATAAAACGACTCATTCAACGTTCTAAGGTTAGGAACGAAGGCTATCCACGAGATAACACAATATTTAGCTATATTTGTTTGAAAATCTCATCTCACTCTTTTATAGCTTATTGCATACTGAGAAGGAATACCGACCCTAGTTCGCTACGCTTCAGGTACGCTTCAGCTGGTCAAAGATACTCGAATGAGGTTTGTAAACTTTTTTTCAAGATATTTTAAACTTGATTAATTTAAACCATGAGCTTTGTATCTAGAAAACTGTCAGTGGATTTATTTGGATCTTCAGCTCTTTCAGCAATGATTATCGTATATGAAACAGATAAACGCAAATCGAATCAAATCGAATCGAAATAATAAGATATTGTGAAAGCAAGCTCCCATAAACAGCTTGACTTTAGAATTGAAATTCAAAAAATATTCTCAACTATTTTTCTCAATATAACTGCTAGTTTACATCGTTTGAAAGACGACACTACTTTTATATATATCCATAAATGCTTGAATGGTCTAGATAGTCTAGCGCTATCTGATCACAAAAATAGACTACAGAAATAACAACTTGCTGTTCAAGGCGTTTGTTTACAGCCTGACATTAATTTAAATTTCAAGATGCATGAATTGAAATTAAATTTACCGAGATAAGATATTATTGTGATACTGAGATATTTGTAAACCGAAAATTTCAGAATATATAAAAGTTAATGTTTGATTTACATAATTTGGTTTTAATATTTAAAAAAACTTTGACCTTCAGCCAAAGGGAGCCCGGCTTTGGGATTTGTACATGAATAAATAAATCAATAAAGTGCTTTTGGTTTCCTGTGTTGAGATTTGAAACAAGACGCTGATACGTTGAATTTCCGGTAATCGTACTACCAGTAACTTGATAGCAGATTAACGTAACGTATCAGTGTAACGCACGCCCTAGTAAATGGTAAGAAAGAGAGAAGGGCTGAAACTAATTTTAGTACCTATTTTGAAACCGCCGTTAAAATAATTCACCAGGGTTTATTACCAGCAAATACAGCACCAAACGATCACATGACAAATAAGCTTAAGGACAGCATGTCTTATTTATAGGGAATATTAATCTGTGACACACAAAACAATGATATTTGTAAGCCATACTTTAAATGTATGTGGACCAGTGGTTGATGGGACCAGTTACCTCTACAACCGTGACCTCTCTGGTAAATATCCGCTTTCAAACAATAGACTTTGACAGATTCATGACAGTTTCATTGAAATGCAGCATTCTATTTTTATATTCCTTTATACATAGGTTCGTTTTCCGCCTCGCTCTAAACGAACTTTCTGGCGTACCAAAGAGGGGAAATGCTATCCGCTACGCGTCGTGGTTTCCTACGCTCCTCTCGTGTTCTCCCAACATCCCGCGTGTTTTGACCAGAGTATCAAACAGGGAAAACTGTTTTTGATCTGTTAAATAAAACTTTCCAAAAATACATATTTCTGATTGCTCTTTCTGAGAGTCTTTTATCTTTTATATTTTTAAATCTGAAAATTAATGCATGCATTAGGTCTATAAATTTCTTTTATGAGTGTCTATCATTTGTTTTACCAAAATTCCTCACATTAATAGATATAAAATCCTAGCTTGGGCTTCCTGTGGTGCCAGTAAAATGACATGTATGTAAGATGAGGACTTTTAGACCTAAATGTTTGATTTGGATATAATAATAGTGATGTTCGACCACTGAAAAATAAAACCATGCCCGCCATTGCAATCGCAATAGAGATATCAAAATTATTAAAATTCGTGTGGCTGTTATCAATCTCTTATTAGCAACGTTTTTTTCCCTTTCATTTGGTGGCATTCATTTGGAAAAGTGAAACCTCAGTTTTGCAAATGTTCTCGGTTTTGATTGGCTAGCATTTTTTCTCAGATCAGCCATTTGTTAAGGTTTTAACATTTGAACATCCATTTTTGATATCATTGCAGTGAATGATCACAATATGGCTGGGAACAGATTTGGGTTATCATCTCTTGATTTCAAACGCCAACCGTTACTCGACATCCCACTTCACAATGAATCCTTCTCATATGACAGTACACCTGTAGAAGACTTCCTCGCCGACCAAAACCCTGATACTCTAAGGTCTTTGGTCTTCAAGTACTTCATACCAATTGCTGAAATTCAGGTCAATGTTTCATCTGAACAAAAATCGTTGATGAAAATGGTAAGAATAACCCACACTACTGTAAGATAATGACATAGAAGACTTGAGATTAATCTTTATATTTTCATTTTATGTACTATATTTTTGATCGAAAAAGTTTACTGAATGTTTTAAGGGATTTTATATAATTGGTCCATACCAGGATAAGAGGAGGGTACTTTGAGACTGAATGGTCCTTTTTTAGGGTTCTATTTAATTTCGCGGGAACTTTGGCCAGAACGCGCGCGCCCGCCCCTCCAACAAAAGTGGAACTTTCGCTACGCCACTGCTGTAAGGTTTTCTAAAAAATAATGAGCCTTTCGCGCTCCAGCCATGTTAAAATCACAGTCACATCATTTGACACAATCACATCACAGTGAAGAAACTCAAAAAATAAAATAATAAAACGTATTGCCAATTGAATGGCTCAATGGTATTTTAAAAAGGTGGTCCTGTTGTTCTTATATACTTATGTAATAATTATATTTTATGAGGGGGAAAATGGTTCGGACGGTTAAAAATGGTG
This sequence comes from Actinia tenebrosa, assembly GCF_009602425.1. Next base: position 32,880 of record NW_022260025.1, read on the forward strand.
CGGTTGATATGACTGAACTAAGGCTTACTGCGGGTGGCTACAGCATGCATTTTTAAAAAGTTACCTAAAACTCGACTAAGTGTACATGGTTCGAGGGTCTTCAAAGCTCAAGTCTGCCGGCGACTGGACATTACCCAGTATTTGTAAGACTAAGAATGGCTCATGCATGGAAAACAAAAATGTTAAACATTATTTTGCATATTTCAGGACTTATTCTTTAAAAATTCTTTTTGAAATGGTTTTGTGTGTGTGTGTGTGTGTGTGTTGTATGAAAAGATAATCATTAAAACTATTCATAAAACGTAATATAAAAAGGTAATATTTCCCAGAATATCATCTTTAGGATAAAAATACACAATACTGCATTTGGCTCCACTTAACGTGGAATGGGTGTTATATGGATTTCATAAATAAATACGATGTTTTTTTTTTTCCAGCTAGGAGATTTATACAAAGATCCCCCTTCAAATGCAAGATCTTTGATGACTTCTTTTTTCGGAATCAGTTCACCAGAAACAGGTACTCTTCTTTTTTATCCCCAGTAAGTTTTCCCTTAATAACAATGACATTTTATTTATGCAAATTTTGGATCATCATTTATGGCTCATGACTTTTATCTACCCATTTTCATAAATACGCGCGAGCGACCGTTTAGTCATTAACAAATAAGACAGCTTTTTACGTGCTCCGTTCAATAATAAAGCACGCAGAAAGTTGTGTGAGCATGAAAGAAGTGTAATGAGAAGCATGAGCCGTAGGCGAGTGCACTGTGCTCTATATAATAACTATATGTAACTATTTGTAACTATATAATAAGAACTAATATAACTAATAAGAACTCAGACCGTTAGAGATACACAGTCAGACTCTGTGATCGTATTTTTTCATACCTACATGAGTCTGCGTATGTTACTTACGATTTCAATTCCAAAGCTAGTGTAAACCAGGCCGCTTTAGGCGTATACACTTATTGAAACATTTATTTTACTTCTTAACTGTAGAGGACATTGGAGAATACATGATTCATTCTGGCAGTTCTCGTGAAGAGCTGTTTTTACCCCCGTATCAAGCACGGAACAGCGATGAATCTGCAGATTCAGAAATTGATGTATATGAATCAGCAGATCTTGACGTCATGCTTTTGATCTCGCAACCGCTTATGTGTAAACTCCCAGAAGCCATGACCTCCGACAATGCATCTCCCTCTTCTAACGTTCATTTAGTCATGGACAACAATGGCTGTCACTTGGGCTTCACTAGAATACTCGTTGAAGGAAATGTTGACGTTCTTCCAGAACCACTAAAGAAATCTGTGATCCATTGTGAAGAAGGAAATTACTTGTCAAGTGAAATGTTTCTGTCCTCAATTTATGATCCTCTTAATTCTAGATTTCAAACCGTGGAACATCTTAAGGGAAGAAAGCTCACAAGGCAAGGTCCAGCTATCAATATGAAAGTATTAAACGAAGATGAATTGGTCAAAAGTATTTTTGATGGAGATTTCGTCCCTACCATTAAATGTGATGGATTGCCTGACCAGCTGTTAGCTTGGCAAGAGCGGATTCAAACTCGTCCATGGCCACCTGAAGACATTCGACTGCAATTATTCCAGAAACCATGCTATGCTGTTGGTGTAGGGTACCATGGAAGTCCAGGAAAAGACATGGAATGGCGTCTTTCAGCATCAGCTATTGAAAGTGTACTGGGATCATCTCTGACATTGGTTCAGAGAAAGTGCTACATTCTATTCAAAATGCTGCACAAGACAGCTCTGAAGGAGCCTAAGCTGTTGGCGACATACCATCTGAAGAACATCTTGTTTGAAGCACTAGAGGAAACGGAGGGCTCTGCTAGTATGTGGACAGAGGTTAACCTTATACCATGCCTGTATTTTTTGCTGGATAAACTCATTAGTCACCTGGAGAACGGAAGAGTGATGAGCTACTTTATTGAAGGCTACAATCTCATTGATCACTATCCAGCAGAGAATATTAAAGAAGTTCTGGAGAAAGTGAAGGCTGTCAGAAAAGCTCCAGAAAAATACCTAATGATGTTTGACGCCAAATTTGCCTTCGATTTCAGCAAAGGCAAAATCTTTCAAGATGACTTTCAACCATACTTCCAGCTTAGTAAACAGGAAAAGCCCGATAATGATTTTCAGCTGCCTGCCCATAGCATTGTGATGTCTCTTATTCGTCATGCTCATTCTGATATATCAATGAATGAACTAATTAAGTACAACAGAGCTTTTGCTTTGTTGGAAGATGCTTGGAAGATCATGAAAGTAGTAAATCCAGATTTCAATGCAAACCAGTTTTCTTTCATGTCTGACGTCACCTATTCTGGGGTAGAAGTCGATCAGTCTTGTAAATTTCAGGAATTCCTACGCACAAAGTATCCCGAGGCGATTGAAGCGAATGAAAATGTCAAATCAATCACAAGCATGCTTGGTCTTCAACTTCCTGCCCAGGGAGAAGCCAGTCCTATTTTTAAAGTGCTGACATATAGGATGCTTGTTCTTGAGAGCTTCTGCGAATCGAAAGAGCTTCATGCTTCAGGAATACAAGTCTTGAATGCTGACATCTATTCTGGAACTGAACCAACAACCATTGCCATTTCTGGCACAATGCAAAGAGCAATGCTGAAGATAGCTTTATGGATGACCAAGTTATACGTCCCTGCCGTCAAGAGTCCAGAAGAATTACAACTTAGAAAAGCAGCTGTTGCCATGGAAGGAATGAAAGAATGTCTCGAGCTTTTATCACAGACGACATCCGATTCAGACACGGGAAACAATACAGCATCTTTGCCAGAAGCCCTGACAGAAAATGATGAATATGTTCCCAAAGTTACAAACCGATGATTCCACATTCGAACACGCAAAGGAGATGGAAGAAATGGTCGAAGCGGCGCCAAAGCCTAAAGACAAAGACACCACCACAGCCAAATTGACAGCCTACGAATTGTTCATTCAATACTTAAACGGCACTTTAGATATCAACCTTTATTTTGTTTCTTCGTACAACACAATCTTTCTATTCCTGATGTTTGGGGTGAAAAAGGAAGCATGTAGGATGTTATTGCGCCTCAATCCAACTTGTTTGTGGACCTTTTCGTTTCTGAATGGTCCATTCCTAGAAATAGAGCTGAAGAATTTGAATCGCTATGTGACTAAGTTCATTTTCCCTGATCACTTATATTCCTACATAGATTCAGTAGGTTCATGTGCAGTCCAAATTAATTTTTTTCAGCACTTTCTTCTGATTGAGTGCAGCACTGCTAACCCTGGCTTCTTTGAGGCCAGTGAGATTGAGCAGGCTTTAACATCTGCTTCCAAGGTTGTACGAGATATGAGTGCAAAAACGTCCAAGAAGCATTATGTCTTTCTGTTGTCCGTAATCTACTTTAAGCTAAACAAATTTGCTGAAGCACGAGGATGTCTAGAATCAATTATGAGTGACGTCGACGAGGAATCCAAAGAAATTGTCGAAGAAGCATTGCAACTCTATCAATGCCTCCAAATGTCATTAGAAATTTAAGTCCTTCTACGAGAACAAACGGCTCTTCATATTGCAAGGTAGCCTCTGTCAACTGTCATATTTTGCTGAGGATATAAATTGTTATAGAAGCAAACGTACTTCTACGAGAACTAATATGCTTCATATTGTAGGCATAGGCTCTCTCCGTCTGCCATATATTGCTGCATGATTAATTAAGGAAAGAAAATGAAAAGAATTGGAACTTTATTAGTGCCTTCAAATGTCCCTAGACACTTAGATAGTCCTTCTAACAAATATGCTTCATTTTGTAAGAGAATCTAGTCTGCCATAGCTAGTTTGCTGCATAAGAATAAATTAAGATGTCCTTATCACTATGAAAGGTTCATGTTAGATGAAGTAAGTACCTGTACCTTGAGGTACCTGTGACCCTTCTTCAAATAGGCGGTTATGTTTATAAAGCGAACGCGTATTTGAAGGGGGAATTGTTATGAGTGATAATCACTTAGAACCCCTCCTTTTGTGGTATTAGTAAGCAATTTAAACATCTCAATAATTTTAAATCATTTTATTAAATAAGATCAATAGAATACATATGCATGCTCCAAAAAAATCAATTGATAGCAAACAGAAAAAAAAAGCACTTAAATTAAAATATTGTCACCTGTGTAACGAGGAAAGTATGGACCTTTTATCAAAACGTTTTTATATGTATAGTTATATAGGGTAAATTATCTAGAACCTATCTGATAAAAAACCTATATTTACATATACATAATATGGTACGACCAGCGGGGTGTAAATTCCAGAAATGTGAATTTTGCTTCATCCTATTATTACGTCGACACATAAATATTTTGTTTGAGTAACAGATTTTTTTAAAATATTTTATATATGTTTTTTTTAAGATAGCATATTTGATATACACCCAATTGCAAGAACTTCAAAATATATAAACATTTTTTTATGCTTGTACAAAATGTTACTGACGATAGCTTTGAAACCTTTTCCCCATTCATAAGATGCTTCACAAGGTTATAATCGTTAAAAATGCATAAATGAAACTAGTGATAAATCCAATGACGGGTTCGGTCCAAACTCAATAAATTAAAAGCAAATTTGATTTTTATAAAATCTCTTTGTATTTCAGTTACCCAAAAGCGTACATTTATCTCGTAAAAATACAAGGATATGAACGAAAACAAATTGAGCAACATCTCTGATATTCAAATGAGTGTTACCCCCAACTCAGTTCTTTCAAAACTCAAGACCCATAGTTTTTATTGAAATCAAGCTTAGGAATTCCATAATGGATCTGCGACGTCATGGTGCAACCATAGTTACCGCCTCCTCTCCCAGAATGCCTCGGGCTCGAGAACTGCGAGCCAAAGGAAACGTCACCAGGTTTACAAAGCTGCCCAATCAAATTTTGAAGTGCCATCTTTTGGTGCCTTAGCTGCTCGTTTTGCATTTGGGATTTGTGTTGTCCCTTCTCGAGTGCTCTTAATGTTTCTTTGAGTCTGGCGTTGCGGTCGTATAGCTCTTGTAAAGTGGAATCAGACAGACTGTTTGATTCTTGAAAGTCCTCCATCTGTAAGTGGACAGCAATAACGAGCATTAATGAAGACTCATTATTTGTAATTGGTTTCAAAGGGATGGCAGAAGACTTTTGAATCAAAATGAAATATTGGGAAAGTCATGATTTTTTGTACTTCAATAATACTTTACAATCTTGTTATATGTTAATCCCCTCGTGAGTGTAATATCAGATGCAGCTACAAAGCTGATATAAGAATGTGATCAAAGCATCTCTGCCATCATGCACGCGAATTAATATACTCTTAATGACTGCTTCCCAAGTCTCGTTCACATAAAGTAACCTCAGTGACCGCGTTCGTATTCTTATGGAGACATCCCCAAAGAAAACTACACTGAACAACGACAAACAAAAACGGAACGAAACGAAAAAAGCCTACCAGTAGAGCCACCCTTTTACTGTAAACAGAACCCATATTATAACTGGAAAAGTCTCAAWGCAACTTTCAGCAAGTAAAATAAACCTTTACGTTGTGCCATACCTTGTCACTCAGACGAGTCACATAGTCATTCATCGCCTCTTTTGCCATGTCCAGCTTCATTTCCAACTCTTTCTTTTCCATTTGAAGCCCTAAGACTTTTCCAGCATCATTTGTAGAACGATAGGACGATCCGCCATGGCTTTCCTCGTAATAGTGACTCCTAATGAAGTCACCTATAGCCTTGATCTCTCTTTCGATTCTCCTCAGTACATCGGGGTCGAGGTTATCGTCGCTGCCCTTAATGGCATCACCTGTACGTTGGAGTTTTCCTTGAAGATCTTCAATGTCTTGCATTGAGTACGGCTTCCTCTTAAGCGTTTCGTTATCTGAAGGGTTCTTCATTAAAAAAGACATGATATATATATATTAGATATACTGAATTCGCTTTGTGGCTGACGAAGCAATAGTCCCAAGTCGAGGATGGACCTGATGTGTTWAAAAAAAWTTTTTATTTATACACGGTATGCATTAAAGATAAGAGCTGTGGGGCCGTGTATCCTCCATACACACTCCTTACTACATTAGAATATTCTATACACACAACTCTCAACTCACATATATTTACTGTATTTTATCAAGTCCTACCTCTACTTGGAACCATTTCGTGATCAGTCGAGCGAATTCGGGAAAGGCCGGTCTATCAAATCTGAGGGTATACGAGGTGGGGAAATACTAGCGATTGAATTGTGCATCGTTCATGATCAAGTCAAGGATGGACTTGATGTGTTTATGTATTTACTGTACTAGATCAAGTCCTACCTTGACTTGGAACCATTTCGTGATCACTCGAGAGAATTCGGGAAAGGTTTATAAAATCTGAGGGTATACGAGGTGGGGAAATACTAGCGATTGAATTGTGCATCGTTCATCATGCTTTTGGCGCTAGCTGTAGATACCAAATTCTTTTTTAATACACATGAGAAGCATGTGTTTAGAATTAATTGTAGATTAAAATTATCAGGAACCAAAAAAATTCAAATGAAGAATTACAGTTTTAGGGTATTTAACAGGATTATGGCCTTCAAAACCCGCTAGCTTGTTTATTTTCCTGCACCTTTGATTTTTCTGCCTCCAGTCTGTCAGCTAAAACCTTGATCTTCCTTTGCATTTCTTCAACCTTCAACTTCAATGCAGCATTCTCTATTGGCAAGTTACGTGAGGAAAAGTTGTCAATTTGGTCATCTTTGAGCTTGTACTGGATGGATAAAATACGAATATAATAGCTTAAAGCAGGAGACAAAGGTGGGGGGAGGGGGGAGTTAAACCCTCTCCTTAAAGTAAGCCAATAAGCCAGTAAAATGTAGCTTTTCTTAAGCATTAGTTTTGACAATGTCATGCCGGTAAAATTCCAATATGACTTAATGGCTTAATCGTACATATTACGCGCCACGACTGACGCTCTCGCTTCCCGTCTCTCGACTCCCGAGCTCTTGTTATGCCACTATAAGCGGAATAATTTGAGTGACACTCGTGTTGATAAAACGGCTATCTAAAGCTCATTTCACGTCTTTACCTCTTCCCTGTCGATTCTCTCTTTTTCCTTTTCGAGTTCTTCAACTTTTTCTTTTAATTTCTTGATCAAATGCTTTAGCTTTTCTCTCTCGGCAACTGCTTTCTCATAATTGGCCTATATAAATAATCAAAATGTAATTAGCATACAACTTTTTTTGACAGCATGAACTTTATATCTTGCTACATATAAATTAACCACACGTGATATATAGGCAATCACCACTAAATTAGGCARTGGACTACTTCGACCATACGACGGCCATGCATCTTGCCAGGGGGCAAAGCAAAACAAAGATGAGAGAAAATATATAGAATTTCTCGTGTTTGTCTTTCTTTTATAGGTAAAGGTAATCGATTTACCGTCTTAATTTGTCTTTTGTTGTATTCTCTTGTTGTGAGCTGTTAATATCAACCGACACCATTACTGTAAGAAAGCTTTATTTGCCTCCTGGAATAATTAATAGCCGCATTACGATGTAATGGCCGCCTCATTTGTTATAGCTAGCTTCTTTCATTACACCTCTTTATTGCAATCTTTAATGAACAAAGCTATCTTGGTGATTGGTAACTTSCAGCCATGATATCATGGTGTGAAAATGAATGAGTGGTTTGAGCAGGTCGATTGCTGAACATAAAAGTACTTTTTAGATGTTTTTACGAAGCTAGAGGAAAGAGAGAAAAGGCATATCSAGATCAATGCCAAGTGATACAACGTATGTTACCTTGTGATCGTGAGACGCATGTGTATCGTGGCTTTCTTCTTCTTCTGATGAAATCTCGTCATCACTTACTCCCTAAGTCAAGATTTTGGTACTTGATATTTTATAACATATATTACTCTTAAAAACATTTATTTTTTCATTCATTATTTGCGTTCCTTTCCTCGATATCCTTCATAACCTTGACGAACGCTAAAAAAATCTCGATTTTCTGTAACTATTTAGTAAAAGATTACCGCGCCCTTGAGGTAATAGAAAATCATATTGTCTGTATTTTCATTAGTGATTGTGAAGAGTCAATCAGAAAGTGAGAAATTTCAACTTTGTCGATGAATGCGTATGTGGTTACCTGATGATCATGGAACGCATGCGTATGGTGGTTTTCGTCTGAACATGAAAGTTTGCCATCACTGGCATCTTAGATCAAAAATTATAATACATCTTTTTAGAGGATATAATATGTATTGAATTTGAATCTTTTGAATCTATAAACGACCTATAATATAAACAGAGAACAGTTCATTATCCCTCATCTTTAATGGTTTTAGATCGGGTTGTTAGTGCTGTAATAGTTCAGTAATAGCGAGTCTACAACAGCTTGGGGACGACAGCCGGAGAACCTGGAGAAAAAACTTGGAGTCCATGGATGTAGAACTAGAATATCTGCTTATATATTTTGGCAGATCAGAGTATTGAACAAGGAAGTGATAGGCCACAATGAAATATATCCATTAGAGCAAATTTGGTATGAAATGTAAAACTCTTTCAAACTAAAAAAATCACGTCAAGACCGTACCTTACAATGACCTTGAATTCAAAGTGTCTCAAACTTTTTGATTGGATGAACAGTGCATGGACCCTCGAACTGTGATAGGCTCAATGAATTTTATCAATTCCGAGCCGTGGTGCCGTGTGCACATTTAACAGTCATGGAAACAGCTCTCTAAGACATGAAATAGACAGTAGAGCTTAAAAATTATTTATCCCATACCTTCTTTTTTGCTGTCATGTTGTCTTTAGTTCCAAATGAGGAGTTCTTATCACGCCTAGGCCTGTCTTTCTTCAAAGATCTTGGGGACGACGTTTCAAAGAATGGATCGCTCTTCTCTCCAAAACTRCTGTGTTCCCCAAGTTTGTACTTCTCTTTTGAAGTATTGCGTTTGTTACTAATTCTAGAGCTCGGACTGCTGTGACTTCCATAAAGTGGACTAGTTGGCCTGTCTGAAGTGTACAGATCTGGTCTTGTTACTCTTGGATAATCAGCGTCTGAACCAAACCTGTCTGAGTAACCAGACTTGTTTGGATCGAAACCATTCAAGGACGACCTGTAGCTGTCACTCCCACAATTTGACGCAGTGGTATCTCCGCAGTAGGAGCTTTTGTATTCTTTACTTTTCGTCTCCTGTGGATAACCGTAAACGTTTTCTTGGCTCGCAGGCTTAACACATAAACTCGGCTCGTTGAGTGGATGGTTCAGGCTTCGATCTCCTTCAGACTCCTTAATGTACTCTAGTGAGGGACTTGCATAGCAAGTTTGAATACTATCCTTTATTTCTATTGGATCGTTTGTTCCCGCCATCATGCCCACAGACGGTTCATCCTTCATCAGTTCATCCTCAAACGGACAAGCTCTCGGCTCCTTTTCACGAGACCTATACTCGACTTTCCTTAACCTTTCGTTCAATTCCTTAATTTTTYCCTCAAATTCCCGACGCTTTGACTCACTTTCTCTTAACTTTTCTTCTAGTTCATCGGTTCTATGTCTAGCTTGTTCCGTATCTTTGTTCTCTAGCTTTGATTGCAACTCATTTTTATCCTTTTGGAGCCGGCTGAGTTCTTCTTTGACTTCGGCCTTGTATGTCTTGTGAAGATCAATATTTTCTTCCATTGCTGCGATCTTAGCCTTGAAGCCTTCGTTTTCCCGCCTCAGTTCATTAATTTCTGACCTCAACGAGTTTTCACTTCCTGGTGTGACGTAAAAAAGATCATTTGAAGTTGGGGCCGTTTCATAGTTATGTGATTCCAATCCATCCTTATCTTCAGAAACAAGATGGCTTGAAATGTCGTTTCCTCTACATGTTGACTCGTTACTTTCGATCTGAGAAGGACTTTCATATTCGATCTGAATTTTTCCAGAAACTGGTTGTCTTAAGGACGAGTTCGGATATCGTTCCTCGTTATGGTGTGAATCATTTCCTACATTCGAACCAGCAAAAGAGAATTCTTCATTGCTTTCCCTTGAATAATGTTTGGATGGTGAGTAACCATTTTTTCCTTTTTCAAACTCACGGTAGTCCTGGTCATCTTGCCATCTCTCTCCTCGTTGCACTTCACGACTGCCTGAATAAGTGTCGTATTTCAAGCAATTTTCTTGTGAAAACCTCTCCTTTACCTTTGCTTTCTCCTCAATATCCTCTTGACATTTCTTCCTTGACTTTTCATTGTCTTCGCGTTCTCTTGCGATGTCATCAATCAGCTTTTTCTTCTCGCGTTCAAGATCTTCCTGAAATCTCCGTTTCTCTGCCTGACACTGATAATCAAGATCTTTTTGAAGTTTTTCTTTATCCCTTTGGTAGTTCCTTTCGAGTTCCATTTTGTAATCATCCACTATTTTATCGAAATCCTCACGAAGCCTTCCACTTAGACCATCTTTACCCTTCACTCTTATTTCCTCTTCAACTTTCCTCATTTCCATCGAGCTTTTGTCCTTCTCATCTAGTTCAATCCGCAGACCTTCGAGCTCGCTTTTGAAATTCTCGCTCGCTTCTCTCTTTTCGCAGTCAAGTTTTTCAAGATTTATTCTTTCTTCTTCAAGAAGTCTCTCCAGTTCATTCCTAAAAATAATGCTATGAATCAGTATAAACAACGCTTACTATTAATTTACATATGCATGATTAAGCACAATTTTAAAAGACGTTTGCATTTATTTATTTCGATGACTGTATCTCGATAATTTGATCCGTTTCTTCGATTGCCCAAAGCAGTTAAAAGAGCCCAGTTTGTTATAATTATTCTAACAAATAAAAAATGCTGTTCAAGTTGTTGCTGCGATTTTTAAACATATACTTCTGATAATATTTTCATTATTTTCGTTTTATATGATTTCAAGTCGCTGGTCTTGGTTTCAAACGAAGCAGCCACCTGTAGCGTTCATCGACTGCTACTCGAAATAGCCCCAATATATGATGTAATGCAGATGTTCCAGATGTAAGGCTTACCTCATGCAAATCACTAAACTACAGTTCATAAAAACACATCATATTTGGCATATCATTTTCAATTTCAACAGGTTCTCAGTTACTTTGAACAGCCACCTGTAATGTGCGCAGCACTTCATATAACCTCGCTTTACTCAAATTCCTGTGAATATTGCAAATGCCTTTTTGTGAAGATATTTGTTATGCCACTGAAAGTATTGGGCTGTTTTCGCGACGAAATAAGTTCGGCATTACATGAATAAAATCTTAAATTTGCAACCAGGATTCATATCATCAATAGTATTTGTTTGTCTGATTAATTTTTTGTGAAAAAATAGACGTTCCGACCATTTACCATTGCGGGTCTTCATCAGTGAAGACCATTGGTAAATGATCGAACGAAACGTCTATTTTCGCAAAACATCAACTAATCAGAGACAAACAAGTACTATTTTGAAAAGTTTAGTACTACRACATATCCAAGTTTTTATAACTTAATTTAAGAATCATTTTCTCAGTAATAAATGAAGACAATGCAGCATTACTTATTCTGAAAGCTAATTCAATTTGCTCATTTGGCTAACTGTCACTTCTTGTTCCTTAAAGCAGCCAACAAGTTGTCATTGACTAATATCAACAGAGCAAATTAACTAAATATAACTGTTACTTTTTGTTGCCCTAAGAAGAAAGGAAAACATGCAGCAGCAACAAAAAGTCTTAAACGAACTTATTAGCTACAACTGACTAGTAGACCTAATTCTTGTCATACCCTAGAGTACCATTTCTTCGTTTAACAGTTGAGCATAAGAAGAAAAATGAATATGGATATACCAAAAAGATGTCATAATCGAATATGGAACGCACACCGTTAAATTGAAATTCATTTGAGCAACAATTGCAAAATTTCATTGACAACTCACCTTTTCTCCCTCTCTTCTTTTAGCTGTACTTCCAAGTCGTGGATTCTTTCCCTAAGTTCACTCTCTAATCTCATTTTCTCCTGTGTAAACATCATTTCCAATTCAGATTTTACTTTCTGTGCGTTCATTTCAGCTTCTGTCAATTCTACATTGTGCTTTCTTTCCATCTCCAACTTTTCCATACTGTGTCTTTTCTCTCGGTCTGTAGCTTCTTCCATTGTTGACTGTTTCAAGTCTGCTATCTCTGCTCGAAGCATGGCTTGGAACTYAGCCTCTAATTTTTCTTGCAACTCACTTTTTTCCTTTGCAGTTTTCTGGTCCATCTCAGTTTGTTCCTGGGTAGATCTTTCCCTCAGTTCCTTCAGTTGGTCCTTGTAATACTGTTCCAGATTGGCTCTCTCTTCGTTGAAGGTGCGAGTAAGTGCCGCAATTTCATCTGCAAAACTCTTCTGCATTTCTGTTCTTTCTTGAGCAATTTCATTTTCTAGCTCGGCTTTTTCTGCTCTTGAATTTTCTTCCATTTCATTTTGTCTATTCTTAAATTCTCTTGTCATATCTTCCATTTTGTGTTTGAAGAAGCTCCCAAGTGTTAGCTTCTCACGTTCAAAGATTCTCAAAAGTTCTTCTTTCAAAGCTTCTTCATCTTCTCCTACTTCTTCATCCAGCTCATGTTTCAAGCTGTTTGTTGGCTGGGCCCAAACTTGGCTATCATTTTCTGTGTCCACATCTTCAAAACTGACAGCTTTCATCATTTTCCTCTCGGAATAACAATYCAAGCCACTGTCTTGGTTGAGCAGGTCTTGGGACCCATCATATCCACTATCTTTATTACTATCGCAGAAAGATTCTACTGAGTTTCTATTATCTCCATCTAGCGATCCAATTATTCGGAAGGACTGTCTCACTGTTGTGATTTCTCCATCTGAGGAATCTGATCTTGTGGTGTAGATGGTCTGCTGAGTCTGCGCACTGTGTGCATTGTTGCACTGTCGTACTGGGATGGCTGATTGCCTTGTTCTGGTTTTCTTGGACTTGTGCATTGTGGTCTTTTAAAAAAACTAGGGGTATAATTATCTGCAAGAAATAAGGCAAATTTCCATTTTCAGTAATTAAAACAGTGACTATCAATCCTGCTTAAAAGCATCAATAAAAACATTGGAGTTAATGACTGAAAATATCCATGGACAACAATATGAGCACGAAAGAAATTTAAAGAAACCAAGAACATGTCAGAGTTATAGGTTTAAAAATCACCTTTTTGATCCCATGTCACATACCATTCATTGGGAGAGTATCGAACATACAATGGTGACGAACCACCACCTTCTCCCCCACCTCTCCCCCATCCCATCCCCATCCCTATCCCCTTCCACAAACACACACACCTACACTGACATTCTAAAATTTCAAATGCGATTTTGGTCATTAATTTGAAATTTTAAAGAAAATTATGTATTCTTTCATATCAAAAAGTGTCGAGAAGACAGATAAAGCGCGAATAAATAGTTTTATAGGTTYGTTAGACCAAGTAAGTTTACAGTAAGTCAAAATAATTGGGTTATATAATAAGCGACAAAAAGACAAAAGTGTTCTCCATGTATATGTAGCTCCTTTTCACTTCTCCATTAACACTGCTCTTCGAAATTTTCCTCTACATTGTTGTTGACTCACAGCTCTTTCATAAGAATAACAAGGATGTACTCAGATTTATTTCTCAATTGACACGGTTTTCTTTGTTATTCACAAGGCTTTATTTTTGTTATAACCCTCATTATAAATGCGAGGTCAATATATAGTTATTAACCCGGTTAATAACTATATATAGACCGTTCGCATTTATAATGAGCAACATTTGATAGAAAACCTTCTCAATTGAGAAATAAAATACTTAATTACCTCGAACGTCGGCAATAAGCCTATACATCCCTCGGGCCTGCGGCCCTCGGGATGTATATGGCTTATTGCCTCCGTTCGAGGTAATTAACTCTTACATCTCTACAATAAGTGGGCAAGAAATCTGAGCTTAACTTTGATAATGACGTTAAATTCTTGCATATTGTCTCCTAGTATAAAAATCATACCTCATTGTTTGTATGACCAATTTCCAGGACGATATCCTTAAATAGCTATCAATTATTTCCAATATACTCTCCACTACATGCAGTATAAAATACTTAGTTGTCCAGTGCATGCATCTAGTGGACCTCTATTTTYATAATAAGTTAGTTCTAGCTGCAGCACCTTGGGGTGGATTCGACGCATTATGAGTCTTAGCTCGGGGTTAAATAAATCAATTAATAACAAAAATCAATAACCTATACATTCTATTTATAATATCCAATTAATATCTTTATTAACCCATATGGGTCTATGGATCTGCTGTAATTTTTTAATATTATCATTCTAATGCATTGTTTTCTCGTGTTAATCATCACCGGAGAGTTGAATGTGTTAGTTTTCGTGAAAATTTCAATACATACTTTACATGTGGTAGGTTTGTGAACCCTAACTTGACGTTTTTTTGGTTAAACAAGAAAATTTGGTTTGACTCTAACCAAGCCACCTGTCCTTAACCTGTCAAGGTGAAATCTCTGGAAACCCGGTGACACGCACATAATCACACAATAACACTTGTCCACTGATATACACAGCAGGAATGAGAGCAAACCATGTACCTTCGAAATAGCACAAAAACTAAATAGCACTAATACAACTAGTACTTTTGATTTCAATTATTTCATTGGTGCTATTTTGTACTAATTGATACTGTTTCACGGATTTATGATTTGCACTCATGCAGCTAGCGCAATTTAGTAAAGAAAGAAAATGACTGAATCTTTACAATGGTAATTACGTTGTCTAGAGGAAAAGTTGGCAAATATTACGCACCATGGCCAATATTTGAAGATTTCTATTGTAATCAAAGAATTATAACGTGTGTGTAAGATTCGATTTTGAAAACGTAGTATATCTGATCTTTCCTTCTTTCTACCATATAATTAAACAAATGTTTTCTTGTTTGTCTAAATTCCTTTCTTGGCTTCCTCTGTTGTTTTTCCTTCCTCTGTCTCTCTCGGTTTAATTTTCAAGTAACTTTTTTCATCTCATTTGAATTCTGTTTCCATTTTTTTATTCCTCTCCTCCTTTCTTTTCTTGTTTTTCTTTTATTCCCGAAATATAATGGAAAATTTAACTCAATAGATTGATTAGTTTTGCAATTAACAGTTATAACTTGAACTTGATTGTTTCTTTTCTAGCCTCACCAATTTGTTTATACTGAGGTTTAATCGTTTAGCACTTTTGCATCAATACGGAAACTCAGTAGACAGTAAAATCTTAAAAGTGTACTTAAATAAAATAAATTTAGGCAGAAAGGAAATGTTTAGTAATATTTACGAACCTCTTTAAATGAGGTCCGACAAATAAAACATAGTCAGATATTTTCCATGACAGCAGGAATCCATTTCCAAAAATGACACGGTACAAGGTGTCTTATTTGTACGGCCGGAATTAACTTGGTGTTAATTTTGCCTTTTTTGCCATTTAAAATTCAAATAAATAGAGAATTTATGTTAGATTTTAATCTATCTAACACCTTGTTGTATATGCCAAACTGAGCTCTGCCACTGGATTCCAATCTTCTTATAAAACACATTTTGTCAAGTTATAAGCTGGACACTTCTGAAAGGTTTAGCTCAGATTGCAGTTGCATTGAAAAATCTCACATTTTCTACTTCAGCAACGTTGAACTACACGAACGTACACTTGGACGAATAAAATTCAATGTAAGCTGTTTGCATAGCTTAGTGTATGTTTTGGAGCATTGGGCAGCGAGTTGTCAAGCCAAAAATACTAATTAAAACTTAAAGTAAAATTACAATAACGAGAGGCTGATAGCAAATGCATTTGTTTTTGCAAGTTATTGTATCGTAATGAAACAATCGCCGACTACGAAGAAATTATAGCAACTATTATGGTATTCATCACTTAAAAGTTATCCTTAAATGGTATTATATTTTTGATTGATATCTACTTATCGAACCATTCTAAATTTGAACGCTTTCGTTTATTGGGAATAAAAGTCCGAGTGTTTAAAATTATTAGAAACTTATTTCTTTCCAGTTGACATGAAAATGAAATCCGAGTTAGTAGAGTTGAAAATGAACCATAACATTGACATTTAAACGATGATTAAGATATTTAAGTTTTGATTTGTAAAACCCAATTATTTTTGTTTTGTAAAAGAAAACTGATTATGCACTTTTGTTATATTATAGATTACAACAAAAAGTAACAAAAGAAAAAAAATGTTCAAAAGCTATTAAAGAAATGTAAATTGTATAATAATAATCTTACCTTTCACGTCGATTCATTYGTACGTCGTGCAAGGAGTAATTTCAGTCTGGTTCGACAGTTTGGTTAATTTATTTTGAATTTGTGACTGACATAGCAACCATAATCAGTCTAAACATACGGGTATTTTTGGATCCGGGTATTAGTGGTAAGGCCCGTGGTTTACATTTACGTAGACAACTGGATGTTTCACTGTGGCTAAAGCCATAATAAAAACATGGTACTCTACTTAGAATAGACTTTTTCGAATGAATGGCTCCCAGTCGGGGTTGGACTTGATGTTTTACTGTATTGTATTAACATATTTGAGCCATAAATAATTAGAGTGTATAATACTTTATCGAGTAGTGTAACCCATCTAAAACCATGAAATCTATTCACCACGTTACATGTCATTTCCGGGTTGTATTCGTTCCGCACAACGTGAACAGATAAAAGGAGTTGAGAGCTTCACTATGTACAACTGAAGTTGTTGCATGCTGGCTAGTAATAATTAATGTAAAGTAACCATTCTCAAAGCCATTAGCCATTCCGAGGTTGAGAAAAACGGGTGGGTCGAGTTGGCATTAGGGGACATATTTCCAAGATGGCGTCTATTTTGTCCCCTAAATCAGTCCCACAATGCAATGCAATGCTAATTTCTCGACCTCGGAATGGCTAATGAAGCAGATTCACCACGATATATTTCGATTGACAAAGCTTTGATAATATTTATTCATATTAAATTAAAGATTTTGAGTGACAATTTCAGAAGTGGGCATTCTAGTATTTACATATTTTAGAAAGAGGAATCATCCGCTTGTTATTTTTGTATATATTGATACGTATGATGTGGAAATTTACACTATGTTAGCTTATGCATTGGTTCGTTTGTTGTCCTCTTTCTTATTAAGCTGTACCTTTAATAATGAGATATTTAAGATAATTTTCGTGTTCACCTGAGATTTTGAAATTCACCTCTGGCAGAGTTAGAAATATTTGTAAAGGATTATATGAAATTTGATTCAGTGATCGATGATTTAGAAAAATATCGATATAAATATCCAAGTACGAAGGCAATCAACGAGAACTAACTGTACACTAAACAACTAATAAAATTCTAATATACACTTATAAAATCACTCTAGAAATTGAATAATAAAGATTAATATTATGATGGATGGAGGAATAGCGCAAGCTTGGGTACGGCAATATGGAACGCGTACTAAACATACAGCTCTTGTGAGTAAAATACAGATGAAAGGATCTGTAAATCTATACATTTGTAATCATAGATGTATTACTTTACTGAACTTTCTGAAATGAAAACATCGTGAACATACAAAAATGTGCCTTTTCAGTTCATAAAATAAGAGTTTTTAGATTCTCTTTCTTTTGACTACCACATTAGTTAAACTTTTATTTTTGTATTTCGGGTGTAAGAAGTTTTTAAAATTTTTTAAGTGCATGATTCACGCGTGGAAAATAAAACTAAAACTTGGCGAAATATGAAGCGTAGTAAAGTAGAGTCGAGTGCTGTAATATTCATATAAATAAATGAATTAGTAAAAATGAGAAGTCCATTTTGAGTGCTAAGCCCAAACCATGACATGCTCTTAGGACATTACAAGAACATCTTTTCAAGACATCTCATTTTAGGACAAGATTAAAATTGGGAATCCTGAACGACTGGAATTGGAATTCCTTGATCTGGAATCCTCATTTCAGTTGCAAAATTTATGACCTTCAACAAGACTAAATTTTGTTGAATCCGAAAATTCGGGTTATTTGTAAATAGGAGCGAATTCCTTCAGGTAAAATAAATAGTGCTATATAAAATGTAAATGTTTTGTTATAAAAACAAATTCCATATGAGGGGGGAAATAGTCCCTGCCTTTTTTGTGTCGGCCATCTTGAAATGGTATGCGGAGACATTGAACTGAGGTTTATTGCTGGCGAATGGCACAAATTTGACTAAGAATATTTGCTTGTAGCTTTCATCTAATCTAKGAAGATGCCGTGGTTTTTCTAAAAGGAAAGGCAATAGTTTTCTTGAATAGAAAATCTTGTAATTCTTGTCCTGCATGTCAAGGGTGTAGAGCTTTCCTGATTTCGCTTGAGCGACAACGAAACTATGGCTCAAAGTTGAGGATGAACTTGATGTGTTCAAACATTTACTGTATTTCATCAAGCGAATTCGGGAAAGGTCCAATGTTGGTTTAAGACTCTTCAATGAACATTATGCGATAGCATTAGCGCCACACAGCTTGGATATAACTCTTTGTAAGGCACGTTTCTGCTCCATTAACTGACGGAGATTCTTTTCTGTTTTCTTCTCGCTGGCTTCTGTTTGTTGAAGTGCTTTGGTTAATTTAGCGTTTTCGATGTATAGTTCTTGGACCAACGTGTCGGAACGCGTGGTTCTCATTTCAGAATGTTGAAGCTGTGGAATACATAAACAACCATTTGCTCTTGCATTCAAACGTTCAATTAAACATATACTTGTTGAACATTTAAGACGGGGCTTTTTTGGAATTGACCTTTTTCGAACTAGTAAAATACCGGTGTGTTTCTTGATTACGAATTCATTTGCTCAGGGTTAGCCTCATTTTAGCTTTTAAATATTCACAAATAGGCCTTTTGCAACAAACAGTCACGTGCAGATTTATCACTTTGATGACGAATCAATTCAGCTCAAGGTCCCTTGGGGAAGGCTCTGCTGGATGGCAAACAAACGTTAAATTGCTTCGTATATTGAAATCGAAAGTATCTTATAAAGAAAAAAAAGTATTTTTGAAAAGGTTTTGGATGCGGCATTAGTAATCCAGCAATAAATCTTTAAATAAATTTTTGCCATCCAGTAACAATCATGTGTCAATCTATTGCAAAAGGCCTATTAGCCATTCCTAGGTTGAGAGAAAAACTGGACCGAGTTGGCATTGCATTGTCCATATTGCTTTGCATTGGGGACATATTTCCAAGATGGCGTCCATTTCGTCCCCTTAAACAGCCCCAAAATGCACATCGATTCCAACTCGACCCAGTTTCCCCTCAACCTCGAAATAGCCAATATCAACAGTGTAGCAATAAAATGCACTAACAGTTTGGAATTCCATGGACCTTCACTGCAACAAAYAAATATTCTACGCAAAACACGAATTAGAGGATAACCCTGCGCAAGTATTTAAGGTATGTATAGTAGTTTTGCTGTCGTACCTGTTTACTAAGTCGTGCTACATGCTCATCCAGAGCTTCTCTTGTTTCTTGTACTTTCATACTCATAGCCATCTTCTGTGCTTCTAAGTCACGGATTCTCTTCTCCCATAACTGACTGGCGCTCTCTAGTTCTCGAACGCGACGAGTCTTCTCCTCGAGCTAACAATGATGGAAAACGAGTCATTTACCATTAGAAGTAATACTATTTTATCTATGGTGTACAATAGACTTATCTTCATATTCATTATCGCTGTCATCATTATCATTATCATTATCATCATTATTACGCATATCATTATAAAGAAACATTGACAATCCCCCAACCGTGACCCAAACACCTATTATAAGGAGTTATACTCTCCACAAGCAAAATGTCCATGTCTTATCCTTCAAGTCTGTGAACAWAATCTGGCTCATACTTGAATTCCATTCTGCAAACCAGCTATTGACCTAGTGACCTACTGAACATCTCTACAGGTAACAAGCGCAGTCAAGTTCTAGAATTAAGACGTCCTTAAGACCAAGAGGAGAAAGAAACAGACAAAGAACATGAAGAACTGCCGTAACAGAACAATTCATAGCTCTGGTTTCCAAAGTGTACCATGCTTATTTTACTATTTTGACCAATGGGACGCCTCAATGAGACCGAGTTATCTCATTCTCGTTACGATAAAGTTAACCCGGAGTTAACAAA
Source organism: Actinia tenebrosa (assembly GCF_009602425.1). The sequence continues at coordinate 53,045 of NW_022260025.1, forward strand.
AGGACACCTTTCTTACTCCGTCATAATGCACTGGGGAAATTTGGAGAAATTTTATGAATTAAGTCAGTACAGGGGATAGGGAGATAAGAGATACTGAAAGAGATACATGCCGAAAAACAGCAGACAAGATGTACTTACTTCAGCAAAGAGATCAAAAGTGGCTGCATTTTCCATAGAAGGAGCCACACTTACATCATCAGACTCCTCAACAGTCTGGCAATAATGAATGAGAGGAAGAAAAGAAATAGCCATAGAAAGAATAGTAAAGAAGACAAGACAAAGATGTGAGCAATGAGTAAATGACCAGAAGGGAGTTCCTCAATTCAGCTATCAGAATGTTGGCTTTGATAGCCAGAAATCCAGTTGTTAAAACATTATTTATCCAAAGAAACTAAGACAGTAAGAACTAGCCTGCGTTCCGGATGTGACGTATTCTAGTAAGAACATGATTAGTCAGTTCTTCTTAGATCCAAAGCAGTAATCATAGACCGTTTTTATAGACCTATTTTGAGTAACGTCATATTAAACAAGGTAAGCCATTCCAGTGCTCTTTATCAAAATTTTGAAAAAAAGGAACGCAATCTCTTTGTATGGACGGTAGGTTTTTTTTTTTGAAAATCCGTAAATCAGTTACTAATRACTGTTCAAGAACAGTTGCCATGATATATGGTTGGAGATCGTGTGTCATGTGAGTCATGTGACATCAGGAGGGATTGAAGTAATATAAAGTGCTTTTCGGCTTTGCAAAATTTGTTCCTTGGTTTGATCGAATAACCCTTTGACATCCCCTCTCATAGGAACGCTACTGAAATGGTCATGTACAGTACCTTTTTATTCAAAGACATGACTTCTGCTTTAGCTTCGTTGAAGACCTTTTCTCTAAGAGCCTGGTCCCGATCACTTGCTATGCTAGCTCGGTGTAATTTGTCTCTGAGCTCTGCCACGTCACGTTGGTGTTTTGATTTGATTGTTGCTAGCTCTGTGGTGGTAACCATGACCTAAGAAGTGGAAGAATTGACTGGTATTAGTTTATTGATTTTTATCATACTTAGTTTATATTCTCAGATCGACCTTGATGGGATCATAATCTGACAATTACAAAAACGTGCAACAAATACAGTCATAAGCAAGAAGGTCGCACACACAAAGTCAGTTTTGAGGTGCATGTAGTTAAACAAATTAGTTAGCAAATAAACAAAATATGAAATAAGACTGAAGAATAGGACAAAAAGGAAGAGGAGCCAAGGAAAAGAGATGAGGTGAGGGTTGAGTTGAGTTGAGTTGTGTTGAGTTGAGTTGAATTGAGGAGAGGAGAGGAGAGGAGAGAAGAGAGGAGAGGAGAGAAGAGAGGAGAGGAGAGAAGAGAGGTAATCAGTAACAATACGGGAAACAAATATACATTACCAGACAGGACATTCAAAGTCGGTAGTAAATAAGTAACTTACCAGTAGACAGGTTATCACGATAACAAACACGTTAACGAAACATACGGTACGACACGGTAACTCACAGTAGACACACTGACTGAACGCGAGGCAAATACTCACACAATGAAGTCTTTAGCAAAATAAATACATACTAAGAAAATCGTTAGCAAATTATTATTTGTTAAAAAACATAATCAGTAAATAATACCAGAGGACACAGGACTAGATAAAAAACAGGCTCTAGACCTCCTTATGTGGTTATTGTCCTCTTAAGCGACTGGTTTTCTCTAGCAAGGYATGTGCAAACACAAATGTACGTAAACGTAATGCAAATATTTTCCATGTATTAGGAAAAGGAAATGTTTGCCAAGTGTGCAGAGCCGGAAACTGTTGTCTAAAGCGTTCGATACTAGATCGAATTGAATTTTCAATTGAAAACTTCGATTCTTGCGCATGCGTCGCTACTGAAAACCACTTTTTSGCACATGTTTGAGTTTGAAAATAAAATTTGACTAAGAAAGACCCTTATTTTTCCCTTCCTGTTTGGAGGCCATAAACATACGAGAAAACAAACAATTTGCAGATTTTTTCACCAAAAAGGTGCTACCAACGCATACTCTTACAGTACAAAACCTGCCCCAAAATTTTTTTTCTACTTCATTGGACGCATAAATATATACTGATGCTCATTTTTGCGAGCTGAAAGATTCCTCGTCTTTTCGGCGACTTACCTTTTGTTTTTCAATTTCAATTTCTCTCTTGTACGAGTTATCGATGTTGTCCAGTTTTTCCTTCAGTGCGTAGACCTCATCGTTTAGCTCGTTACATTCCACATCCTTTTGTCTTATTCGTCTTTCAAGAATCTGTTTCTGGTTGTTAACATCATCTAGTTTTCTCTCCAGTGAAAGAAGCGCGGTTTTGGTCTGATTAGAGGAAGACAATTAAAGCGTTAACCAAAAAGGAGGATAAATCTATCTTTTTCAACATAGGGATTTTTCTTGGGAATGATCACAAAGCAAGCCTTGCTATTATAGGGTCGTTAAATTAACTGATTACGTGACAAAATGACACACATGTAACACAACATTGAGTATCTTACATCAACATGTCATTGGTTCACTTTGCGGACTCACTGACCGGGACTAATTGAACAATATTTAAGATAAAAAAGAAACGTTAGCCAATCAGGAGAGAGTAAAGTCACTGTCAAGATATCAAGGCTTCGCTGCTTGCTCCTGATTGGTTAAAGTTGGACATAAGTTCAGTTACTTTGTTCTCACTCTATGTGTCCGCAAAGTATTTCTTTAGAGCTTTATATATTTTCATATATATTACTTCCTGTTAATTCGTATGATTTTAAAGGGGAAAGATATTTTATGATATTATAGTGAATTAAACTTTAGATACACTAAAACTATAATGCATACTTTTTATATCCTGAGTATATTTTATGATAATTTATTTCGTAGCTAGATTAACATTTCCTTTAAAAACTAATATTTAGCTAGGATTTTATGACTGCGTAGGATGCTAGGATTTCATGTGATAGATATAGTTTGATTTAATTGAACTTTTCTCAGTTAGACCAGTCAACGAATGGAGCGCACCGCGACGGACTTAATTCCATTCCATTTCCAGTTTAGGTCTTTTCATGGTAGGAGGCATGTTGCTTGCTATGTGGCTTTACATTCGTTTATTTTCCTAACGGAAGACTGACCAAACGACTCCCTATTTATTTATACATTCAATGGTTATGACACAATTATCTCTTAATTATTTTAGAATATTTTTATTATTTCTAAGTTTATATTCAAGAGTGTTGTAACTTGCCGAGCTGACATTAATCTCATTATTTATCATTTGATTACCGCAATGAAAGTCAAGGTTTTTATTTCGTTCACGTTATTACTATATTCAAACAAACAGCAAGACTGGATTTCACAAATTTGTAATATTTTAAGGCGTTTCTAATGTTCATTCAATGTTCATTTAATAATAATTCAAGTATTCTTATGAAACGATATTTAGAATAAAAGTATGTTTACTGTGTGATTGTGGCACGATACACATCTGAGCCCGGATGTACGAAGAGTGGATAGCGCTATTAAACGAATAAATCCTTATCGAGTGGATAAGACGGTGCTATTATCCAATAACTTTATCCACTGGATAAGATTTGTCCGTAGGATAGCACTATCCATCCTTGGTAAAACCAGGCCCTGCACAACATATTTCAAAACATTTGTAGACGTTACAAGAAGGTAGGTCACGTGACAAGTTAACAGTGAGAGAGTAGTGCAGTGAGGTTCGTCAGACTTGGCCTTCAAGTATTAAGGTATTAGAATTATATTAGTTATTTTGATATTTATGATTACTTTTATAATATTAATAATAATAATTAGTAGCAGTAGTAGTACCATTATCCACATCCTCATTGTTATTATAAACACCATAAGTATTAATAYTATTACATCAAGACTTGTCGTTAGTAATATTAGTAAATACTATTCAATAGACTAGCAACAAATCTAACTTTATCGACTAAACGATTACACCATAATTAAATTATTCATCTAAGTGTTATGGTTMAAAATACCTCTTTTATTTAAAAGGTTATAAGGGATACATTATCATCTTATGCATTTATCCATTATAATGGAGAAGGCCAAAACTCTGTTGACTGTGACTCTGTAGTTTAGTGTCCTAACAGTTAAAACTCTAAGAGCCTTTTTCCTCTCGGTCATAAAGCTATACTTCTTAAACAAAACTGTACTAAACTGCTCTACGAAGCTCTCATTTATTGATTAGCACACTTTATTAGCCAAGGTTATTACAAGGGTTTATTAACCATCGCAATTTTTAGGCCAGTCTGACATTAGTAAGAAATACAACTAGATTTTAGAGGAATCACTTTTGAAAACAGGCAAGGATTTCTTGGCGCGTCAAAGAAATGAAAATAAAAAATAAAAAYCTTTTTAGCCTCAAGGTGAGTTCGTCGAATATCTTCCATGCCTGCAATCTGTTTGGTCAGCTGTGTTACTTGTTGCTGCAGGCGCACATTGTGTTCTTCTTTTTCTCGTACCCATTCCCTCAGCTCTCTGACCTGATTGTTTTCAACGTCTGTTAACTTCTTGATAAGAATTTCAACTTCTTTTTGGAGTTCTTCGTTATGTGCCACTTTAGCTGCAAACTTGGCTTCGAGCTCTCCCAATCGTGATTTTTCAATATTTTTCTTATCGAGATTAAGTCTCTCCATTTCTAATTCTAGCTGCGTTATCAGGGTATCTCTCTCCTCTAGTCTCTGACGCAAGTCTGTTATTTTCTGGCTTTCTGTATCTTGGAACTGACCAGTAAGTTCTCTCAGTTTCACCTCAAGCTCGGCATTCCTCACATCTTTTTGTTCAAGCTGGATTTCAAGCTCCCGAATTTGGACACTTTCAACGTCTGCAATCTTTGAGGTCAGCTGACGAATTTCTGCTTGCAATTCTGAAGAGCGCATGCGCCAATCTTCACATTCTTTCTGCAGACTTTTAATCGTCGAGTTTTGTAATTCTTCTAAGTTCTTTTTCTGATCTTCAATAATTGCTTCCAACTCACTGTTGTTAGTCGACTGTTCTTTTAGACTTTCCTCAAGTTCACTGCATTGTAGTTCTCGACTGCTATTCAATGATAGCTGTTCTTGAAACTTTTCGTGTAGTTCAGTAAGCTCGACATTTTGTAATCGGTCAACCGTTTCAGTCAGTTGTTTAACTTGTTCTTCGAGTTGCGTATTTTCAGCCATCTTTTCTTTAAGGCGCTCTTCAAGATCGCGGTACTCATTTTCTCGTACATCTAACAATGTCTCGTAACCTTGGCTCTTGACGATCTCCATTTTCAGCTCTTTCTGCAGGTCTGTCAACTCGGCTTCCAGTTCGATATTCTGTTCCTGGAGACGGGATTGTAACTCCTCGTTCTCTGAATCACGCGTACGCAGAAGCGTCTCTATCTCTTGGTTTTTGATCATGATGCTTGAAAGCTCGGTTTCAGCGGATGCCAACCCAGAGATCTGGTTTTCTTTCTCCTTGAGTTTTTCTAACAGCTGCTTCTTCTCTGCAGTTTGGCGGTCAAAATTGTCCTCTAACTCGTGGTATTTTTTTCTTAGGTCTTCAATTTCTGCTTCAAGGTCGGCAACTCGTTTATTTTGTTTCCCAATATCTTCTTCAAGGGATTCATTTTCGACCTTTTTACACGAAACAGTGAAAACACTTCAACAAATGGCATGCGTACCTGTGGATTTCTCAGACCTACTAAAACCTACCAAATAACATACCTACTTACACTGAGACGTACATATTTCGTATTTCTACTAAATAATCAATTTACTAGATGAACCTATATAACTCTGGTATACTTATCAGATATTTCTCGTCACTTCATAATCTACCTGTGATTAACATATTGCTAATACAGTGTTTCCTTTGTTAAGCGGACACCTCGGGACCTTGCTCGGTTGTACGGTTTATAGAGGTTCGTTTTACAGTAAATATGGGAAGAAACTTTCGGTCATTATGCGAAGTAGTGTCCGTAGAATAAAGGGTGCCCGCTTAACAAAGGTTAGTATCACTGTAGTATTTATGTTTCTGCGACATCCACACCAATACAATGAAATTGTTGGTGCATTATAATCGAGAGACGTCTGGACGTATGATCTGACATGTTATCTAGTTACTTTTACTAAGATGCAAGGACGTTCATGTCGTACCATAAAATAAAAGCACCATTTTCGTAGAGACTTACAAAAACTACATTTGTTTGTTCTTGTTTTTCTTTCTACTCTATTCATGCTACTGGCACAACCTTACACTTAACTACTAATTCTTAACGCTACATGAAATGAATAATAAAATAAAAAGAGATCACATACCTCTTCAGCCTTCAAGAGCTTTCTCTGCTTTTCTTTGGCACTTTCAGTCAACGCCGAGTTCTCCTTTTGCAATTCATCGATCTTAAGTTTGAGTTCGCTGCTCTCAGCCATGAGCTTCGTCTTGCCCTTCGAAAGCGTATCCACCTTACGTTCCAGATCACTGATTTTTTCGCGCGCGACTCGAATATCTAGAGAATCTCGCCCCATGGTTTTGAGTTCAAGACTTTGAACTTTAGTTTCAAGTTCTTTCTTTTGATCTTTGAGGTAATTTATTTCCTCTTGTAAATGTTGGACTGTTTCTTCTAGGAGTTCGTGATCTGATTTAATCTTGTAAGTGAATTCTGCCTCTAGTTCGGAGCGGATTTCTTCTTTTTCTTTTAATCGTTCATTTTCGATTTCATTTTTCTCTTTTTCGAAATTCTCGTGCAGTTCTTTGATTTTTTTCTTATAACTTTCTTCGAGCTCTGTCTTTTCGCGCGCGTAACTATCGCGTATTTCTTTCGATTCGACCAGCGCGCTTCGCTGGAGTTCAGCCTTCTCTCGGAAGAAGCTTTCTTCGAGTTGGGCTTTCTCTTTTGCGTAGCTCTTCTCTAAATCCGCTTTATGCCTTGCGAGTATTTGATAAAAGTCTTCCTTGAGCTGTCCTTTGAGACCAGTTTCACCTTTCGAAAACGCTTGCCGTAGTTCAGTTATTTCATTTTTGTAGCTATTTTCTATCTCAGATTTTTCGCGCGCTGAGTTCTGAAGTAACTTAGCTTTTTCTTCAGTGAAATGCTCTTCGATTTCTGACTTCCATTTCTGGAACGCCATCTCATTGGCTGCGCACCTACCCTGGTATTCTTCTTCTAATCTATATTTCTCTTCTAGAAAGTTCTTTTCGTTGCCAGAAGATTCCTGTAAGAACTCTTTCTTAAGTTCTGCCTCCTGTTCCGCTAAGTTATGACTGAATTCTTTCTCTAACATATCGCGCAGTTCGGCTTGCTCTCGATTGAACTTCTGCTCCATTTGGTTCTTTTCGCGAGCGAACGATTCCCGCATTTCGGCAACTTGGCGTGAATACTTCTGCTCCAACTCAGCCTTAAGCTGTTCAAAGTTCTGTTTTAAGCTCGCTACTTCTTTCGCATGTTCCTGGTTCAACTCCCATATTCGATTATCAGTCTCTTGTTCAGTTTTCGAATTTTTTCTCTTAAATTCAGCCTCAAGAGCTTGAATCTGTTCTTTATGTCCTTTCTCTAGTTCTATCCTCAAATTTGCCCAATCGCGCTGATTTTTATTAAACTCTGCTTTTGAAGTACTAGAGCTTAACTCAAGCTCTGCTTTGTCGATTCTAAACTGCTGCTCCATTGCAGCTTTTTCGTTGGCAAAACTTAACTCCGCCTCGGTTTTTTCCTCTTCTAAAACTTGTATTTTTTCGATAAGCATGGTTTTCTCTTCGTCAAACTTTTCCTTCGCCGTCTCCAGCTCAGCCAAGTGTAATTTTTCAAGCATCGCTTTCTCCCCTTTATGGTCTTCTTCGAGTTCGGACTTTTCTCTCTCGTACTCGTTTATTAACATTTCTTTCATTTGATTAAAACTACCTTCGAGATCTTCAGAGAGATTGTTCTTCTCAGAGTTGAAAGAATTTGCCATATCTTTCATCCTTTCTTGATAATCTTTTTCTAATTCGTCTTTTTCTTTGACCAAGGCTTGTTGAAGTTGCTCCATTTCACCCGTAAACTGAGTGGTCAAGTTAGCAAGCTCTGTTTCGTATCTCTTCTCCATTTCTTCTTCTTTAGAATCAAGTGAGCTTCGAAGTGTTTCTATCTCGTTTTTAAGGTTGCAGATGCTGACATCCTTTTCTTTCAAGGAGGTTTCATTTTTTGAAATATCTTCACTTAGCTCTTTTATCTTTTTCTCMAAAGCAAGTTTTTCTTCGGTTGTGATGTTCTGAAGTTCACTAATGGACGCTTCCTTTTCTTTCAGTTCTTCTTCAAGCTTTTTGATGGTTTCTAAAATGACATGCACAATAAGCCTTTTCATAGTTTAAGAATCGATTCCACTGCGCATGCGATTTTATCCCGAATTTCTCACCTTCTTTTGTTTAATTAAGAACAATTCTCTCAGTGTCGCTCAAGCAAAATGTATCCTGGACCAATAATCTTAAGGCTCCGCACACAAGTATTTTTGAAAGCGGATTTTTTTATTACGTTTTCAAAAAGAAAAAAAGCGCTTTTACACAGGGTGTTTTCGAACCAATTTCGCCCGTCCACACGTTTCTGTTTTCGAACAGTTTCCGAATATGTGCAGACGGAAGGCCAATTCYCAAATAAAAATACGTTTTCAAAAATATCAGGAAACGAGTGGAGTGAGTGGGCCTTAGGCATCCATGGATGCAAGGTGCGGCTTTCAGTGGCTACAGAGTTTTCAAAGGGGATGGTTACATCAGTTTAGGAACACTACCCACACATCGCAGAGATGCTATGAACATCACAATAGTGACAGAAGTAAGTTGGGTACACAATGCAATTTTGTGGAAGCGTGCAAAACCCAGTCATTTAAAACGATCTAACTTACCAATATGGCTTTGTTTTTCAGCAACATCTTCTGTAAAACAAATAGTAAATCAAACATAAGAATGCTAACTTACTTTTTAATGTCGTGGTCATGATGTGGTCATGATTATACGTAGACGTCCCAGTCAAATGTTGTCTTTACTATGGGTATGTCGGTGATACATATATGTTAAATATACGATACTTTTTACAGGAGCAAACAATGAGAATTATTTGCTACATTTACAGCGAGTTAATTAGCAAAGATCCTGAGTACAGACACACAGAAGTAAAGCTGGAAACATTGTAGTTTTTAATGGATGAGTACACAAATTGAAACAGTCGTTAGTGAAGCAGAGTGGAAGTAGGTCAGTTGATGGAATCAGCAAAGAACTGCTGATAACAATGAATCTTTGTATAAAGAGGACGTTAGTTGTACAGAAACCTGCAGGAGTATACTCACGTTCCACCGACCAAGGAATAGATACATCATCATCAGTATCTTCGCCTTTGAGATAATTGAACAAGAATGATATAGAAGATAAGAAAAATGAGAAATAGGAAAAAAGGAAACGAGRTGACGTGCTCATGCTTCTCAGATGAAAGAGATAATCGACTATCTCCGCGTCCGTCTGTGCAAAATATGGACAGAATTACTGTAGAGCCGAAAAGTGCAAACCCAGTGCTCATGCCAGGAAAAGTGAGATCGTGATAAAATATAAATGTCTGGAGTGAGTCCTTAGGAGCTTTGGACCTCTTGTGAGATCAGCATGCCTTACAGAGAACACATGAAGTAATGTGTATTAGGTTTGGCATGCGATGTCACACATTCTTTGGAACTCATGCAATCCAGAAACTGTAAGAAAGTGAAAAGTGCAGACATGCGTGCACTCACAGGGAAGAAAAAAAGTGACCGTTTGTTCATAATATCCATACATTTTGAAAACCAAGATTTCGTAGATTATTAAAGATTTGAAACTCGAAACTTTTCAAACTAAGAAAACAAAGATTAGGTCATAAGATGCTCATGGTCACTAACAATAAACTTTACAGGATAGACTCCTTAGACAAAGCTGGAAGACATCGAGAAGTCCCCAACATATATTCCTTGCAAAGTATGGATGTTGATTGCAATCTTCATTAGAGGCTTCTAAGGCAAAAGTTCGTTCACACTGGCTCGAGAGGAATTAGATAACAAGTGAAGTGCAGCAAATACTCATTGTATCGTGCTGTATCTAGTAGCATAAGAGGACAGATAAAGCAACAAAACATGCCCACAACACTGAACACTAACTACAGAAAAAACTTAGTGCCAAGTTGAGAAGATCTTATAGAATAGTAGGATAGATAAAGTCAATAAAACATGCATACAAAACTGAAAACTAACTACAGAAAAAACTTAGTGCCAAGTCGAGAAGACCTTGTAGAATAGTAGGATAGGTAAAGCCAACAAAACATGCATACAAAACTAAACACTAACTACAGAAAAACTGTGCCAAGTTGAGAAGATCTGGTAGAATAGTAGGATAGGTAAAACATGCATACAAAACTGAACACAAACTACAGAAAAACTGTGCCAAGTTGAGAAGATCTGGTAGAATAGTAGGATAGGTAAAACATGCATACAAAACTGAACACAAACTACAGATAAACTGTGCCAAGTTGAGAAGATCTGGTAGAATAGTAGGATAGGTAAAACATGCATACAAAACTGAACACTAACTACAGAAAAACCTTAGTGCCAAGTTAAGAAGATAAATAGTAAGGTTTAAACTGGTGCTTAGTAGCAAAAGCAAAGAAATAAACATCAAAATATAAGCGATGTCCAGTTCATGCAGGTAGACTGGTCGAATGATTTCATAAGGGCTAAGCATGGAGCATCAAATAGCATAGGCACGATATAACCTCCTAAATAAATACTAAGCCAAGCGTAAATAAAGTGATAACCATTAACACTAAGCAAACGCCTGAATTATTAAAATATACCGTAAAGGGTAAATGTTCCTAGTCTAAGTAGTTTTTCTTTGGCTACTAGAGTACATACCATATATCAGCGAAAAACGTTGTAAGAAATTACACAAAGTTATAAGTTCAGCAGACCTCAGTAGACCGTAGATCTACACGACTTTCCACTACTTCGTACAACTTTGTTAATCTACTTTTTCACGAAAATATGGTAAGCACTCCATGTTAGAGTTAATTACCGAGAACGGAGGCAATAAGCCATATACATCCCGAGGGTCGCAGGCCCGAGGGATGTATAGGCTTATTGCCGACGTTCAAGGTAATTAAGTATTTCATTTATCAATTGAGAAGGTTTTCTATCAAATGTTGCTCACTATAAATGCGAACGGTCGATATATAGTTATTAACCGGGTTAATAACTATATATTGACCTCGCATTTATAATGAGGGTTATAACAAAAATAAAGCCTTGTGAATAACAAAGAAAACCGTGACGATTGAGAAATAATTGATCTTATCAAAATACTATACATTTGAATTTATAATTTTCTTTTTCTCTACTTTAGGGCACCAGTCTATTTAGACTATCTTATTAATAAAAACTTACTTATCTTACTATCAATATTTTAATGAACATTATGCTAAAATTTGCATTTTCTTTCTATAAAATATCTCTCAAAAGTAAAGAAACGTACTGAAGAGTTGATTTTGATTTTTTTTTTGCGTTTTAAAATTCCATATAAGTCTAATCATAGACACAGACAAATTGGTATCAAAAAAGCTAGACAAACAAAAAGCCAAACAAATAGACTTCTACAGATAATAATCTGGATACATAACTCTATGCGCGTGTGCCAAACTTTTCCATGCTTACCCCCGTCCTCATTCGACCCTCCATCACCTCTCATTCTAACAGGCACACCCGTACCGCCATCAACTTGATCCTCTTCTGATTCCTCAGTTGAATGGCCACCTTCTTTGCTTCGGGGAATGACCATGGGCTTCGTGTAGTCGGAAAGAACTGAGCCAACTCTATGTACTCCTTTTTCGCCACTCTGTCGTTTCCGATGACTCGGTCGACGCTTGACCGAAGTATTGACTTGGCTTATGAGACCCTCGACTTGAAGACGAAGTTCGTCGTTTTCGTCACGAAGCTCCTAGAATCGATACAACGGTAGGATGAGTAGGCGGTAGATGTAAATAGAACAAAAACAATAACAGCAAAAACAAAAAACAAAAACAACAACAACAACAAAAAACAAAAAAAAAAAAA
>NW_022260025.1:81139-95829 GCF_009602425.1 Actinia tenebrosa
GAAAAGAGAGGGCGGTTGTTGAAAATAGCAGAAGTGCGAGTATCAGAGTCAAGCAGAGAAAAGTTGCGGTTAACAATGGGTTTAATGGAAATGTTAATAGGATGATTCGGACTAGCGTCCGAAACGTCAGTAAGTTTTTTCATCTTTTCACGGTGTATAATTTACCTTTTCATCATAACTGTTTCATTAGAAACACCGACGCAGCTCACACTAGTTTTTAGCTAGTTATATCTTTGTAATCATGTATAAAACCAGTATTACCTATCAGTAAATATGTCAATTCTCATTGCTATGCACTACAGTTTTAGAGTAAACTAATATAATAAAAAGCAATATATGGGATTTTATACTGTATTTTTATGAGTAATATATAATATGGATAATCTTAAAGAGCCAAAATRATGATATTCTATCAGACTTAAGTATGAATAAAAGTTGTAAAAAAGCTAAAATCAAGTAATGATTATTTTGTGGACTTTCCTACACAATAAATTATCGATAAAGGAAACATAAAACAAAATAGTTGTTATTGAAACATAGAATATATGAATAAGAATGTAGGTAAATCTACTGATTTAAATCTGTCATGTCTGCAACCAAAAATGCATGTACATGCCTGCTAAGTGACTAATTTTTCTGGTAGAACAAAGAGGGTACCTGTCAATCATCCAGTTACCTTAGAAACCAATTTGTAGCTACATTTTCATAAAGATCAGTAAAAAATGCCAAAAACCATAATTTTGATACTTTTATTCTTTAGGGAAAATAACATTTAAATAATGATTAGTGACACTAATTTACATATTGGTAATGCATTCTGCTGATTTGTATAGGAAAGGCGAGTGCAATTAAAGAACTTTCAAAACATTAAGAGTATCTATTAATTCCAAATTGTAAGAGGAGATTGTGTGATTTTTTGTTTACAGTTCACTCAACAAAATTTCAGTAAAAAAATGCGAAGCGACGCCGTTCGTCTTTGTCTATTTGGCGGCCAATTTTCAGTCCATCGCACAACTGAAATGCATAAAAAAATTAGTTCTTATTAGTTTTTACATTTTTTTTTGCTGCTGTTGACATTGTTTTGGCCGTGTTTCCATAGCAACTTAATTCGGTACTCCTAAGGAGTACAATTAACGCTATAATTGTACTCCTCTCGACCAATCAGAGTTAAGTAATTTTGTTGATTGTACTATAAGATACTAAATAGAAGATAACATCAATCCTCCCCAATTCCCCCCCCCCCCCCGGAATTATGGAAGCAATGCCTTAAAATGCTTTCTACAACACTTAGCATTCAAATATAGGACATTTATTAGGATTTCAAAAACTTGGATAATGGAACACTAGATAATGTGGGGTGCATGTAGGTTTAATTGTTTTTCAAACTCGAAAACTTTACAATTACCACAAATACAGACACAATACAAATAACTACAATCTAAATATGTCAAGATAAAATCAATCCTTCCAGCTATAAACAAACTACAGCAATAAATACATGAAAAGATATGGCACACTTCGCACACACAAATTTGAAAAGAGTCCAAATCAATATGCATAAACTATTGTAAACGTTAATTAGAAGGTTAGTGACATTGCATGCATGTATTAAATCTGGATATAGTATTCATTCTAACTTCCCAATCTAATTTTGGATTGTTAGAGGTTATACACACATCTGGATTCACATGACAAGGCACACAAAATGAACCTCAGAACTTTACACTGTATTTTAGAAATATTTATTCGGATCAGAAAGCGAGAAGAGGTGTTCATAATAGTTTGTTAGGTGATGGATGTACAAAATATATTACTGTTAAAAGTGAAAATTAAAGTGGTACAGAGAAAAAGTGAGATATTTGGCTTTCTACTAACAAAAGCATCACACGTTTCCACTTCATTGATACGCTTTAAGAATAATTTATTTCGGCAAAGTTTATAGTTTCAGTATCCAAAAACAAAAGCCAATACAAATGATTTAACTAAAAACAGCTATTTTTAGAGTCAGTTTATAATATTTTCCCCTTACCTGTCCATTAGATTCCTCATTTCCTAATAACTGCTGCAAGAGCTGAGGGATTTGGTCATCCAACTGAAGTTTTTTACACAATTCAACGAGTTCTGCGCGGTCTAAAAAACCTTTCCCAGTACGGTCACAACTATCGAAGACTTCGTGAAGCTGAGCCACATAAACGTCTTGCTCATCGTCATCCATCTCTACTTCTACGCAAAAAAACTTCTCCTCAACTAAAGACAAGCCAAGCTAACGATGCCATTCTTGCGGAAAATATGTTATTAAAGTTTAATTAAAGACGTTTATCTTTCAAGGAAAGCCACAGGTGATTTGAGAAGGACCGACCGATTGATACCGTCGCATAGGACGCCAACTTTTAAGAACCATAACAGTCCTGACTCAACCCGTTGAACGTCATCTTCGGACTTCGTCAGAATGAACTGTGATCTAAGTCACAGAATCAAATCCCAAAGTCCTCTCAGATACTCTGATGCTTGATTAATACTCCGGTCTGTTAAAATACCCAAGTGAATCTAAAAGGCGGTAAAACTGAGAACTTTATAGGACGTAGTAACGTTGGAATCCTACGCGAGTTCGAAAGAATAAGAAAAAAACAAAATCTCTGATATGGAATTTCAAATCCCTAGCTGACAATCACTGCCTTGTACTTGCTTCTTTGTTAAAGATGCTCTGGAGCTGCATATAAAGTAGACCAGGCCGTTTATAGGATAGAATTGCAYGTAATTTGAAGGTTTGTATTCGTTTTACAGTCGAGCATTATACTAACTGGCCACGTGATAAGAATGGAATGCATATTCTTTTGTTCTTAGATCAGCCAATCAGAACTGATGTTTTAGCAGGTGTCACAACACCACAAAAAAATAAAGCTTACTGAAATAAATACAAGAAAACCCCGGAATAAACAAATCTTTGATACCTCTTATGTTATTCTCAAAGCCACTAAATAATTTAAATTGCATTGCTAATATAACAAATCGCAACTCCGAGGACGAACATTATTTATGTCTGTGACTTGAATTACGTGACAATGATCGAAGACCAGTTGTCATGAGCCCTCGCAAGGTAATTTTTCGTTACACCATTTGTAACCTAACAACATTGACTATCATGCTAACCATTCCCAAGAGAATTAAATAACAAAAGATGCGGCCATGTTGAAGGATATAACAAAATAATTAATTGACAATTCTTTTGCTAAGTTCCTCCAACATGGCCGTCGTGAAAACCATCAATGCACTTGTTGGCCAATGAGATAAATTTCAAAAGTCGTAAAGCAGAGTGCTTACAGTGTCTTTTAAGTACTTGGCATCATGGGCCTTTTTTCACGCGGCAGCCATGTTGGTTGGAACGTAACAATAGATTCTACCACGCGTACGTCGCGTAGCCTCGCATACAAGAGTTTGAGAATGAGTTTATGCGGGTGAAACAAAGGTTTTTATTCTCACGAGGATAAACATGGCTGCCGTGTGATAGAGGTCCATGTAGCACTGCACCGGCAAGAGGCAGCAATACCGCAGAATCAGTTTCAATCAATCCCCAGGTATCCCAAGCGCCATTTTCGTGTCCGATCGACTGCTTGAAACGGAAATAAAGAAATGTCAGTTATGATCTCTTGTCAGTTACACTGTAAATCTTTTCGCTTATTTGTTAGTTGTCAGTTGCCGGCTTCAGGCTAGTTCAGTTGAATTTCATTACTTTGGCAGTTATTGCATCCAGTTTTAGTTTTTTAAAACCCCATTCAGACCCTCCAAACAGGAACCCCGCTATAAAAGCACCAACCGCGAGAAAAATACCAGAAACACAGCTACAATCAGGCTGCACTAGGCTTCCGCTGGATCATCCCCACTCTTGGGGGGGGGGGGGGGGGGGGGGGCTTTTTCCATTTCTCAGCCCTCATTTTCCAGTGCATAAAATCCAATTTACCCAGCTCAAAATGGTAAATCCCAGCTCTCATTGTACCCAGTTCATGACCCAAGTCGCTTGCGCAGTGGGAGTTTCAGTACTCGCCTATGCTATGCATCGTACTATAATTTGCACAATCATTTTTTCCCAAAATCCCCCGCTTTCTCTCGCTGGCTCCTCATACCTCTCTATGCTAGAGGCAAACAAACAAACAAACAAACAAAAAAAAAAATAAATAAACATTCCGGCGGAGATCTTCGACAACATTCGCCAAAATATACCCCAGGGTGCTGATTAGCTAATTAGCTAAATCAGGAGACATGACGTAACGGCTCATCCCCAGCCCCACCCCTCCACAGGATCGTTATCCTTTCGTATTCATTCTCAGAACCGAATGAAGAGCTGCTGTTTTACTTTGGAGGAAGCCCTTCTCAGAGGTTCACAGTTCCTAAAATGGTCCGCTCCTGATGATTTTTCTCCAAAATGGTTTTTGAATCATACGTTGTCGACCTAGTTAATAAATTTGGAGGCCAATTTCTGGAAAATCTTGATCCTTCACAGCTAAAACTCGGTATTTGGGGAGGTAAGATCGTTAGTTTCGCACGAGTTAACCAGCCCTTGATTCATAGTAAACACCTTTAATAACTTCAACCGATATTAAATATTCTCTGCATGTTTTCAGGAGATGCAAAGCTTGAAAATCTTATTCTCAAAGAGAGTGCCTTAGTAAGTGCTGAAGATAACGGTAGTGATTTATGTTTTTAGATCGAATTTTGGTCAAATTTTTGATAGGCGCGTGACTTGATAACATAGCAGTGCGGCCGTAATATGTTTACTAAAACAACCCCCAGTTGGCTATTTCTTCTGATTTATGAATCCCAGATTTATATTAATTTATCTAAAATAATTCTTAGTAAAGCATTCGTGAGGAATCTTACTGTTTTTTACTGTAATTTTATGATTCTCAAGACGATCAAATTTCATTTTTTTCATAAATTAAGCGTATCATWTTGATATTTTCCTCGCTTCTTCCCATAAAAAAAAGATAACATCTACTAAAGATATGTTTTTTATTGCTTATCATTTTAGCTACAATAAATTATACGTTTTTTGTGAATTTAAGAAAAGACCTGAAAATCGTGTCGTCGGTGTTATGGTATATTGTTCCTGAATTAAGCAAAATGCTCAGATATGCTAATTACTTTATTTTTTCCCAAAAATCGTAAAACGCTGAACCTAAGAAAGATTAATTTATTCTGCAATTTTTTTTACTCCTCTAAAATATTGTCTATCTACTCGTTAAAAGCTTATTTACTTTTTCGTGACCTTTGAAAAGCAGCATTTAATATTTCATGAGATGCAAACAAAAGAAAAACAAAACTTTGTTGTACAATATGTTATGTATATGTAAAGTCCTATTGGCATTGCATTCAAACTGGGCTGTTTGTTGGCCATTTAAATTTTACCACAGTGATATAAAAATTTATAATCATACTGTATAGTTAATGTTAATAGATTATCTGCATTTTCTCACAGCTGTCTTTATGTCGACAGCGTAGATTAATTGAAATTGTGTTTTTTGCTGCCGTCAATTAAAAATAATCAGTTTGTTAATAGAGTGAAAAACCAGCAATTTTGCAACAAAGCTGATGAAAATGGCTGAGATAGCAGAGTAATAAAAAAATTGCAGTAAAATAACCTATAAAGCAAAAATTTGGTGAATATTATAATAATGGAATACATGCATCTTGCAGTGAAAGCACATAATTTAAGGAGATCGACTAGATGGACTCATTTCAGTTTGGAGGGACTGCAAGACCAATGAAAATTCTAAATGCATGACCAACCTATTTAAATGTATACAAATGCATTCATAATGAATTTGTATATGTATTTGGATTGCCAATATGTTTGTACTTTTAATATGGCTTAGGATAACAGCTGGTAATTGCCGGTCATAATGACAGGCCAAATTAGTTTTAGCTCTTTCATACCTTGTTTTTTTTGCTCGACGTTATTAACTGCTGGTCAAAATGACAGGCAATTAAGGCAAAGATTTAACCAGATAAGTTCCAATTCTGGATGGGCAGATGTTGTCCGATGTTCGGCCAATATTTTAAGACCTGTTTAACTAAAAAAAAGCATTAATTAAGTACAATTCATGGGAATACAAATTTTCGATGGTCATGCAACATGTATTCACTTGTGATTCACTCTGTAACATTCATTCATCCATTTATTGATAAATAGCATGAATAATTCCAAAGATGCATGAGAGATTTCTAAAGTAAGCTTAAGGGTTATACTTTCTTTAGTCAAATTAACTTTAATCAAACATTGAAACTGTTATTTTCTTTCAGGATGATTTTGATCTACCCGTCAAAGTAGTCAGAGGTCACTTAGGTAAATGAGTTATGCTTTTCCAGCACCCACAAAACAGCTCCATTGGATTACTGGTTTTTTTTGKTTTTTTTTATTTATTTTTATTAAATTGCTTTAATGGTTGTAATTTACATTGCTTATAAGAGGTCTCATTCACCAGTGGCTTAATTTGAAGCTATACTGCAGGCCATGCAACC
The DNA here is from genome assembly GCF_009602425.1 of Actinia tenebrosa. The sequence goes on from NW_022260025.1 coordinate 87,656, forward strand.
TCATTGCTGGTCATGACCTCTGGTGGCAAATGCCTACCTGGGTAATCACAATGGGTGTGACCCAAAGTTGATCAGCTAACTATCTAGTACATGGGCTTTGGGAACCTGGTTAAAAATTTCTAGCACAATTTCTGTAACTGAAATTAAAATGACAAGTGAAATTTTTACAGTGATATTTGCCCTGTGTACCTTCAATAATTGCTATAAAGTCACTGTTTCACTGGTCTCATTGTACCACAATTATTATCACTATGCTTGTATTTAATGCTCATATTTAATGCTTGTTAATTCTACAACTTTGCAGGAAAGTTGGTACTGAAGATACCATGGAAGAATTTGTACTCAGAGCCTGTTGTTGCTAAGATTGATGGGCTTTTCCTGTTGGTCAGACCTAACACAGGTATTTTTTTCAACCTAACTTTATAGTCTCGTGTACTTAAGTTATAAATTCATGTCTCTCCTTTTTATGGTGCTGCATTTTGGACATTTATCTGGTAAATTATATTAGTGGTTTTGAATGGTGAATGTTAAGTCTTTTTTCCATTGTGATGTTTGATAGAAGTTTTTGTCCTGCCAGATTTGCTGCATGTCAGGTCAACCCTCATCCCTGATCGGACATATGACAGCCTTATCAAAAAAAAAAAAAAGAAAAAAAAGGAAAAAAAATCAATTTTTGCAGCCTTGTATAGTCATTTTAAGAAACAGTAAATAGAATACAGTACTATAATTTATGTATTTTATTAAATCTAGGGATCAAATACCATGCAGAGAAAGAAGAAAAAGCTGAGCAAGAAAAGAAAAACAGACAGTTAGAAGCCATAGAATTGGCCAGAAAATTAGAGGAAGAGAAAAAGAAAGCAGGTGAACTGACAGCCTTTATAATTATGTTATCATGGAGACATTGAGGCCCTAACACATATCATAAGTTTTTGCTTCATTGGAAACCAATAATATCAACCTGATTTGAAATAGTGACGTAAAAACGATGTCACTGCAAAACTGAGGTGTCATAAACCCTGCAAAAGTTGGCCAGCGAAAAATAAAATCATGCCAGCCATTGCAAAAAAAAAAAAATGTATCTCATTCATTGTTGTGCCACTATCAAGCCCTACATGTATATCATTATATTACTATGCAATGCTTTTTTATTATTTGGTGGTCTGGAAATCCATAATTTCAAGAAGAAAATTGATATCTCAATTTTGTCAAATATTCTTGATTCTGATTGGCTAACATTTCCCCCCAGATGAGCTGGATATATGYGATTGCCACAATCATGAGACAAATGAAGTAGTATAATCTTTGTTCAGCTAGATACTGCAGTCTTGCATTTTAACCACGTCCACACCCCCGCCCCCCCAAATAATCATAATTTTTGGATTATCAAAACAGTTCCAAAATGCTTTTCATGTCCTTTTTTATACACAAACAAGTGCATATAGAGCATGTGCRTGTTTCATCATAATCACTGGTCATCTTGGTTAACATGCAATAACAAACTAGCATTTCTCATTAACTTCTCTTGTTTATGCATAACCAACATGGCCGCTGTTTTGTTATTTACATCCAGGTCTTTTGAGTCATCTGGTTGCATTATATCATATAGATTAAAGTACTTTAAAAAAAGCATGTCATAATTTAATCTTGTTTTTGTCTTTAGCTACGTTAAATTGTGACCTTTAATAGTTCATATTAATTTTTATTTTATAATGCATTTATGTGAAATTATGTTTGCAATKGATTGATGTTTCAGTTGCGGGCACAGGAGATAAAGAAGATGAATCAAGTAATAGCTTTGTTGAGAAGCTGGCAATGCAAGTTGTCAAGAACTTACAGGTCATTACAACAATATCAATAATTATATTATAAATTTTACTAATATTGATCATGTATATTGTGTTAGAAAAAAAACTAATAGTGTGATGCTATAATGTACACATTCAAGAAATTCAGAACAGAGATTTTTTAACATATTACCAGCTTTACATGTTCCAGGCCAGCCCTGGCAAATATGTTTTATATTCTACTGCAAAAACCCTTAGAATTCTTTGTTTGAGTGCTATCCATATTTTTGTGTCTTTTTAACATGTGCATGACCATTAAATGAAGAAATCATTATACTCTAGGTAATGACACATGGTATGGAATAAGCAGAAAAGCATTGTGCCAAARCTATACTAATAGTTCCAAAGTGACCTTGTGTCTTCTTCTTTTTAGATCTACATCTCAAATATTCATGTGCGTTATGAAGACACAGTAAGTATATTCAGTTATGTTCTGTTATGTTATGTTCTTTTCTTTGCATCTAATTCATATTCAATCAGTAAAACATGCAATGAGTATTAGGCCAAACAAAAAAATAAGTGTGGTTCTTGTTGCGTGACCAACCCTAATTTTCTTGCCGATTTTTGCTAAACCTAATGTTTTTTTCATTCCCAAATGCACCACAGAGTTCCCAGTAAGCTCAAAAAAACAACAACCTACCGACCTCAATTATTTCTCATGCAACAGGAAACATACTTATTTTTTTGTTTGGCCTTACATATGTATCATTTACAATTCCAGGTTTCAAGTCCATCCTCTCCTTTTTCTATTGGCATAACCTTGGAAAACTTATCTGCTCAGGTATGCATACACTGCAGCTTTGATAGCCAGTGTCTTTTGTACTCACTGCACATGCACTATAGTTACATACTCCTGAATGACCTGGGTTTTGTCCCACTTTTACAATACATGCATACCAAGTTAAAAGTCCTAAGGCTTGTGAATCTTTCTTTAATATATGTGCTATATATATTGATTGTACTAATTATTTAATCCAGACTACAGATGAGAATTGGTTACCAAGTATTGCCGGCCAAGCTGTTAGGATTGTTCACAAGGTACAAATAATCTGTCAAATAGATAGTATTATTATTATAGCATAACCTAGATCCAATCATTGAATATGGCAAGAGTGCAAGCTATCTTGCTAGTGCACTTGTATTCTGCAGGGCTTGAAAATTTACTGCCGGTCAGCTGCTGATCATGAACCACTGGCCAACTTAGTTTGAAGCTCAGCCATAACTCGTTTCTGGCTCAATGTACATTGCTGGTCAAAATGACTGACATTTAAAGATTTTATTGGACAAGTCTGATTGACTGGCTGATATTTTAATCCCTGATCCTGACAATGCCACATAATAAAAAATGGAATAATATAAAATAATTGAAAACAAAACTAAATTAGACTAGCATGTATGAGAGAAAGTTGATGACAGTCGACCTGGAGTTTTGGTTGACATTTTTTTTGCTAAAATGCCCCATAAATATGTTATAAATATCATTATAAAATAACTGTTATGAATGTCGCATTCTGATTGGTTTGGAGCGCGTGCTTTATGAGAGCACATTACATTCGCGCACACTTTCCGTTGCGTCATTCCTATCTATTATTGTAATTTGTATCTTATAAAAGAAATAAAAAACTTGCTTGCTGTGCTGTGTGCAGTCATAAAGCACTTGAGGATTGGCAGAACACTCGAGAAGTGTCCAAAAGCACTCCGCTACACGTGGTGCTTCTCCTTACACTTTTCTTGTGTTCTGCCAACCCCCGCGTGCTTTATGACAGCACACAGCACGCGCGCACGTTTTCTATTTCTTCAACATACAGCATATAGGCAGACATATAATGTAGATCTATAGGCTTACCCTAATATATATGCTTTGGTGCTAAGAAATTGTTTTTGAATCTTTTAGTTGGTGGAGCTCAACAGCCTTGCTGTTTACTGGAATACTAATGATGATGTTGGCAAAATACCGTCACAGGAAGATTGGGTGGTATGTAAATGATTTTTTTTTGCATGASATAAGATTATATATATAACAATAAAGATTTGATATCTAAAAACTTGGTGTAATCCATTGCTTATTCATCTTCATTCATTTTCAGCAACTTTGCTATTGAATACTCAATCAATCAATCAATCAATCAATCAATCATTCATTATTTAGTATGATATTTACAATAAAATATACATGTCACATATTAAATTACAAGAAGATAGAAGATTAGTACCTTTACTAGCCAGCTGTAATAGCCATTAGGCTAAACAAGACAGTTGGCAAGTTGGCATTTATAACTATACTGTAATTATTTATATAGTAATTATTTTGGTTATAAAATCTAAGTAGATATCATTTTCTTTGCACTTGGTAGAATTTTGCAAAGGGTGGTATTGCCAAGACAATACAAGGAAATTACAAGCCTAAAGATTACAAATATGGTAAGACTCCATGAGCAACTCCATAACATGGGGAAAAAACAGGCTCATACCTCACAGATACTAATAGTAAAGGTTGTCAATAAAATGCAGACCAGTTATGATATTAACTGTATAAATTATGTCCCATCACTGTCAACTACAATAACAACACCTTAATGAACATAATATAGTACTTAGCAACAGTAACAACACTGACAACTATCTTAAATTATTAAACTATAATTTGGTATTAAACAGCATATCGATGTGCAAACAAAGAAAGTGAGGAAAGGGGGGAAAAAGTATAGGCATTCCCCATAGGGAAGCTATTTTATCAAGAATGAATCAAAAAGCTCTGACTGACAGAATGCTAATGTTTTCATTCACAGTACTACAGCCAGTCTCTGCTACCAGTAAATTGAAGCTGGACACAAAACCTGGAACTGATCTCACTAGTCCAAAGGTAGAAAAAAATGCCATTAAATACAGATGAGGCTGATGTTACCAAATCCACCAATGGGTGTAATTTTTTCCCATTTCAAACCATGCCATTTTCTAGACATCATCTGATAGAGAGCATAAAATAGATGGGATATTCAACACTGACCTAAAATCACACTGAATCAACCCTATTTATCATTTTCTGCACTATTTGTCATTTTCGACATGATTTCTCATTATTTTTCTGACAACTTTCGAAAAAATACCCTGAATAAGTCCCACACTCTATCAGATGCGCTGTTATGCACATGTCAGGGGCCATATAGAGGGTTGGGCAGGGGCAAAGGGGGGGAGGGGGGACAACCATTTTAAGGTGCTCCCCAACACCTGCATGTCTGATTGAAAAATCATTTAAATATTAGGACGTTTGCATGATGGCGTCATTTGACTCCCACTACCAAGATGGTTTGCGAATTTTCTTTCTTATTTAAATTTGTAATCCCTCATGAGAATAGTAAGACAATTGGTGCTAATTAACTGAACAAAAGAAAGCGTGCAAAGGAGTCTGGTAGTAGAGGTCAATGACGCCATTGTGCAAACGTCCTATTAAATCAATCAAATAAAAATCAATTAAATACTGGGATTTACCTAATTAAAGGTTTTCCCCCCAGCATATGTTTGGCATTAAAGTAGTTTCATCAAGTTGACTATTAATTCAATTTTTTTAGGTATACCTTGCTTTAGTCCTGGAAGAGATCTTTCTAAACCTGACCAAGGTTCAGTATCATAACATCATGGAACTGTTGGAATCCTTTGACTATATGTCCAGGAATACCCCATTCAGAAAGTACAAACCGCTTGAAGCTCTCCATGGAAATGCAAAAAAATGGTATGTCTCATACAGTGTAGGGTTATACTTGTCTAATGGCTTATGTAAAATACACATTAAAAATATAAGATTTTTGGCAGAATAGCTGTTCAGGCAACCTTGCAACATGCTTGCCAGAATTTTTTGGCTTACTTTGAATTGGCCATGCAAGGTGCTCTAGCATCAAAGCAAGGTTGCAAAAACGTCTTTAAATTAGACTGTGTTTTTGACCGGTCAAAGAGTTGCACTTTAGGGGCTGTTCACAGAATTGTGCTATCTGAACAAAAATTCATATGCCTAGGCGTGCATTTTTGGACCTAAAAATTGGTGTCAAATTTTTTAACTTGAACAGAAAAAAAATTGATTGCTACTGAGTGTGTAAATAGCTCGTCTGGTTAACTTTTTGTACATCTTGCCCAATAATAATTTGACTAATATACCGTATGAACGTGCACCTAATCCAGATATCTTTTCATACGGCTGTCTAAAACACAACATATGTTTCATACAATTAATGAGACAGTTCTGACTGGTCAAATTATTGATCAGTTAAAAAAATTGTCCAGTACTGTGTAAACACGACTTTAAATGAAACTTTGGGAAGTCTTTGAATGTTTTGTGAATGATCATTTGTCATATCTAAAAATCCTGATTGTATTTCGATATGTGCTACCTAATATAGGAGGCAGCTCAGGTTTGTTACCACTCTTTTCATTGCTACGCACTGATCGAGACAACAGTCACGACAGGGACTGATTGGCAACAGTGTATTGCCCTATTTCCCTACTGCAACTGTTGTCTCAATCAGAGCGTAGCAGCGAAAAGAGTGATAACTGGCTAGATATTGATGGGTCATTTGTTGGGTATAAGGTGGAAGTATGCAATAGATGGTGTCTTGGAAGAAGATGTTAGAAGGAGGCACAGGAATTGGTCCTGGAAACACATGAAAAGTCACAGGTAAAACTGAACTAACAATGTTTTACATTGGTTCACTGGTCAAACACAAAGTGCTCAAATGAGGTGCCAAGGTACTTTTAAAGGATTATTCATATTTAAACCTTGCAACCTCGACTGAATGCTTTGTGTTTGACCAGTGAACTGATGTATGGAAAATGGTGAATTGTTTTAATGCTAACAAAGATTTAAAGATTGAGTTTTTAATACCAGAGGCACATAAGAGAGAATTATTAATACAAGTTCTCAACTCCTGTGCATGCACTGTGTTTTGTAGAGCCATTTGTAGAGAATACAAGGCCCTTTACAAGAAGTTGCTACTACAGGACAAACTTTCAAAAGAGGAGAAAAAGAACTTAGAGGTAAAAAGAACTAATAATCTGAAAATGCACCTCTAATATGACTGCAAGTATATATCTTAAGTAAGATGAAGGATAGGTTGGTAAAGTAATTTCTAATAGTAATTATTCGTTATAATTAATGTAGTAATAAACTATACAAACGATCTCAAAATAGGTGTCAACAGGGTATCAACCAACAGGATAACTAATATCCTACTAACACCATACCATGCCGACAATAGACCTTTCCCAAATTCGCTTGACTAGACCACAAAACAAAGGTTTCAAATCGAGGTTGAACTTGATGAATAAAAGAATCAAGTTCAGTCTGGACTTCAAACCATTGTTCCGTGGTCATCCAAGCGGATTCGGGAAAGGTCTATTATATACCAAACTACTCACCGGAAACCCAAAGCAAGTACCATCAACCTGACAATATTTTTACTGACAAACTACTAACAACATACTGACACCCTATGAACACAACTAATTACACCAATGTTATAAAAAATTATTATGAATTCTTAAAATCGTTTTTGAACTTTTTTGCAGAACTTAGAAACAAAGCTGGATGTGCTGAATATTACAATTTGCAGACAAAGAGCTGAATTCGAGGTAAAAAAAGTTCCCCCTGTTACGTTAAGTTGTATAGCAAATAAACACTGTTTGTGCCTCTAAACTGGTCTTTCATCTTAAATAACAACAAACACAGGGTGGCTTTACAAAGACACCCAATTCCACAGGGATCCCATCTCTAACACAGGAATCCCACTTCCGTTACCTCCCCACCTTTACCATTTTGAGTGTTATAAAAGTTAAAGTTAGTAATAACTGTGAGTTATGTGCATAGGAAGCTGCTGCTTTGAGGAAGAAGAAACGAAAGGCTGAGGAGAAGAGCAAGGAGGGTTTTTTCTCTGGCTTTTTTGGATCTGGAAAGAAGAAGGCAAAACAAAGCGAAGAAAAAGGTTAGTAATAGTTTTAATATGTAATACTGTATTTATTTACTGATTGATTCTCATGCATGCACATAGACAATAGTTAACACATTTGATGGTATTGAAGACCACAGACTCATTTGTACAGGTTTTGCCTTTTGTTTTTAATAGCCAGCTATTCACAGAATTGTGCCATTTAAAGTCACAGTAGAATTTCAAAGCATTGGTTTTATTCGACTTGCACATTCTTCATAACAGTTGAGTTTTGCAAATAATTTGCTCTTATAAGCAAGCTAAGGTTAAACCTGTACTATTGAGTCTCTAGTCATCTTGAAAACAAAGCAGTTTTTGTATTTACCAATTGAGAAAAGGGACTATTATTTATGTTTTT
>NW_022260025.1:109349-120054 GCF_009602425.1 Actinia tenebrosa
CTTACCCACTCCCCCTTACCAGCTCCCCCTTACCCACTCCCCCTTACCAGCTCCCCCTTACCCACTCCCCCTTACCTGCTCCCATGCAATGTTGATGCTGATTGCTGAAGGCAAATGAAAATTCTAATCTTTTCACGAAGAAATACATCAAAGAATAAGTTCCATCAGGTCATAGATCACATGTAACTCGAAAGTTGTCACAATTGTGAGAGTTTCAGTGAATATGGATAAATCGATTGAATGATAAAKCATTAACTTTAAAGAAGCTTACTTTTTTAAACATTTTCCAAATAMTGATTATAGCATGAAACATTTCTACATTTTCGCATTCTACTTATGTCACTCTATAGTCTACGTGTGTGAAAAAGTTATGTTCAATTTCGCAGGTGTGTCTGCTCATGTCACTATGTTGGATGACAGAACCAATGTCACTGCTGTGTAAGTTGAATTTCTTGGTCGAAGCTGGGTTTTTTGTTTTGTTTTGTTTGTTTGTTTGTTTAAATTTTTGTTTGGTCTGCACTTTCCCCATGTGAAAATCCTTAAATGTCCTTGCTTTTAGTGTAACCGTTATTGATATTATACTATTGTGATACCCTATTGATTACCCTTTGTCTTATTAAGGGCTTATCTTGGTTAGATGCGAGTTTCATCTGATATTCCTTCCTATTCATTAATTTCACAGCATGAAGGACCTCTCTGTGATGGACACCAACAAAGGGGTCTTGTACCCAAAGATCGTTTCTATTGTCAATCAGGATGTGTTTAACGTTGAGGTATGCAAGTTAACTGACTGTTTTAAATGTACAAGGTTTTGTTAACATCTTATTATAAGTGATTAATCATGGTTAAATGATTCATTTTTTTAAAATATTGGATTTCATGTGCTCCACCAGTTGTTACTTAGATAAAGCTCCATGTCACGCATTCACTTACACAACAACCAAACCAACCAACCGACAAACCAAACTAAAAAACGGCAATAACTACTTCATTACATGACTTTACAAATCGTTTTCAAAGATTCCTCTATTTTTGTTTCTTGTCGAGATTACTTCATACTTCAAGGTGAACCTGAAAACATTAAGATAAACCCTATCACCCAAATGAATCTAAAATCCATGCGTTTAAATTCGATTGGAATATCTGGCAACCTTTTCGGACTCCTGTTCCAACTGTTGATTCTGTGACTTTTGTAACTATTCTAGGTGGTTGCCTATAATGATGCCATGTCTAATGGTAACTACACTAACATGGAGGTAGTTGATACGAGTTTCAAGATGGACATTGGTTGTATTCGGGTCATCTTTTTGAACAAATTCGTCATGCAGTTGTTGGTAAGTGCCATTATGGATAATAGGACCAGACCAGATCATTTTACCCTTCTATTAACTATAATTTTGAATAGGAAAGGGCTTGAGGTACCAGCTGAGTTGACCTTCAAAACGAACTCAAGGTCAAACAATCAGAGTTGAGAAGTCGACATCGCAGTTTGATTAGCATTTCTACCAAGAGAACCCATAAAATATGATTTTTTCATCCTTTAACTTGATCGTAAACGCTACTAGACAAAATCATGGTGCACAGGCAGCCCAAACAAGGTTCCTGTGTATGGTTTATAAGGGAATGTATGGGAGTTATGATAAAGTTACGAAAATAAAATGTTTCACTCAACGATTTGCTTCAAAACTTGTTGCAGTCGTTGCTTTTACTTTGTTCAGTCTTCTGGCAACGTTTCAGCGCGATTTGAGGCCGTTTAGTAGGTTTTTTCAAAATCCGCTCTTCTCTACCTAAATAATGGGTAGAGAAGAGCTGATTTTGAAAAAAACCATTAAACGGCCTCAAATCGCGCTGAAACGTCGCCAGGAGGCTGAACAAAGTAAAAGCAACAACTGCAGCAAGTTTTGAGGCAAATTGTTGAGTGAAACATTTTATTTTCATGACCTTAATCATAACTCCCATACATTCCCTTATAAACCATACACAGGAACCTTGTTTGGGCYGCCTGTGCATGGTGGAATTTCATTTTCATCCACACAAAAAAATCTTCATTGTGTTGAGTCCCTGCTCGAAAACCTAAAACTGCTGGCCCATAATTCCTTTCGGTGAACGCGGTCAACTCAGCTGGATTGTGCGCAAGGTTGTTTTATAGTTTTCCATCCAGCATGTGACAGTTGGCTAAATTTGGTCCTCTAAATGATTTATTATGCCCGTTCCGTGCTGTGAATGTTCGTGACTAAGCAATCCGATTGGATGAGCAGTTGTCTTGCCCTSTGTTAGTTTCACAACGTTCCCTAGCATGATCTTAGGGACTGCCATGGTTTTCCACTGTAATATCAAATATGCTAATATCCCATTCAGTGTTTTCTTTAAAAACAGTGGACGCAACAAGACTCGGCGGTCTTAGAACATCTGTAAATGGACAAAAGAAAAAGCCCTGAACAACCTCTGGGATGATCGAACTTAAGCCAGAGCACATATAAATACAGACTTTCGCTGTGCCTGATACGAAATAAAATATATGCAAATGATTGGAGAAAATCCTAAAAAAGATTTTCGAACCTAAGAAAACTTCTGGAATGGTCTAAATCATGGCACACCTAAGTGCAGACCTTCAACACGTTGCTCAAATTACCACGTCACATTGTGGTTATGTCTCATTTAGGCACGTTTAATACCAGAGTTGTGAGGCCTCGCATAGCGTCTACAGTCGCGTTAACCCTCTTTAGATAGAGGTATTATGTTTAATAAGGTTTAATATTTATTTCACTTCTCTTTTTTATCTTTCAGGCGTTCTCAAATAACTTCCAAAAGGCCAAAGAAGCAATGCAGTACGCAACGAAGACTGCAGCAGAGTCAGCAAGTGCCAGGGTTGGTAATATTGAATATTCTTGATACAACTGATTTTATTTTAACCCCTTAGTTAATTTCTTTCCAATACTTTTTACAGATTCAAGATATGCAAACCCAGACTTCCCGAATCAGACTGGCCGTGTCAATCCAGGCTCCTCTCATTATCATTCCTGTCAGTTCTACTTCCCATGATGCTTTGATAGCAGACTTGGGACAACTTACAGTAGCCAATACCTTCAATCTCTTCAAACCCCCTACCAAAGATGATGGCTCGGATGCCGTGATCGTGGATAATATGGTGGTGGAGCTTAGTTCCGTTAAACTCTCAAGGTACTGATGACAAATTTAGAYTTTCTCTTTGCAAATTATGGAATAGTGTCACTAAAAGAAAAGGTTCTAAGATAGCGGACCGTTTTTCTTTTCCTTGTGGGTGATCAAATGCTGTACAAATACTTGTTTCTGCTTTGGCCTATTTTGACTTAGACACGCTACCACCACTATTTAATGCTGTATCCTCTATGTTACTGGAGCGGGGTCTTGGGTTCGGTTCCTGGACTTAGCTTCGCATGCGAATGTTAGATATTTCCCTTGATTCTAGGGTTTTTGTCCAGGGTCTCAGGTTTTCCTCACTTCGCAAATTTGTGAGTTGACTTAGATCAGCCCTGACGTCGTTTCAGGGTTCGATCTGTAAGATAACAGTGCCCTAAATTTGATCAGCCCAGAGGTTGTTCCAGGGTTAGGACTGTGGGTTAGCAGTGCCCTGACTCTGATCAGCCCAGAAATTTTTTTTCGAGGACAATTTGCTTGATGAAACACAATTCACATGTTTAAGTCCAGAAGCCGTTTCAGCGTTTGATATGTGAGTTAGACGTACCCTGACTTTGATCAGCTCAGAGGTTCTTTCATGGTATCAATAACATTTGAAGCCGAGGACCGACTAAACTCAAAGATATTGCAGATATTATTCTAATAAAGGTTTTCAATGCTATTTATATTCAAGGGGTAAAATGAAGGATAGTGAGACGCCTGAAGCCAGTTCTGTTATAGTAGAACCAATCAGTATGGCAATCTTCCTGGCACGAAATCTGTCTCCCTGGTGTCATGACATACCAGACATTGATGTACAAGGCAAGCTCAAGGCTGTCCAGGCAAGTTGGTTTGTTGATTATAGACGCCTGTCCGTCCATGCATATAAATCCATCCGTTCTTAAATTTCCTATATATATTTTTTCCACGCTGTGTTAAAAGATTAATTACCATTTCAGTTGTGCACCGATGAACAAGACATTTCTACCATACTATCAGTAGTATTCCAGAACCTCGCTGAAGGCCAGCAAGAATTAACAGGTATCAAGATGCACAGTAAAGTAGTGATACTGAATCGTCTCATTGAATTTTGAATTTCTTTAACCTCTTTCCATCATCTCTTAGTCCTTGGGCTATGGCTATTTTAACGTTGAGAGAAATCCCTTCAGTGAGTGGAAGCTTAAAAACAAGTAGCTAACTTAAAAGAACTGACTTGAATCATTAAGATTCGCAACTTTGGTCGTTGCAGGTTTTGAGGGTTCACTGTACCCGCCATTATAAATGTATAGAATGGATAACTTCGACGATACGGCAGCCATTTTGGATCACAAGGCGTTATGGGGAGTCCGGGGGACGATTGAAGCTTTGTTACAGTAATGACTTCAAATGATATTAACAGCTCACCACTAGAAAATACAACAAAAGATGAATTAAGACGGCACTTTTAACCACAAGAGAAAGACAAACACACGAAACTCGATATATTTTCCGTCATCTTGGTTTTGTTTTGTCATCTGGCAAGATGGCCGTCGTATCGTAGAAGTAGTCTATACCCTGTCATTCAAAAGTTGTTCCTTGGTTCTTCAGTTTTACTCCCTCTGCGTGCAAAAATAATAAAAAAATTAACACTTGCGTTTCCCACAGAGTCACCCGACGTACAAATTGTCTCAGAAGAGGCTCTTGCCCTGGAGGGAGGTAAGGAAAATGAACTCGTAAAATCATGAAAGATGACAAGTAACAATGTTCAAAATATGAAGGCTGACACTATCGAACGAAACTATCAGCACTATCAACACTGCTCTGCTCTGCTCTGCTCTGCTCTNATGATAATGGTGAGGATGATAGCGATAATGATGATGATGATGATGATGATGGCGATAATGATGATGATGGCGATGGTAGCGATAATGATGATGATAATGGTGAGGATGATATCGATAATGATGGTGATGATGATGGCGATAATGATGATGATGGTGATGATGATAGCAATAATGATGATGATGAGAATGTATTATGATGCCAATGATGGTAGTAGGACAGGAGTGGTACATTGGCTGGGCTCTCATTGGACAATTTACTTATACATAAACTATCTGTTGCATAGGTTCCGTGGCCTGTTAGTCTGGTGATCGACGAAAATTGTCTCAAGAAGTACAACCAAGTGTTTCTGTTTCTTCTTACGGTGAAGCGAGCAAAATGGAGTCTGGATGAACTGCGATTCACAGGTAAGGATTATTCGGCTGATAGATACGGTAGATACCATGTGACGATAAGCCGTTGTCAATAGTTTCTGTACCACTTCTAGTTATTTCTAAAATGCTGCTCTAGTTATATCTAAAATGCTGCTCTGCTCTGCTCTGCTCTGCTCTGCTCTGCTCTGCTCTGCTCTGCTCTGCTCTGCTCTGCTCTGCTCTGCTCTGCTCTGCTCTATTTTACTTCATATTCGCATCAATGCAAGTATATAGTTATTTAGCTTTTGTTTATTATTCTATCTGAAACAAATTTTAAACTTGTACGCAGTGAATAAATAATATTTTATTTTTGCAGAGGCACCACTTGAAAAGACACAAGAAGAAAAACCGTCCAAAGATGGCTCCTGGGATACTGTGAAATTTTCCTTCGAAATTGAAAAAGTATCGGCTTCAGTTTACTGGAAGACAAGCGAAAAGGCAAGTCTCCATTTCTCTGTCTGTATGTCTGTCTGTAAGTCTGTCTGTCTGTCTTTCTGTCTGTCTGTCTGTCTGTCTGTAAGTCTGTCTGTCCGTCTTTCTGTCTGTCTGTCAGTCTGTCTTTCTGTCTGTCTGTCTGTCTGTCTGTCTTTCTGTCTGTCTGTCTGTCATACCTTCCTACTTCGTTTGATTAAATGAAAGCACAAGTCAGTTACAATTGTTGTCAGTACTGAAAACATGATTTTTTTTCCTTCTTCTTTTAACAGGCGTTAGAAGGCACAAGAGACCCTGCCTGCTGTTTGGGTCAGTTCTCACTTGTGTCTGTTAAGACAAGCGGGAGGGTCAAGTCCAGCAATGCCCTGAACGCTGATGTAAGCCTTGAGACGTGTATTCTTGACGACAAAAGACCTGAAAGTGTAGAAGGCGTAACAAGGTACAAACAATAATAATAAAAAAAACACCTTATCACGAACGTGCTTCGTGATGCTGAGATCTTTGGAAACTCTAGTCTGATCAGTTACTCCAGTTCCCACTTCCTCAACGTGCGAATTGAGGGTTGTGTGTGGTAAATATCAAATGTAGTGTTAGTGCTTGGAGCGCGAACCTCATGGAGTAGCCCCTAAAGGCGAGTGATTGTCTTTATTATACTCCGTCTAATCTGTGATTGCTGTGTTTTTCAAGGATGATGGATCGTTATGCTGGCGATGCACGTGATATTCCAAATATGGTCGATGTTAAGTTCGAGCAATCACCCAACCAAGACAAGAACAGTAAGTGTCTTAGTTTACATGGTAAAGTCTAGTGCCGCCGATAGGGATTATATGTCATATTTTTATACGTTTTGTATACTTTGTTTCCACAAGTCGACTGCTCTTTGTTTCCGAGGAAACTGATTATGTTTATTTGCCACSGAATCGACTTGTATTCCTTGCATTAATTTGTAAAAGTTTCGAATTTTGCGCGAAAATGCTACCAATTCTGGCACATGGCTAATGTCGTACGTTATTTTGCAAACCGAAAACTTTTTGCTTTTTTGCACTATAGACCCCTTGCATGTGACGTCAAAGCAGCTCAATTTAAAGTAGAAAACAAAATAATTTCAATTCCTAAGTTATGTTCTCCAAATTAAGCTGCATTCAGACGAGGGGTCTATTCACGATGGCAAGTGGTCAATTCACGCTGCTGCATTCAGTTTTCATTACGACAGCCTTTTATAAAATAGATGTATGATATTCATTTATTTATTTACCTTCCAGTCAACATCGAGGTAAACCATGTCCACATCGTTGCAAACCTAGAGTTTCTGCTAGTCTTGTCAAATGTGTTCACATCCGCCTTAGCAGCAGCTCCCTCCGCAATACCTCCAGTTGTCCACGTAGACCCTACACAGGCAGCTGCTTTGGTTACAGCTGCTGGCATACCAGCAGACCAGGAATCACCGGAACTAAGACTACAGTTTTCTCTGAGACAACCGGAAATCGTTCTGTTGGCTGATGCTAAGGATAAAGCTACTAATGCACTGTTTTTAAAGGTGAGATGGCTTTACCAATGGAAGGGGATTCAGGGCAGCCATGTTTAAGGGAAGCATTGACATGCTTCCTTTAGGAAATAACATTACTTGAGCGCCGTGTTGTAGGACAGGAATGCCTTTTTCCTCATTTTTGGTAGCAAAATAACTTGTCACGAAAAAAAGGTTACACTGTTCCATTCCTCTTTTTGATAGGCAGTCAATAGCAGATATCGGAGTTACACTCTATTGCCTTCAGACAATTATTGCATGTGGGTCCGTTTCTATACATTTTGTTGTATTGACCCAAATGCCTCGACTTAAAAGAATTGTTTGAAGGCAACAGAGTGTAACTCCGATAACTGCTAATTCCCAATAGCAGTTATTATGGATGCATGTAAATGAGATGTAAATGAGACAACAAGCATTGTATCGACCCGATAGCCTCACTTGTATGATTCTTAAAACAAAAGAATTTCTCATTGCGGGCTCAACTATAATAACAGCTATTTACGCAATCTATTGCCATTTTCCTCTTGCTTGGCAACTCTTGAGGATATGTACGCTTACGATAATGTCATGCGGCGATAAATTTTTTTTTTTCCTTCTTACTAGAATGCTCTGGATTTCAACATGATGGTTACCCAAGGACAGCAGAAAATGTTTGGTCATTTGTCTAATCTGAGTATCACATCTGCTGCATTTGATCCAGAACACCGAGCAGCCACCAAGACGCAAGTATGAATCCTAGTTTTTCTTTTCTTTCCTTTCTCCTTCCTTCCTTCCTTCCTTCTTCCGTTTTTTCTTTCCCTTTTGTTAACACCTATTACAAAAAGGGTTGTCGTAGCAATAGGCCTTCATTTATCATTCAAAACTTGAAGGGAATTATGGGCTTCTAAAAACGAATAATCGAGGTATTTTGAATGGTTTCGTCGACACTATAAACACTCTTTCATCTGGAATAGGCTATCTCCTGTTGCCTATCACCTTTGTTTCCGAAAACCTTTGTCCCTTGTCAATGGATTGCGATGCCAATACTTTTGGATTTCTTCCTCGTATATAGATCCATAGGGCTACATTAAGTAAAGCAAAAACATCTTCCGGCGCCGCTAGCCTTCCTAAGTAATCACGATTCAAACATTATCTACGGTATTTGACCAAGACATTTCATTGTTTTCTTTTTTCTTTTGTTAGGTGTTTTACTTGTCGCAGTTAGCACTGCACATCTCAGCTCCAGAGGGTGAAAGTATGCATATTGACATAAGAACGAGTGTTGCTCACATCCATGTGTCTGCACCAACCATTAAGACCATTACTGCATGCCTGATGTCACTTGCACCAGCTAGTGAGGACGGCAATAAGATAAAGCAAAACACTGATGATACTTTATGGAGTGAGAAGGCTATCGATAAGGAAAACAGATGGTACTTGACACCAGGTGAGACTGCTGTGGGGACGTTTTCCCTCAATAACTGACTTCATTTTATGGTAGCCTGCGTCACATCCGGAATTTTCGCCGGATTTGACGCAGGCTAATTTTATCGAGGAGTTAAGATTCTCAGGTAGACGTTTGATGAAACGGATTTTGTTTCATTTATTGCTGAAAGATACAAAAAATACTGTGCTAAGGAAGCTGGATGGAAATAACAAATATTCTATGTGCTTTTTTTTGTTACAATCTCTAAACATTTGGGACTTTTCCCAACCTCCTTTTTACATTTCAAAACTATATGCATCTTTTTAAAAAAGATGTAGTGAATTTTTTTTTCTCATATGAAAATGTCTGTTCAGCCTTGCAAATTGTGAAAAAGACTTTTTTTTTTTCTGGTATGAAAATTCATTTTTAAGCCCACGATGTGCGCGCGCTCAAAAACCGCTGAAAATCTACAAGATTTTATTGAAGAACCATACGCGTTTTGAGCTTCAACAGGGCAAAACCCTCAAATTTTACACGGGACTCTCTATTTTTTTAATAGATTATTTAAATAAACTCCTAAAAATCTAGGTTATATCAACATCTTAGAAAAAGTTAATTATTCTAACACATAAAAAAATAGATTTTTGTAGGGAATTTTGTTCGACTTTATGAGATTTTTTAAGAGATTCGGAACTATAAAATATGACAAATTAATTTATCTCTTTGTCTTTTTGTCGAAAATATCCACGTATTATTGTACAATGATTGACTTGCCTTCATTCGTGCAATCATAAAGTCTGCAAATAACTATTATCTTATGAATCTTAATTTTTTTCTAATCACTTCCGGTGGCGCAAGTTTTGCTCCAAAAGCTGGCGCGTAGGCTTCCATCAAATGCTGATTATCTTGAAAACAAGCTCGGGACACCCAATTTTTCTTTCCAGATTTGGAATCAGCATTAAATTTCAATTCGGAAAATCGAAGTTTTAAAAAAAGTTTAATCTTTTTTTCCAAAAGTAGGCAGTCACCTTATGCCTTGCATTGCCTTCTGAAAGAATCCTTTTATAATTTGCTTTTATGATTTATAGTTCCACAAGACCAAATCATCCCTGGTGCTCGTATCTACGGTCTTTGGCCTAAAAACAACCATTACTACTCTGGATATGTCTCTAAGATAGACAGCCGTATTCACCTGATGTTTGACGATGGCGACGAGACATCCCACGACTTGAATAATCTTATAGCAGTTGTACTTGATAAGAACCCTGGTAAAGACAACCTCAAACTTGGTACCAAAGTAATCGCGCCCAATCCTAAAGTCACTTACTACTACTCTACTGCAAAGATAATCAAAAAAGAAACAAAGAATAATGTGGAAGTTTATTGTGTACAGTTCAAAGACGGCCAGGAAAGTTCGCACGGGGTCGACAAGATAAGAGTATTGACGCACTCTAAACCTGGAGGTAATGTCGAATTCTTGAAAAGGGTRTCACTGTATTTTATTTTTAAATCATTAGAGAACTGCTGATTCGCACATCATTAATATGTATAGAGCAAGCAGTTGATAGCTTAGCCCGATGCTACTCCAATGATTATACACCTATTTCGAAAATCGTCGCACCAAAAGCCTCAAGCAACAAGCCAAGACTCCAGAGAACGTCGGTACTTTTAGCTGTAATTAGTTTATTCATGGTGCATTTTCATTTATTGACTTCACAAATTGCTCCAAGCAAGGCTGCTTGAGATGATAATTAGTGGAGAGCTATAGCCACTTGCATGAACCAAGAATAAATCAATTATAACTAAAAGTACCGACGTTCTCTGGAGTCTTGGCTTGTTACTTGAGGCTCTTGGTGCGACAACGATTTTCGAAATAGGTGTATAATCATTGGAGTAGCATCGGGCTAAGCTATCAACTGCTTGCTCTATACAACAACGATTTTCGAAATAGGT
>NW_022260025.1:125325-136042 GCF_009602425.1 Actinia tenebrosa
ACCAACCACTTACCGACCACTTACCCACCACTCACCCACCACTCACCAACCACTTATCGAACCGTGTAGATTATATTTACAATAGCCAATAAGACTCACGATTTATTCATTCTTATGTATTTAGTAGAATCTCGGTTTTGATTTCACATTTCTGAACAAATGACGATTATTTTGTATTAAGTTTCAATTTAATGTACGTAGGATTCCTGGTAACAGCTGCTCTTACTAATCTTCTCTAAACCTCTTGCCTGTTACAATGATGATAAACCTTATAAACGAATAGGATAACTATTTAACTATATTTAATAAACAAGCATGGTATTTTTCTAATAATATCGTATAAAGATGCAGCATGTTGCATGGACGTCATGCTTCCGGATTTTACTTAGTAACACAAGCGTTTCAGTTTTAGTATTGATTATGCATGAATTAACTAGTTTAATGGTAAAAAAATGTCTAGATTTAAGTGAGGAATGTTATTAGAAATCAAGCAATCAATGTTGTACTAACAGAAATAACACCTGATCTCAAATGCTCCAGTTTCGAGTTATCTGTTGCTCAGGGTTAGCCTCGAATTTGTGTAGAATATTTCATGTGTTTCAGTGAAGGTCTGGAGTTTTAAAGTGTTGTATTATTGAMGTTGGGCATTATTTTATTTACCATTGGTATTTGTGAATATTTAGACACTAAATTGAGGCTAACCCTGAGTAAATGAGTCTGTAATCAAGGAACACAGCGGTAATTTGGAACTCGAAAAAAGTCTATTACATCTATACTGAAGAAATAGAAAACGTGCGCGTGGGGGCTGACAGAACATGAGAGAAGTGTTAGGAGAAGCACGACGCTTAGCGGAGTTCTTCTCAACACTTCTCGAATGTTCTGCCAATCCCCGAGCGCTTTATGACTCCACACAGCACAGCAAGCAAGTTTTTTATTTCTTTTATAAAATACAAATTACRAGAATGACGAAACTGAAAGTACGCGCTCTCAACCAATCAGAACGCGAGATTTGGGTCCGCTGTACGTGTTATATGTATTCTTCGTTTGCATGTAAGGTCGATATCACTTCCATGTATATTCCTCATTATTTAGCATCCCTTATTAATARACCTGTGTAAATCATGGGTCTGTGATTAAAGAAAACAGCAGTTACTTGAGTAATTTGAAAACGGTCATTTCATTAGAAAACTCTATACACTTGTCAGTAGATTAGGTCTGTTGTATAAGTGTTGTATTCTTCGTTTGCACGTTGGGAAATCACAGCCATGTTTGTGGTATTCAACAAAATATTCCTCATTATTAGCATCCTTTATTGGCGCTACCAACATGACTTGTTTTTTGTCATTTTACTTGGGCTCTACTAAAGAAATAGAAAACGCGCGCACGTGCTATGTGCAGTTTTATAGCACGCAGTTGGCAGAACACGAAAGAAGTGTTCACAGCACAGCAAGCAAGTTTTTTATTTCTTTTATAAAATACAAATTACATGAATGACGCAAGTGAAAGTGCGCGCGCGTGCTGTGTGCTCTCCCAACCAATCAGAACGCGAGATTTAGAACAGTTAATTTATAACGTGACATAGCATTCCAAACTTATATGTTTTATAGATGAACTTCTTGAAATTCCAAACCTTTTTTCCTTTTTTCCAATTTCAAGGCAAAGAAAGCTCAACCAAATCCAAAGAACAAGAAAAGGGTATCATGAAGAAGATTGAAGTCGAAGAAGAAAGAAACGAATTAGTAAGTACAAAACCACATATGGTATACGTTTTAGTCTCAAAAATTATCCYACATTGAAGAAAATGAATTGAAGCAAATAAAAGTGATAATACTTTATGATATCATGAGAAGAGAGTTTACTCCACCTCTCATGATGCTATCAATAGACCGTTTTCCCAAGGTTGCGTGCGCATCCAACTCGAATGGCCACAAAATAGCGCAGCGCACTGATTCTAAAAATAGCTTAAAGATTCGGACAAACATTGCATTCTGTTTAACCGCTACGAGGATTATACGAACCGATTTTATTATTTTTACTTAAAGTTACAATAATAACCCATGTAAACTAAGATCAACTGCGATCGGCTGTGAAAATTATCTGCTGAAAGTTAACTTGTAAGTTTGTTYGTCCGAATTTCGCCTTTGTCTTCGTTTTTATGACGTCACGGTTACACTGCGTTATTGTAAAACGCAAATTCAGTAAAATTAAGAAGCCAGTTTTATAATTAAAGAGGAGAATAATCAATTTTATGAATTCTTATCGAATATTTTTTTAAATAGCAATGCATGATTATACTCCTGTTCTGGTATCGTGTCCCGTCAAGTCCCTTAAATATAGATGCGCACGCAACCTTGAGAAAACGGTCTRTTGTTACTTAAAATATGCTTCTTTTGTTATAATTTAGATGTCAAAATTCACTTGAAACGAATGGATAAACTTATTCCTCACCTTACAGAAGCCTGAGAATTGTAAGGAAGAAGAAGGGAAACAGTTTTTTGTGCACTAAGGCATTATTTTGACTCGCAATAGTGAACCAACCACCGTTGCAGCAGTTTTCCCAATGGAATTCAAATATTCTCCCACAAACAACTACAGTGTCTGTTTTAAAGAGTACTTTAAAGATTGAGGCAATTTTTTCCACATATATTTTCCACAATAAGAGTGTGGCATTTTTTTTTTTTTTTTTTTTTTAACGTGACTTTAAGCGTTGATGAAAAGTAGGTCACTAGTATTTTTGCGGTTTTTTTTTATTTATTTATTTATTTAACGTGACATTGAGCTATTGAAACGAGTTTTGATATATTGAAGTTTTCAATTCTGAGACATCCCAGCTAATTTGTTTAGTTTTTTGAGACATGGAACGGTAACTTAGGGGAGTCGGAACCATGTATTCACAAAACTTTCAAACCAGCTCACATTTTATACTAACCTTGTGCTTTTTTTCTTTTGTGCTCAGCTATTGTTCAATATGGAAGGATTTGAAGTCAAGATGGAAGGAATGTTTGGTGGTCAACTAATACCCTTACTGTCAATGAATGGGCAGTTACAGGCAGAGGTCAAAGACTGGTCCACAAAGGTATATTTCTATTTCTATTTGGTTTGGCATACATCCGGATTTTTTTTTTCTTTTTTTTTTTTTTTTTTTTTTTTNTCTTCTTCTTCTTCTTCTTCTTCTTCTTCTTCTTCTTCTTCTTCTTCTTCTTCTTCTTCTTTTTCTATCTTTTTTTAAAATATGTTTCTGTTAAGGAATTCTGTTTCATTTATGTGCTTTCTCGTTGTTGAGAGTATTTCTCTATTCTTTTATATTTGTCATATGCGTTGCTTATTAATGATATCTTTTACGTATTAACATATCATTATATCATTATATATCTTTTTGTTATGTTTGTTTTTATTTCAAAGTTCTAGTAGTTTGAAATATTTCAAAGTCCGAGTAGTAGGACTTTGAAATATTTCAAAGTACTAGAACTTTGAAGTGCGTGCGGTCGTATTTGATGGGGTTTCAAACTACTGCACGTGGTACAAATAAGAAACCCTGGTTGTTCGATGAGCTCATGCATAATTAATGAGTATAAGATCTATATTTCGTTGTTTGTTTTCTTGCTAATCACAACAAGCGAATGGAATCAGGCCTTTTCTTTGTATGTTCTCCTGTGAATGATATGTTTTTTGTCTCTTTTCTGTCAGCTTGAAGTCACTGCAGGAGTTGGTCTCATTGCTAACTACTTCAACGAGCATGTTTCTGAGTGGGAACCCTTAATAGAACCAGTCGAAGAAGCTGATCACAAATACCGACCATGGGAAATCACACTAGAGGTAGGGATCATAAGTATCGATAATTAGTTAGTAGTATCCAGGTACAGATCTCTGTGTAGTCATGTAACACTTGCACGGCGAGAACTTAGTCGTAGAAGTGTGCGCATAGTCGAATAAAGCTCTTGGATAAATCCAAAATTTGCTCCAAACTGAGCATAGACGCCATCTTGGAAAAATTTCCCTTAAAACAGCCCCACAATGCCCTGCATTGCCAACTTAAAACAGTTTTTTCATCAACCTCAGAATGGCTAATAAAGAACTAAGGAATAACGTGAATCCTCTTTTCTCGCACTTCCTTTCAGATTTTCAAATATTATACAGATGCACTTTGTTTCATAATTATGTATCATCTTTTTCCACACAGCTTCAGATGGGTAGCGAAAATGGATCCGACTCAAATGGTGACGAAAACAACGGTGGAGGTCTTGACGTCAATGTTGAGCCGTCTATGTCTTTGTCAATCGAATCTAAAGATGACCTTCAGGTCACAGTCACTAAGACCGGGATAGACGTCTTCACTAAACTTGGAGCGGTAAGTAAAAATACTTGAATAGTCCCCTTCACATTTCCCTGCGCCATTTTGAAAGGTACCATTTTTTTACATCGTAGCGAGACGAACGGTGAGCTCGCAACAATAGAGACATACGAATAATTGTCCAATGTGTTAAAAAAGGAACTGTGAAGGGGACTTTTGCTGGGTTTCACTTGAAGTCACAGGCATCCATCTGTTGCGCACTTATGTGCACAACATGTCGTAAACTCTACTGTCTTTCTAAACCATGATATGTATCGTTGATGTGCTGTTTTTATCTTCAGGCGTTCGGTGAAGCCGTAGCTTTGCAGGGTGGTGCGAAAGTTGCCATGGAAGATTTGTCTCCTTATCTTCTCCAAAATGATGTAAGGAAGTTTTTCGTTTTTCCCGTGTTTATTCACCATCCAAACATCTCAACCAGTCCCATCTCATCTACGTTTCCATCCATGCCCACTTTTCCATCCTAACGTCCGCTGATCCAAGCCACCATGCCTCATACATCCATCCTCTCATGAATGCGTGCATGCATCCAACATTCCATTCATTCGTCCATCCATTTATCCCTTCAATTTATCTTGTATATTCATCCTCTCATTCAAGCATCCTGTTACTTACCACTTTACTTTTTGGTTTAAATACCATTCATTGCTTTTTAGGAATAGCTCTCATTAATTGTGAGTATTCTTTGAAACTCTTGAAACTCCAAACTATACTGTATTCCTTTCCTTCAGATTGGTCTTGGCATCAAAGTTTACCCTGGAGATAGCTTAAAGGTAACACCTGCATTACACTATTCAAAAAAAGGAAGATTTTTTCCACTCCAGTCTGGTATCCTAAAAATCGTTCATTCTGATTGGCTGTCCGAACTGATGGTATTTTCTGTCTCTGACCCGTATTCCTGTGTCCTGGGATAACGGGATGTAAAGCAACTACAAACATTGCAAAACCAGATAAAACTTAAATGGGGAAAATGCTTTTTTGCATTCCTAAAAACTGTGCCCTGGGCTTTGAAAACGGAGATCGGCCTAACGAAAAAAAAGGCCTCGGTTCATCGAGCACCGTTTTTTACTATTCGGACCTCCTACCTATATCCGTATAGACAAGGACAGAAAGAAAGGAAAGAAAAGAAAATGAATGATAGGAAAGAAAAGGGAAAGAAATGGAATGGGAAAACATGCAGGTTCAAAAAGTTATGAGGATGGTTCTTCAACAAAAATAATTACATTCAGATCAAAAAAAAAAAAACATTCTCGTTTCTTTTAACCCAAAATATATACTGACTTAAAACACCTTTATTGCAAACTCCCCTATGAGAACTAGGCAGTAGAGCCCACAATTCAAGCTATTTTATCACTAGAATTGCCTGCATTGGTAACTTTTTCCTTTTGCTACAGGATTCACCAACTGCTGACGACACAAAGAAGACATTTGCATTGGCCAGCGGACAAAACCTTCCTCTCTACCTCACCCAGGAGGCAGACAAAAGGGCGAGTCGAAGAGTACGAAATGGAGAAGTTACTGGCATCACTGTATCCATTGAGGTAACTAATAGACATAATAAAAGTAACTTATATCTTAAATAAAACATAATTGACATTTCTACTGATAYGGCGGCCGTCTTGTATAATTGAATGCCAAGAGGGCTGAAAAATTATCGAGCAAAGAGTGGCGGCGGAGTTCCTTTTTCGAGTAATTTGAAGTCTTGGTGTCTCACATATTGTTCCAGCTACCAGCAAATAAAATTGCGTTTTAGATGTGCTTCTTGTTGTAAATCGTGAATTTATATAAAAAGACACCCCGACACCTGTGCAGTCTATAAATTGCCCAATATTTGCCTCTTAGAAATCAAGATAGCCGCCATGTCGGTATAAAAGGTCTATTAACCCTGCTACATTTCTGTATTGATGGTTTTCACGTCGGCCATGTTGGAGGTCTTTGACAAAAGATTGATCATTAATCTCTCTTGTTATATCCTCCAACATGGCCACCGTGTCTTTAGTAATTACATCTGTAATTGAGTGATCTGTTTTGACATCTTGATAGGTGGAAGGATATCATGCTATCAAGGACATCCCCGTCAAACAAGCGAGAATCGCTTATTATTCTCTTATTCCCAGACAGGTACGCTCGACTAGAGCAAAATATTCTGTTGTTTTATTGTGAAAGCGCAGACAAATTGCCGGCAACTGTGCAGCAAAAGCCATATAGCATATAACAATGTAGTGCTTTTTAACTGAAAGATTCGATGCTGTTACCTCAAAATGCATCATTAGAGTGGTTTTACGGAAGCCTTGTTTAAGAGCAGAAACAATGCAATGTTTATTGCATGACAAGAGAAGAAAATTATATTGATTTGCCTTACAACATGGCTGCACTCGGTGAAACAACTCTATAGATTTTCACGACAGCCACGGTGTTATAGGTGGGGCAATTAAATATTCTCCTCTGGGAAATTAAATTCCCTACAACGTATTAACTTAGTTTCCGTCAAGCCCTTCAGAATGCAGAATGCCAGTAACGTAAATTGTAAAATGCATGCATAACTATTGAGGGACTAAGCCAATCCAATTTCAGAAATCAGGTCACATGAATGACATGTAAGCCCGATACAAACCTTACAATGAAAATGCTAATTGAATACAACCACTAGTGGATGTATACTGTTCTGATACAGCACTAGTAGTTGTATCTAATTAGCATATAAATTCAAAATGTCCCAGAGGATTTGTGAATTATTCACGGAATTTCATAAGTCGTTTACAGCATTCGAGTCAGTTGTATCGGCCTTTTTTTCATTTCCTTTTTTTCTATCTTAGCTGCTGAGAGGGACAATGTTGTCTATGGTTGTCCAGGTGGAGAGTGGGGAAGGTCAGAAGACTGTTACCGTCAGATCACCTCTGCAGGTCGGTAACACCTTGATATCTCGTTAAATGTTAGCTTTCGATAAGCTTAACTTATGAGACTTTGACAAACATTACGCTATCCTCTCTTCAAACTAGTTTTCCCTGCTTGATCAAATATTTTCAACTAGGCACTCGATAGTTGTTAGGTAAAAATCATATTAACATTTAATAAGTATCGTTCAAAAGCAGATAAAATATTTTAGGAACATTAGATTTATACTTGGTAAGTCGTGCAAGTCTCCTCAAACAAGAACATTAATAAACAGTATACCGTATATCAAACATGTGCTATACTTTTCAAGCCTAGAGATGTAACAGCAAGTGAAGATGGTGGTGGATTACTAAAATGCCATGGCTACAGACCTTAAGAAATGGACTACTTCGACGACGCGGTGGTCATCTTGTCAGGGGCAAAACAAAACATACATGACGCAACATATATAGAGTTGTGTGTGTTTGTCTTTCTTTTTTATGGGTTAAGGCGATCAAGATTCATCTTTTGTTGTATTCTCTCGTGGTGAGCTGTTAATATCAATTGACGTCATTTAATTACTGTAACAAAGCTTTATTTGGTCCCTGGACGCCTCATGATGAATTGCGATCCAAGATGGCCGCCGTATCTTCGAAGTAGTCCATTTGAGCAACAGTGGTTAGCACGCCTGGTCACTCGACTCTTTTCTCGTTTTATTATAGACAAACGTAATTTCAAATTAAATTTATTGATAACAATAAGTATATGTGTATTTTCCCCCAGATATACAACCATTTTCCCATACCTCTTGACCTCTCGTGCAAGAGAGAAACAGAAACCTCTAAAGTTGCCACGATTCCAGCCCAGAGCATGTACAACGTACCTCTGATACTGGCTTACCGAGCTGAACTCCATCTTAAGCCTTCTGGCTTTGGGTAAGGGAAGAAAGATGGATTACCTCATTGATATGTGGAATTTCCGTGATTCTCTTTCTACTGCTCTTTACAGCATTATTTAAGTTATAGTTTTACGCTTTTGTTTAGTATCTCTTATGTTTCTTAGGTAGTGGCTGTTTATTTTTTTAAGTAAAGGGGTCAAGAGTGATGTAGATAAAAATGTGTATTAAATACAGAGCTTACGTGACCAACCCAGAACCGAGCACTAGAAATAAAAAGTGACTCTCGTTCCTTTGTATGCAGAACCTCCTCTCCCTCCCTACTAACTAGGTGGCCATTCCTARTCTTAACCAAACCTGTTACCTTTCTTGTCTCTGATTTCTTCCGGATTCACCTTCGTTTGCTTTGCACTATTTCATATACTTCAGTAAATGTTACATCTTCCTGGTGTCGTACCTGATCCGACATTTTACTTGATCAGCTGCCAAGACAGATACAAATCAAATGCCCCAGATTACTTTTAGTCAATTTTTTCTTATATTCGTGATAATTATTTTCCATTTAGATATAATGAGACAAGTTCTCCTATGGTCTGGACACAACTTAGTACATTGCCAATGGCACGATTTGTTTGTGACTCTAATACGCCAGGAGAAGCTCCTTTCTATATTCAGGTAACGTGACCTTCGTGTCTTGGTATACTCCTCCACTTTATCTGTCTCTACACATTGTCCTTCTTCTTCTTCTCCTCCTCTTTATTAGTATCCCCTTCATTTTTCTGATTCTCTACAGTTCTCCTCTTTCCCACTCGTTTTCTCCCTTTCTCCTACGTTTCCTTTTCCTTTATTCTTTTTCTCCTTGCCCTTCTTGTCCTTTGCCTCGCTCACCCTCTCATTAATTCCTTCCTACTCCTCCTCCTTCTCGCCCTCCTTTTATTTCGTCTCGCATTCTCTTTCACTCTCCTTTTCCCTCCCTCCCTCCTCCTCTATCTTTCTTCTTTCATCGTTTCCTTTTTACCCTACTAAATTGACCTTTATTTTTCTTATCTCAGGTTGTATGCGAGAAAGCACAATTCACAGTAACACAAGGCGCCCAAAGTCAGGCTCCAACATACATCTATCATCTCCATCCAGCAGCGGTACTCCACAACTACCTACCATACAGTATACATTACTCTACAGAGGTAAGGAAATGCTCTCCAATATAATGTTAGGCATGCCGAGTTTGGAGAAAACGTATGGGTAGAGTTGACATTGCAGTTCATTGTGGGACTGTTTAAGGGTACGTATTTCCAAGAGGGACAAGAGGAAGAGCCTCGTAGCAAGCAGTTGTTGTAATGTATTCATAAAAATGTAATGAAACACACCTAATACAATAGAACGACAATAATAGAATACAATAGATTTTCTGAATACATAACATCAACTGAGTGCTATGTAGATTATCCCATTTCCAAGATGGCATCCATTTCTGTACCCTAAAAATATTATAATGCTCACTCGAACCAACTTTTTCTTCGATCTTGGAATGACTAATAGATTCAAAAAAGCAGGTTAACGCTTTTTTTTTTTCTTTTTTTTTTTTTTTTTTTTTTTTTTTTTTTTTTTTTCGTCTTCCTAGGGCATTCCTTTTGTGGGTCTAAAGGGAGGCAACCACTGTTCATTGTATTCCTTGGATCTAACAAAGAACGTCCCTCTACACATCCAGGTAAGAAAGAGCTCCATGTTTACATTGGTTTTAGGCATCGATTGAGCTCAATTTTACCTTATATTTTTCAGATTGATGACTACTTGGGCGAGTCCTGGAAAGGAGAGATCATGATCAAACGTGGCATGAATGAACTGTTTTCCTTCACCTTATCGCCATCTTCATCATCATCATCATCAAAACAACGTCCAGTCGTAAGATAACCATTTTCTTTATTTATGTAATTATTAATTTACTAATTAATTATATATACATCTTAGTTCGTTATTGGGATATTTCCTGTCAAATTAAGTCGATAAAATTAAGAAAGTCCTTGTCCTTTTTTCCACCGATAAAAGTGTTGAATTGGGAAGGACACAGCTTAATTTGGTCCGAAGTCAAAACAGAAAAAAAAAATTGTTAAGGTTTACTAAGCTGTAACTATACGGGCCTGATCAGGCCCATGGAACAAAGCTATCAAAACAGTGTTGATGTTTTCAGAGGAAGCAAAACATTAGAATTAGTATTCGAAAACTAGTAACACAAAAGTAAGGAAAATAATCTTTAGCTCAGATTTTTTCTCTGGGCACTTATATCGTATGATAGCTGAACAATAATATATTTCAGGGGAAAAAATTGTTGTTGACAATGATTGTTTTGTTTTCTACAGGAGCTTGGTGTATTCACTCAAGTTGACGGGGCGTTGAATATAACGATATTCAGTCCATACTGGATGGTTAACAAGACAGGGATGTTCATTGAGTACAAGGTAAGGTAAAGTCGTGTGTAAGGCGTGCAATGTGTGGATATGCGTAAAGATGATGTTGTGTGACAGGGATGTTCATTGAGTACGAGGTAAGGTAAAGTCGTGTGTAAGGCGTGCAATGTGTGGATATGCGTAAAGATGATGTTG
>NW_022260025.1:136122-148109 GCF_009602425.1 Actinia tenebrosa
ATGATGTTGTGTGACAGGGATGTTCATTGAGTACGAGGTAAGGTAAAGTCGTGTGTAAGGCGTGCAATGTGTGGATATGCGTAAAGATGATGTTGTGTGACAGGGATGTTCATAGAGTACAAGGTAAGGTACAAGGCGTGTGTAAGGCGTGCAATGTGTGGATATGTGTACAGATGTTGATGTGTGACAGGAACGTTCATAGAGTACAAGATAAGGTACAAGGCTGTGTAAGGCGTGCTATATGTGGATATATATACAAATGTTGATGTGTGTCAGGAATGTTCATTGAGTACAAGGTAAGGTACAAGGCGTGAGTAAGGCTTGCCATGTGTGGATTGTGTACGAATGTTGATGTGTCTTTTTCGTCGATCTAGGCATCAGACGAGGATTTTTCAATTGGTCATCCAACCACTCAGCAAGATGCTGTAATGTATTCCTACAGGGGCAAAGGAAGTCTTTTTGGCAAGAAAACCGTGAGTTACTCCATCTTCTTACGCTATAGTCAAGCTGTATTTGACTAATTGCAAAACGGTCTACTTATTCGTATCCCTAGACCAAGGTAAGGTTGGCAGAATCAGACTGGTCCAGCAAGTTCTCCTTAGATACTGTAGGCAGTGGTGGCTCCATGAAGATCAAGCGATATGGAAAAGAAGTAGAGGTATGAGATGTTATGAGAGAGAAAATTAATGTTTTTACAGACTAAGCTAGATATCAGTTTTTCTAATTACTATTTCTTATCGTATGAAAACAAGATAAAGAACGATCAATTAGTCATTGAAAATATCGATATAAGATTTCAGTAAGGCTACCATCACGCAAGTTTAGATGATGGTATGCTTTGAATTTACAAGTAAACCACTTAGCTCCTCCCATTAGCATGTACACCTATGGTTACACCCTAAATACTCTTTACCCCTTTGCTTAGTTATTTTGGCACTATTCTTTTAAATCTTATGATATATATATTCCTCGTAGACCTTTTATACATTTACCATATATTCACATATTATCTTTAGTTTAAGCTATGTTTAGTTCTATGATTTTCACTCGTATAACTCTTAAATAAGATATCACACTTAGGAATTTACTATTTCCATTAGCCAATCAAGACTCAGCGATAATATCATATTGATTGTAGAGAAGTTATTATAAATAGAGCTCATGTAATTAGTTTAAGTCAGAAGAGTAGAGATAGAGTATAGAAGAAGAGAAAGTAGAATAAAGATCCCGTAGCTCGTACCGAGAGCGGTCCATCCCATAACAGAGATATTAGACTCTTTTCACGAACAAAATACTCCAGCATGTTATTCGTTTCAGGGCTGGAAACAAATACATATAGTCACAGTTAGGTAACTCGGTATGTGCTTATTAGACAAATGTTCAATCATGATTCCTTTTTCCCACTTTCACCGCCTTCCAGCCTTACATAGCCATTCCGAGGTTGAAGAAAAAACTTGGCCGAGTTGGCATTATAGTCCATTTTTAGGGGAATACAGCCCCACAATGCACTGCRATGCCAAATCRACCCAGGTTTTCCCTCAACTGCAAAATGGTTTTAAAAAAATTTAAAGTATAGGTGCCATATTATAGGCGATATCACATACACAAAAAAACTTGGACCGTGAAATATATTTGTATATTTAGTAACTGACAGTATATGTAAGGCACAAGAAAAAACATAAGGAAGTTAGTGTGTACTAAGCAATTATTGGATGAGGTTGAGCATAATATAGTAAATTATGAAGACTGAGGCTGTGTTATAATAATAAACTCGACATGATAAATGTATTATCTGTAGGAAAACCTCCAGATAATACACTTATCGTGTCAAGTTCACACGATATCAGGGATTGAAGAATGAAGAAATAGAAAACGCGCGCGCGTGCTGTGTGCAGTTATAAAGCACGCGGGGGTTTGCAGAACACGAGAGAAGTGTTAGGAGAAGCACGACGCGTAGCGGAGTGCTTTTCGACACTAATCGAGTGTTCTGCCAATCCCCAAGTTATTTCTTTTATAAAATACATATTACATAAATGACGAAACTGAAAGTGCGCGTGCGGGTGCTGTGTGCTCTCATATAGCACGCGCTCCCAACCAATCAGAACGCGAGATTTCGAGCAGTTATTTTATAATCAGAATTGAAATACTTAGTAAAATGTATAATATATAAAATGCTTCCTTCTGCCTCCAACTTACCATTATTTTATATTCCTCTATTTTACAGATTGGTATTCAGATTTCATTGTCGTACTTTAGTTTAACTAAGATCGTCGAGTTTACGCCGCTGCATCTTCTCAATAACCGTCTCGAGGTGAGTCACGTGAGCATTTCCCGCCATATTGGAGGACACGCGTGGGCTTGCTCGAAATTAAGTAATACTAAAGACAGCTTATTAGATGCATAATTTTTATTTGCTAAAATCAATATTAGAGTTTCAAAGTTCGATAAAATGCGAGAGTTTTTTATTTTCATCCATTAGGTAACACTAATAACATTTGACATTTAACATTTATTGTTTTCAATTAATAGGCTAACACTTTTACCTTCAAGTAGCTTAAGGCTATTCGAGGCAGGTTAAAAGGAAAGACAGACATCTATAATTACTATAATATCAATATTATGATGCAAGTGAAAAACATTAGTGTTTGTTTCATTACAGGTTCCAGTCTATCTGTGTGAGGCGCCTGATGAAAATAATCTCCTTTGGACGACTGTTAATCCTGAAGAGGTATGAAAAAATATCCTGTGTTCTTTCTTCCAATGTGCTCTTTCGTTATCTTCTAGTTGTTGTTTCTCCTTCTGCTACTACTTGTACTGCTATTACTTGTACTGCTATTGATAAATAAAAATAATAAATGGGACTTAACAGTGGCATTTCTACAGAGTAGCTCTTCATCCACTGTAATTCCAATTGGAATTTAGGAGTTCATTTTTGCGGAGGGAGGAAAGCCGGAGAACCCGGAAAACCCTCGAAGCACAGGAGTGAACCAATAAACAACTCTACTCATATACGACACCGAGCTCAGCGGGACTCCAACCCGGGTCGCATTGGTGAGGGGCGAACGCTCTCACCGCTACGCCACCCATGCTTCCCTATTGATATCTTACTAGATCCAAATACTCGAGTTTCGGATTCTGTTTTGCTCATCACTACAATCTGCAATGATAACTATCCGAGAACTTAAGATTTTTTCTGGCGATAGAAACCTTTATCAACAGGTTTACCGCAAACCGCTAAACGGTAGGGATCAGGCCCAGAAACACGCCTGCAAACATGGAGAAACACTCAGTATCAATGAAATTCAATATGGCGGCTCTTCCATCAACATCTTCGTTATGACGCCTTGCTAAATGTCGAAAGTTTTATGGAAAACGCCTAACGTCGAACTGAAGTTTAAGGTTTGGGGTACCTAGCGATAACGCGTGCTAAAGGTCTCTAATATAGGGGGGGGGGGGGGTAATTACAGTTAAATCTCGCCTTGCGAAGACCCAAATATTAGGAACACCTCGAAAGCTTACTAAGAAATTACCGTAATTAACATAATAACACCAAGTGACAGTCCCAGACTTGTTTGCTGCATTAGAGTTTCCTTTAGAGGTGATGTTGTATTGCTGCATACTTTTATTACAGTGCATATCTAGTCTTCTCTTGGTTTCCCTAATGTTCCATTATCATAATGTCTAGTGCACAGCATTCTGGCCTTCATCCGTCCCACCCAAGAACCTGATGATAAGAGTTGGTAAAGGTATGGAAAACTCTCCTCGGTTTAACTTTGAACCAGACGTATCCATCCTCCTGAGAATGCCTGAGGTGAGAACGAGACATCAGATAGTACTAAATAGTGCTTTTTGTCTGTATCAATTTGTAATTGAATTCGTGGATTTACTGCATATGCTCTAGTGGTCTATCGCTAATAGACCACTTGTAGATCAGCCAGTCAAAGCGCAGGATTTTTGATAGATCATTAGTAGGTCTATACTTAAGTTTATCATAAAAGCGTTTTTTTCTTTCTTTTTTTTTTTTTTTTAGATTGGTGCTGTGTGTGTCGAGATGCTGAGTAAGGAATCTGCTGCTATCATTACATTCAGTCCTTACTACGCTGGAGCTGCGCCTGTACGCATCGAAAACTGTACTGCCTTGGAAATCAACTACAAACAAGACAGGTATTTAGCTAATACGTAGTTAGAGCCTTTCTCACTCATTCTAGACCAATCTCCCATTTCCGACTGAGTTGCATTAGCGTTATTCAAATTTGAACCCCCCCCCCCCCTCCCGAAACAATGGCGCGTAAAAAACTACCTCGTTGGTCGATGGCTGTTAGAAGAGCTGTAAAACTGTTGTTTTC
Organism: Actinia tenebrosa; assembly: GCF_009602425.1. Next base: position 140,469 of record NW_022260025.1, read on the forward strand.
ATTTTAAGAAGGTAGCTTGCATCCGTTCATGTTACCGTAGTCAACCTATCTAATTTAATTTCTGGCATTAAAAAAAAGTTCAACTCCTTCCTTAGGACGGAGGTCGTTCAGGGTCTTTTCACTTTATTGGCTTAGAACATGACGCTATTACCAGCAAAAATGCGAGTCGTGTTCACAAAGTGAAATTTATTACGCGTAGAGCAACATTTGCAGGATCTGACATAAGTTCGTAGAACGAGTGTTACGTTGCACGCTCCATGCAGCCAAGCCTTAACAGCATGTTTACGCTCTAGCATCCTCAGGAAGGACCCCCCAAAAATCCAATTACTAATATTGCTTTACATCGTTTCTAGTTTAGACACCCAAATACATGTACTTCCAGCTGGAAACAGTATATTATATACATGGGACAAACTGACAGACGAAAAGAAATTTGTCTGGTACGCTAAAGGAGAAGATGAGAAAATCAAGAGAATAACTRACTTAATGGAGGTACTGTCGTTACTATAGCAACAAAAACAACCAAAAAGTACCCCTAATAAATAATGGTTACTATGGCAACAGCTAACAAGAGTATTTTAGTGTGCAATGTTATTTTCTTTTCCGATTTGCTCTCAACACTATTCCAATTGCATCTGTGAGTCACCCATGCCTTTATTTAGATCAGCCCAGAGGTTGTTTCAGGGTTCGATCTGCGATTTAGCCATGCCCTGACGTAGATCATTCTAGAGGTTGTTTCAGTGTTCAACCTGTGAGTTAGCCGTGCCCTGACTTAGATCAGCCCAGAGGTTGCCGTGTCAGGGTTCGATCTCTGAGATAGCAATGTTAAAATACATTGATTATTTTTCTGCATGGCGGTCCCGCGGCGATGGTGCCTGTGATTGTATGAGGGTTTTATACATATGGTTTTATTATAGTCTTGACTTGCTCCATTCCTCTTAGGTCGGTTATGGATCCTTCCAAGTGGAAGGGRAAAACTTCTATTGGGCGACATTTTTGGATGGACTTCAGCGTGTTCTTCTCATTATTGATGACTTCACTCTAGCTTACAGAGCACAACTGGTGAGTCGCGTTTTAGCATATGGTTTAGTCTCCAAAGATTTTTTTTTTTTTTTTTCCATCAAAAAAGAGTAAAATTTAAGAGTAAAATCCAAAAAAAAAACATTTTTTCAAAAAAGAGTAATAAACAGACGTAATGAAAACATTAAATTATAATACAAATGCAGTTAACAATCATTGCAAAATAATTATACGTTCCTTATTTTGTAATTAGATTAAGAGTATCTAATTTAAAGAATCTCCGATTTCGTATGGGAACCACACACACAAACACCAATAAAGTTCTTTTTGACTTCAGAACCCGCTTCCAAAATAGGRTAAAACCTTCGGTAAAGATATGGTAAGAAAGGTTTAGTCTTTACAATGAGTTTCTTGGTTGATATTTCAGGAAATACCCGAGCGCATATCACAGAGTATTGCCCTTCAACTCCATGGTATTGGACTGTCTCTTGTCAACAATGAAAACAGTACAGAGTTAGCGTACATTGGAATCACAGCGTGAGTTAAGACTATATTTAGAGTAGTGACTTAAATTTATGTTTTGTATTGCGATGAAACAAAACGGGCTTACGCAATTTGCGGGTAAATTGCAAAAACCCTTTTTGGGACATAAAAGAACCTGTTGAATTTTTCGTTAAGAGTAGGGGATTGTCTCCCGGTTCAACAGCCTATYCCAATCTGGAGGCATAATACTAACATACYAACAAATCACTCATGATTGTAAGCTGCATGGCTACTAATAGCGCCTTAATATGCAGCCCTCCTGTAAAGAGTCCCTTAATTAGAACAGAGCTTTACCTTTTTATTTACTTAAGTTACCTATTTTTTACCACTGCATCTTTTAGGAGTGATATCATTTGGGAAGAAATGAGGAAGAAAGGGCGATGGAAAGGACTGAAGCTGGGTGTCTCACTGCAGATCGAGGTGGCCTGGACTCAATTACAACACGTGATAACTGTTGGAGGAGAGCCGCACTACAGGCAAAAGATAGGGGATATTGAGGTAACTATTTTTAGCGCAAAATTACCAACAACTATCACGTGACTACCCACGGGTTCAGTATCACTCGATAAGTTACGGGACAGGAATACATTACAGTGATAATGTGTTATTCATGTTTTATTGGAACTTTATAAAGACAGAGGAATTAAATAAATGGAGGTAACTGGTTACTTTGGACTTGGCTTATGTTTCAAGATACTGCCATGATGAAGGAGACTTGAGCAATTATGAAAAATCTTTATCAAGCTTCACGGTGTTATTGGCAGGAAAAATGTGACTATTAATTGCATCTGCCTGCTGATAAAAAAAACAACAGTGCTCAAAACGCCATGCCAGCCTTGTTAAGACCTTTTGTTGCAAAATTCCACAGATTTATGTTAGCCCAAAAATGACATTGAATTGCCATGGTAGTGGAAGGATTGCTAAACATCGTCACCTTATTTCAGGAAATTCAGCTGAGCACCATTCTCGTATCCAAAGCCTCCTTTGCATAGCGAAAATCCGATGCTCTGCAAAACCGGGAATTCTACGGAATTTGTTTGGCTGTTAAAATAACATAGCAACGAACTCTGATTGGTCAACAGGATATACAAAAATACCAACAAAAACTAAGAAAAAAGCGGTTATCGATCTTCCAATCTTGCTCCGGCGTTTTTAAGTCCGCGATCCTGAGATAAAGGATGCGCTCTGCCGATCTGGCCCCTCGCAAGATCCTGGCTTCCAGTCAGTAGGGTTTCCCAGAGTCTACGATTTGGCTAAGCAGTAGTGTCTGGGAACGAGAATGGCTGAACACAGGCTTGTAGACGTACTCTGCGCGAAGACTGATACTTGCCATGTATACTTAACCTTAATGTCATTTTTCAGGTCGATTTTGAACTTATGGAGATGGTTCGTCCTTCGCGTCGTCCAATCAGGAGAACATTTTCTCCAGGAGTGTCAATCAAATATGAGGCATCTCCACACGAACAGGACCTACACACTAAAGTCAACTCTATCCAGGTAACTTGTAGGCATCATGTCAGTCAGTCTGTCTGTCTATCTATCTTCTTTGTTTGTTTGTTTGTTGTTCGTTTTTTTTCCCTCCCGTATGTCTTTCTATCTGTCGCTCTACCGCTGTATTTTTTTCATTTCCTTCTGTTTCTTTCTTTTCTTTCTTTTCTTTTTTTCCTGCTATTTCTTTCTTTTCTTTCTTTCTTTCTTTCTTTCTTTCTCCCTCCCTCCCTCCCTCCCTCCCTCTCTCTCTCTCTTTCTCTGTCAGACTGTCTGACTGTCTGTCTGTCTTTCTTTCTTTCTTCGTTTCTTTCTTTTTTCTTTCTACAACAACAAAACAACAGAACAAACTGATGGTCTTTATTTTGCACATCATCGTCTATCTTGTTTATAATGACATCGTATCAAAATCATTCTTCATTTACATTTTGCTTTAGATCGACAGCCAGGTTCCAGGGTCTATTTTCCGCAAGGTTCTTCACCCTGTACCACCCCCTAAATCTATTGCTATTGATAATGGTTAGTATATCAAGTTGTTGATAATCAGGGTTTCTTTACCTCCTCATTTAAATCAATCTTTTAAATCCCTCCAACGTTAGATATTGGCGATGAATTGTGGAGAGATTAATTTGCACATTATAGATAATAAATGTTATTATTATCGAGAGACGGGACCATTATTTGCCATTCCGAGGTTGAGGGGGRAAAATGAGTCGTGTTGACATTGCAATGCACTGTGGGGCTGTTTAAGGACGTTCTTGGGCATAAGATCCCATCTATAGATTTTTTTAAAAATTTGCACAATGAAAGAAAATCTTACTAGAAGTAAAATAAGCAAATACAAAATGGGGTCCCCGACTTCGTTTAGCCGTCAGAATACGTAGAAGTTCRCCYTTTTTATGGTAAAAACGCGCGAACAACGTAAACGTGGAAAGCTGTCAAAAATGTCATATTTTAGTGAAAAAATAAATTGATCGTCCCCACTTTTCACAGAAGACTAGAAAATAACCAAATAACTGGTTGGCATTTGAAGCTTGTGTTAAAAATTAGAAATACAAAATGAGAATTTGCTTATCAAAACATTAGAATGACGTCATCACGATGAGCGCGTGCGCACTAAATTCATGCGTAGAAAGGATGCGCGCGAACAATGGTCATGAACGTTCAGTCCCACAATGCTTTGGAGTGCCAAATATGTCATTTTTCCCCTCAACCTCGGCTAATTTAAAGTCTTATACCAATGCACGCTTGCTAGCCCAGTGTAATCTGCTTTAAACTCCTTGGTGCAGAACGCCAAGCGAACTCGAATTTTCCTTTTGCACTGATACTGCCCAGTGTCTTCATAAATGGTGATGGTAGAACATATGGGCTAGTTATTTTTTAAGCAGTAACCCCTCTTTGTTAACAGCACCCAAGCCGTTTATAGAGATGAGTCTGTTAATGAGACAAGTAGAACACAGTCAAGTTCTTGAGATCAAGTAAGTAGAGACAGATTCTACCTCTCTTGCTTGCTTGCCTTGCTTGCCTTGNGTAAGCACAACAGAGCTTGGCTCCAAATTAAGTGCACCCCACAAAAATTTAAATTATAATAACAACAACAAAATACGAATAATGATAAACTCTAAGTGAAAAAATCGAGTGAAGATTTACCAATTATACAAGAATAATACATGAATTTTATATTTTTATTCTAATGGAGAACGTCTTATTTTTCGCTGATCAATTTTTGCAGGTTTCATGACACGTCACTTTTTCCGATCAGCTGCTAGTTCAGGCATCATGAGACCAATAATTTGGGAAATGTTCACGTGATCTAAGAGTGCATTTAAATATTTCACAGGTCCAGGCCTTGCATTCATTGCATACCCAACAGCTGTTGCTGAGATGCCCATCGCTCCTCTTTGGTCTGTTCTCTTCTTCTTCATGGTTCTTCTTCTAGGAATCGATAGCGAGGTATCTTTTATTTTATTGCTTGCTTGCTTGCTTGCTTGCTTGCTTGCTTGCTTGCTTGCTTGCTTGCTTGCTTGCTTGCTTGCTTGCTGCCTTGCTTGCCTTGCTTGCCTTGCTTGCCTTGCTTGCCTTGCTTGCCTTACTTGCCTTGCTTTGCACATGTTATTCACATGTTCCCTGATGGTAATCCTTTAGGTATTTTATGGTACTCATTCAAGAAATGGAGGTGATGGTAGACATGGGGTTCTTGATGGCCTTGGTGCAACTCTTCTCAAGCGATACTATTGACCGCAGCAAAGAGGTATTAAAAATCTCAAAATCTTTTCTATTTACTAGTGCGAGAAAAATATTGCTAAAATGAAGGTACGTTTTTAATTCGGGGTAGGCCTGGGACTTCAGAGTGGAGGGTCATCGCTAAAAATATTTACGTTTTTGGAGGTTCAGACCTTTTTATTTTGACGAAATATTTTCCTTTCCCACTTATTAAAAGCTTCAGCTGTTTCTAACGAATTGAAAAGGGGAGATCTACAATCCTTTCAAAAATAGACACACCAAAATACCTCAGGCCTCCCTTCCCAATAAGGACTTATCTTTCCTATACACCTAAATCCCAAATGGCGCACGGCCGGTTGAAAACGAGGCATCCAGGGCCAAAGTTACAGTATTTTATTATAATTTGATGCTGCAAAATTGTCGCGTTCCTGAATGTAAGAAAAGAAAGACAGTACAAGTGAACAAGTGTATACCTTGCATTGATACCTCATCATTTCTTTGCACTTGGCCCTGGATGCCTTGTTTTCATGTAACACTATCGGCCGTGTGCCATTTTGGACTTTGGTGTCGGCATCTTGACTCATAATACAACAAAACCTACTTTAGTACAGTGCAATTTACAAAATGGGGGGGGGGGGGTTAATTTACAAATTTCAAAGTTGCAATGTTCAATAGAGGTTTCCATTTACGAAGGCAGCATCTTCTTTTCACTTTCTCAGACTCTGTTAACAGCCATTCTTCTCTTACTTTCCTGTCCTTCATTCGTTTTATCTTCTTTTCCAGCTTACTGAGTATGAAGCAGACAAGAAACGAGTGCTTGCTACGCTCGGCGAAGCTCATGCAGTACAGGTTCGGACAGTTCAGTTTGAATCGTATAATAACTGTGTGAATTGAATGCTTTTAGTGAACGCTTGATTAACTCAAGAAAAACAGAAATACTTGTATGCGATACAAGTCACACCACTCACCATTTGTTACCTTCAGCACAGTTTTCCCCCATCTGGACCGACTTTAGAACAGTAATTAACATATATTTAGCCTTGAATACCCAAGAACAGAAAAATAGGTTTTCCTTGATGTACCATCTGTGCTTGCGTACGTTTAACAGTACGTTTAACTAATTTTGGCAGTGTAATGTTAACAAATCGCTCATAGTGAGTAAGYGTTTTTCATGGTAAAGCTTTGAACATTTTGAGACGTCAGTCTATGTTCAATAAGAGGGCAGATAATGGAAATCTATGAGCGATTCGTTTTTGTTTTTTTTTTAACATTTAAAAACTAGGAAAAAAGTTTAAAAGAAAAACGGTTTCATCGCGCGCTGACTCCGTACGCGAGCGATTCGTCATTCTATGCGTTTTTCCTCTTATTGATCATAGCTGTCAGCCAATCAGATTGCGAGAATACCCTCTGTTATTTTGAAATTCTTATTTTATTCTAGGCTGCTCTAGGAGACATGAGAAACTTTTTCGGTGCTTTCCATTTATCACCACTCAAGGTAGGCTATTAGTATTCACCACTTATCTATATTCATGTCTTCTCATGCGCAACCTTTAAACAAAGAAATAAAATGGGAAAACATTACCTCCAAATKTATGACTCATTGAAAGCGTATTGTCAAAACCAAAGTTTTCCTTGACATATTCTCGTTCAAAAGTTACCATACCAGTTTTTGAACAAGTATTTTATCAATGTAGACTTACAACGTCCAAAACATGGCAGTGAAATAGTTTTCGGGGTCTATTGACCATGGGGTTTATTGACTATGGGGTTTATTGACTATGCTTATTGCAAATGAAAAAAATTAATGGGATTTAAGGCGCGATGACACGGTAACGGCGTTGCGACACAAGTTGCATGGAGAATTGCAGATTGTAAACTAAAGCGCAATTTGTCGGCAAATTGCAGCAATCGTTGTGAAATGTAGAATTCGTTTCTACTTTCGGCAACCGGCAACCATTACGTCTCCGTTGCACCGTGTAAACCCTCTTACAACTTGTGTCGCAACACTGTTGCGAGATAACTTGCAGAGAAAAATAGCGCCTTAAATATTGGCATTTCCACAGAGTACCTCTCCATCAACTGACATTCCAATTCGAATTATTGGAATTTATAAGTTGGTTTTTATTTCCTTTTTATTTACGCTGTTGCGAGACAACTTGCAGAGAAAAATGGCGCCCTAAATAGTGGCATTCCCACAGAATACCTCTTCATCAACTGTTCCAATTCGAATTATCGGAATTTATAAGTTGATTTTTGTTTCCTTTTTATTTACGCTGTTGCGAGACAACTTGCAGAGAAAAATGGCAACCTAAATAGTGGCATTCCCACAGAGTACCTCTTCATCAACTGTTCCAATTCGAATTATCG
>NW_022260025.1:172457-190796 GCF_009602425.1 Actinia tenebrosa
ATTTCGGTATAATTTAGCTGGCAGTACGGTACGTAGATCATTAGCATATTAGCAAACTCATTAGAATTTTTAACCCCGGTTGTTGGAAAACGTTCTAATGTGGTGTTTTTAATATAATTATTCAGTAATATAACGGAAATTTCTACCACAATCAATATCATTATGAGACTACCAAGTCACTTTAGCCCTAACCCCCATAAAACAACTCAAAACATTACTCTTAACATTACTATAATCATACTATAATCATCACCATCATCACCATCATCTACCCATTTTCACACTCACCCACACTAACCTTGGAGTATTTATTCGATTAAAAACGCACACCAAAGATTAGCCTTGCTTAGGTGGTGAACATGTTATTCGCAAAGCATCATGGTAATGAATATATTACACTCAGAAAAACTGCACAACACAATTTTAATTTCTACCACCATGTATGACTACCATTACAACCACCCACACCACCGCCACCAAAACAATAAAAAAAAATTAACACCCATTATAAAACTCATGAGCAATTAATGATGAAAACACAATAGAAATCATTGTCCGTGGAGGAGGTTGTATATCTGATACAAAATCGTCCTGATTTGCATAAACTTTAACTCCAATTTTCTTAGCCAAATTCAATTTTATCTTTAAAATTATAGTACAACATGAATGTATACACCTAGACGTTTTATAAGTAATATACAATATTCGTGTCCGTGTTGTATCAGATATAGAATCACTCGCCTTCGGCTCGTGGTTGTATATCTGATACAACACGGCCACTCATACTGTATATATTACTTAAAAATAATTTTGTCATTATAGACCTTAGAACAACTGTAACTTGTGACGAAAATTACATGCAGTTTGACTTGAAGGACGCGTACTTCTCTGATATTGATTGGCGGAATCTGCACTTGACAGACCCATCATGTAGAGCAACAAAAACAGCTCATACAAAGAGACTACGTGCACCTTTAGATCGATGTGGTACGACATACACAGAAAACCAGAAAACAATCACATTTTGGAACGAGGTAAATCAGTTGAACGGGATCAGCCAGCAGGAAAAAAATACTCAGCAAATTTTATCCGGATGGATTTATCTATAAAGGATTTTCACCATACTATCACGTGATGGTAGTCATGACAGGAGGCACAAGCGTGCATGGAGTTTATTTTTTCCATGTTAAACTCAATTCGATCTCCTATGTAAACCAGATAAGACCATATTCCATTGTTCCGGCCTCCTGTCATGGTTGCCACCACATAAGCCTCAATCAAAACGTAAAACATGTCTCGCACTTATCATAAATCTTCAAAAAAGAGACCGATATCAGAGCAGATTTCGAGTAACTCTCTGAAAAACTGACGGTTCGAACGTGTGATGCATTCTGATTGGATGACCAGTTATTTCATGCTTTGTGATTGGCTCAAAGGATGTCTTCACTCCGTGACTGTACTTTTTATAAGTACGCAAACACCCACATTCTTACACAGTATTAATTAATGTCAGAAAATGAACAGCCAATTAAATACTGTACATATGTTGTATGCTTCAATTACAGGTGAGAACTGACAACCGCTACCAACCAGTAGTGAATGGTTCGATTATCTCACGTGACAGAAACCTTGTTTTGCGTTTCTTCTGCGAGTATGAACGAAGCCGGTTTGYCAGCACGTCCTTTTCACCTTCAAAGAAGACAGTGATCACATCTGAAGGTAATATTTATATATTTGATGCAAATTATTGTCATGCGCGAAGCATTTTCATTGCGTTGAAAGGATGAAATTTGATAGAGCGGATGCAATTAAACCGTGAAATAAAATCAAACTAAATACTAACTAATAGTATCTATTTAGTAACTAATAGTTGCTATCACTCAACAAGAACATTCATCATACAAAGACAAATACACAGGAGACCATTTGTGTCTTTTGTTTAATAGATATTYTGGTTGAGTAATAGTGACTATTAGTCACTAAATAGATAATATTAGTTAGTATTTAGTAGTTTATTGATTTTATTCCACGGTTTAATTGCATCCGCTCTGACTATAATAGCTATATGGTTAAGAAATCTGTGGCTCTCGTTTCATGATCGGATTTTAATTTTGAAATTTTGAATTTTGCAGTTCGCGTAAAACTGACATAGGATTATGAAAAACAAAAAACATATCTGCTATAAATATGTAACGATTACTGAAACCAAACTAAAGCTATTTTTACGATGCAGCACTTAGTTTTTAATCTCTCTCTACAGGATCTTATGGAAACTTCACTTTCACCATGGATCTCTACCAGACTTCTAGCTATTCAACACCCTACTCACCTTTCTCCTACCCCGTGGTTGTCTACCCAAACCAGCCTCTGTGGGTTCAGTATGAAGTCAAGAATACCAACGCTGATCTGGTGGTGTTTGCTGAGAATTGTCGTGCTACGCCTTCTAATGATCCCAATGCGACTCCACAACACGTGTTTCTACAGAGAGGGTAAGGAACTCACTCACCTTAGTGTGGACTATTAATCCTAAACGTCTTGCAAAAACTAATTAAACACTAAACAACGCTATGAGAAATTTTATTCTTTTTACAGATGCGTGCGCGACTCGACCATGAATTATTGGTACAACCCATACAGTAAAGTCCAGCGGTTCTCTATCAGATCGTTTCGTTTCGTGTATTCCAACACCTTTCTGGTGTATCTACACTGTGAGCTGATTGTCTGTCATCGTAACTCCAACAACTCAAGGTGTGCACAAGGTTGCATCAGTGGCTCCAGAGGACGTCGAGAAACTGCTGACATGGATGGCTCCAAGGCATATGACTTGTCTGCTGGACCATTGAAAGGAGGCAAGATCGAACCTAAGAGTGACAATCAAGAAAGTAAGATCTTAGTCAATGACTAGCCCTCTAGCGGGTCTGTTGGTCCAGGTCTATAGAGTTATGTCTAGCCCTCTAGGACTGTTGTCCAGGTCTATCGTGATCTATCGTTTGTCTAGCCCTCTAGGACTGTTGCCCAGGTCTATCGTGATCTATCGTATGTCTAGCCCTCTAGGACTGTTGCCCAGGTCTYTCGAGGAATATATGCCTAGCCCCTTAGGTTGTTGGGCCAGGTCTATCGAAGTCTGTAGGTTAAGCCTTTTAGCAATATAAGTAATACTGAAAGTAGTCCATTGGAATTTCCCACCATGTTATTTGCGTACTTGTTTTAACAGGTTCATTGAAGTCCAAGCAGCTCATTGGTGGACTAGGAGCCGTTGGTGGTTTGTTCTTTCTCATCACCATACTCCTCTCGGTCATTTTCTATCGTAACCGTAAGCGTGGCCAAGACAACAAACCAACCACCATCACTCTGGATGTTACTGTCAACTCGTATGAACAGGACAACGTTGACAAAGATGAGCTAGAAGAATGACAGTCAACTTAAGACTGTTTATGTATTCTCTTTTCTCTATATCTTAACATGATTGAATAGGTTCGCTTTCATTTTTGATTCCTACTCGACAAATGCGAATAAGAAAAAAAAGCTTTTTATAATAAAAGTCAGCATTTCAGAATCATTATAGACATCCTTCTTTAGGTATTAGTAGTTTTATCCAGTGATTTAGTTTGATGTGTGCGTATTTACAAAACATGCTATCAATCACTGAGTACAGGTTTTTGTCTGCCTTGTTTATGAAGGAGGTGATTTCTAGTTCATTTGGTTTCACTAGTTTATTGGTTTCACTTAGGTTATGTTAAAGTTCTTTTTTTATAGACCCAGAGGTATTTTGTCCCGTCATTCCCGTATACCCTTAGCTCAGCAAAACTCTGCTACTGTGTTTGTAATTTTCGAGAACATTTACGATTTTTCATCGCGTTAGTAGTTATTAATAAACTTTTGGATAGTAATTCTTTACGAATGCTGCGTGCCGAAGTGATTATCTATTAATTATTGTAGGCTTCTTGATGATGGTGCTACCAGTTACACGGTTCAACCCAACTGCCCGGGGGGAGGGGGGGTACACCGCCAGGATTTGGGTAGGAGTGTTCCGCTGGGATTCTGAAAGGGGTACCCTGTTTATGACAAAAAAAATCAAATTTGTAGACCCTGTTCTTCTTGTTTCAATTATCATGTCATCTCGCGTATCGTTTTTTACGACCATAATAACCAGTTTTGGGTCAATACGAAAGCAGAAACCCTGAATATGACGGGAAACTCAGGAAGAACTTGGAACTTGAGTTAAATTGAATACCCTGTTTATGACAAGAAGCTTGAAGAACCTTACCCTGTTCAGCGGATCATCCCCGTATAGTCCATATATGGGATTCCCCCCCGGGCCCAACTGGTTTATATAATTCTGATTCCTATGTCCTGAGAACTATGTCAGGGAAACCAACTTAGTCATTAGCCTCTAAGAATCACAGCGGTAGAGTGGGCAAGGGACTCTTCATGGTATTTAAGAGGCTATACAATTTGGCTCAATCTCTACTCAGTTCTTTAATAGTTAATTTTCAGTTTTCCATTTCAGCAACCCTTCTACAATTGAAATTCCTATCGAATCCGCTTTTATTCATAATACAATTGTCATTGACATGATATTTTTAGCTACTTCACTTTCGGCATGCAGTGCTCTAGCGCTACCGTAGCTAAAACGTTTTTCCATCCGAAAAGCTCGAACAAATGGTTAGTATCGGCATCATAATTTAAAATTGCGATGTAATCCAACAATTTCCCACAATTTATTATTGCAGTAACCAAAGCAAGCTTGTATTAACGCATTATATTTTAAATACAAGGTCGCTTGGGAAACCAAGTGCCTTACGCACTTTAAGCCCCTAATACCAGAAGCGATCTTCGTTAATTCTCGATATGGCTGTGCGAACTGAACTTGTCATCGATTATCACTCCAAGCACTGAATTTTGTGATTAATACCTGGATAACGTGAGCACCATTGATTGCAATTGTTGGTGAAGTTTGGGTATTCAGCCCCTGCTTAGGCCCTATTTATATATATCAGCCTGAATTATATTTTGGTCATATTTAGGGTGAGTTTATTTGCTTTAAACCAATTGTGAACATTTACGGAAGTCTTCATTTAGACTTTTTTGCAGCGACCAGCTATGAACACAAGCTTCAAATTGGTTGTCTTCAAATCTTACGTGATTATGTTAGACAAGAACAACTAAATATTACGCTAAATACACTTATTTCAATAAAGTTAGTCACCTGAAAAGCTACAAAGCTGAGACCGACAAGGATTATGGGTAGATACATTTTACATGTTTTATTGAAATAAGTGTATAAGTTAGTCACCAAAAACCTAGAAAGCTGTGATCTCTGAGGATCATAGGAAAATGTTTTATATCCAACAAGTAAAGCTTTTGACACAAACTGCAGCAGTTGAGGATGTTCAGAGGAGGTGAACTAGACTCTGCCCTTAAGTTAAGTCCAACAGTGAAAGACTTTAAACGGACATTAAAACAACATCTTATTTCAGATTTCTTAAAACCTTAATGTAATTTAAATGTACAATTTATTTATCTATTTATTTATTTACTTTATTCTTTGATCTTTTCTTTTTGCTTCTTATATAATTATATATAGTATTATTTTAATTGTAATTAATTAGGCCCTTTATTCTGAAAAGCCTTAAAGAGGACGAATAAAGTATGTATGTATGTAACTTGTAACTGGTAAAAGATCTCAAGTCCATCAATAGTTCTCAAGCGGTTGAAACAAGAAAAAAAGAAGTGTATCTCGAAAGAAGAGAAATAAGCTAAGAATTTAACCTAATTTTCTATCATTTTAGCTGATGTAAACAAACTGTGACGTCATTATGAAATAAGGCAATTGYCCAATAGTCCATTGACAGTTCTTTCTTTATAAAATTGAACACAGTATATGATATTTTCCTATTGCAATAAATCCAAAACATTCAGCAACACATCACAATAGTTATGCCTTGAGTTCAAAATGTTTCTGTGTCCTTGATGTTGAAATTTGTTGAAATAAAATCAAGTTGTAATAATTATATTCTTGGCTTTGTGATTTAATAGACAAAACTCATTTTATTCATTCATTCTGTTTATGACATACAAAAATATGAGAATGTATACAATTACCCTTCTATTCTGCCAATCATTTCTACGCTCTTACAAGCAAATTAATTCTATTGCAACTGACCGTTTTAAAACTTGGTGGAGTTTGCTCACTTGGTCTCCTTTGCAGCCATTCTTAGTGTCGGTCTAAAGGGGATTTTAGACCGGCACTAAGAACGCCTGCAAAGGAGACTAGCTCACTCTCTGTCATTTGTTGATTTCAAATAAGTTCCACCCAAAAATCCTTTCAGTATCCAGAAAATAAAATATCGAAACAAAGTTGCAAAACTGTCTGTCACAATACAACGACTTTGATTGAAAGTAGTAGTCAGAAATAAATGACAATTAGCAACAATTACTTTACTCTTGTGGCATTTTGTGTTGTATCGATAACAGTGCTTTCACATTTTACGTTCAAACCTTTCAATGTTCAAAAGAAGCCCGAGTTCACGTAGATATGCGTCTAGTTATTTATTTATTCATACACGATCATTATAGCAATACAATACAATACAATTATGTTTCTCTTGCTCATTGGCTTATTCACTCGGGCTGAGAAAATAAGTCACCTGACTTCAGGGGAGTGCCTTTGGCATTGTAGGCTAGAATCCCAGAAATATTGCAAAACTAAGGTTTACACCAACATCAACAACAAGTCGGTTACTGTTTCTTTATTACGTGCGCAAAAAAAAATTTTWAAGAGGTCCCTCCAAAATGATTTTTTTAAAGGGCTCATGCCTGAATTTCGTGATTTGTTTTTTTGTCTTTGGTTCGATTTGGATGGCATCCAACAAAGAAGCACTAGTGAAAGCCGAGACCAAGAATGCAAAACCAACCACTGAAAGTACAAATGGACGGCCTTCTTCAGAACAAGGTTAGCGAATTATACTAGATTTTGTGATCTAAATTCGAACAGTTTTTGAAACCTATCGGGATTTCTTTGTTTTCGCAATTGTAGCATTTCAAATGATCAGTCTTGTTAGTAAGAGACGACAATGCGTATAACGAAAGGCGTTTTCAAGTATCAGTCATATGACTCGGGTCTTGGCTGCAAAAAGCAACCAGAAGCGGAAAATATCGCTGGAGGAGAGATAAATCATTTATTAAATGTTCTACGGCTGGCAGTTGTGAGATTGAATTACATGTACTAAACAAATAATGATGCTAATCTGCTTATACCTGGTTTGCCCTGGTTTTGGCTTCTAAAAGACTTTATCGTTGCAGATTTTTCACAACGACTCGAGCTTCAATTCAATATGCATGCAGTACTCAGTATTCAGACGATAACATTCTTATACAGGCAGAAAATTATGCCTAGTTTACCAAAGATGTATAATAACAAAAGCTTTTAGCGTTAAAAGTCACCCATGCGACGTAACCTTTCGCTCTGAAGCTCTAGCACGGATTATTTATTATCATTTRTATAAAGCATCACCTTTGTCGCCAAAACTTTCAATATCTTGCCTATTGTGTTGGAAAGTAAAACGTGCTGGGTCAGCTGTCACGAGATTTGTATCATCCGGTTGAAGCCAAAAATAACGTCTTAACCGCATAAATTGTTGTCACGTGAAGAATGGGATCTACTCTTGTTGGCTATATAAATGGTTCGCTCAGTCCTCTGAGTCAACGCGGAAAAAATAAGGATGTAAACAGTTGAAAAGTTTAAGAAAGGAGCTTTATTTCGGTAGCAAATTGTCATATATACCTTGACAAGCTACTCGGTGGGCGGCCTCATATTTGATATGGAATTCTGAGTTGTGCTGAGGAGCCGAAAAATGTCCCATTTTTCGGCCTTGTATAAAATTTTTTGGAAAATATTATTCTGGCTTGAGATGGGAAGTTTCGAAGGATTTGATTATGTTTTTATATTTTTCATTAAATGCTGTAAAACCCTTAAAATACATAAAATCCAATGTGACCTCGAAGTAAGTTTAATACTACTTTATACTCTTTACGGTGATTCGTGACTATTTGGTTAAGACAAACTTTAAGCGTGTCAACGTGGACGCTTTACGTAAAAGCCAGGCGGTATAGATTTTCCGAAGGGGTTAGCTATAAATGAAGTCGAGGTCAACACTACAGCAGCAAGTCCAAACAACAACCCATCAGAAGATTTGAACGAAAACATAAAAAGCGGTCGATCGTAGCAAGCTTATAGAGACAAAAGTTATTCCATAGAACTAGAACGCTTTTTCTACGGATTCTTTCAATCGTCATTTCAATAATTTTGCAGTATTTTCACTTTCGTGCATTTTTCTATATTTTTTGTTGAATTGTGCAAACTTTATGAGAAAGTATTGTCATTTTGTTCAGTTAGAATATAGTCCGATTGATTGTGAAATTCTATCAAACTTGATATCATTTAACGTTCATGGGTGATGAGAATGTTGCAAACGATCAGCTTGTTAATTCTTATACAATTAACTGCTTGTGATCAATACACTTTTTATTTATTATTCATTTCTTTTACAGGAGAATTTCCTGAATCGATCAGCACAATGATCAATCACATATATCTATACACCTATAAACATATATTCATAATATATTTACAATAGTGACAGTTGCAGGAGGAGATTTAAGTATTGTTATTTTCAAATTATACACTAATGTTTCAAAAGAGAAGATGCCCGCCATATCCCTGCAATACAAAAAGAAAAGCGCTTTTTTCCCTATAATAGCTGTATGTCAAATAAAACTTATGACTGAAGCTTAAGTGTACAACTCCTTGCTTCGCTTGATTACTTTACACAATGAAAAATTGGTTTGTTTTGTTGGTTTTGTTGTATAAGACTATGATAATATGTAATATACACTCAATTGAAGAATCGTTGTGGGGTTCAGAAACATAGAACATAGAAGCTGAGACCGAACTGGCACATGGGAAGTACATTAATTAGATGCATGCTGTGACCGGCGACCCGTGGCATCATCCACTRTTTTTAATACGCGTTTGGCATTCTGAACCGACTGCATGGATGGCGCAAATGAATAAATTATAATATAATTATGTCATTACCCATGTGCCATTTCGGTCTCAGCTTCTATGTTCTACGTTTCTGAACCCGACAACGATTCTTCAATTGAGCGGTATACAGTATGAGTGGCCGTGTTGTATCCGATATACGAGCTCGAGGCGTAGCCGAGACAGACACGAATACTGTATATTGCTTATCAAACGTCTAGGTTAGTTCCTTTGTGTTTCACTAAAATTTTCAAGATAAAAGTGAATCTGCCCAAGAAAATCCATCTTTTAAGATTATGTCATTCGTGTGAAAATAACACCATTGCGATGGCTATTCAAAAATACACAAAAAGAATTGCCTGAAAAAGCCAAAACATACTTCATTGATAATTATATAATAAACAGAATATTACATGGGCGCTTGGCCATGGAGATACGAAATTTATCTTCTCGTGTTGAAAATCTCTTACTCGTTCGCTGCGCTCACTTGTGAGAGATCTTTTCAATACTCGAAGATAAATTTCGTATCTCCGCGCGCCCATGTAATATCCTCTATATAATCATTTGACATCTATTAAAGTGTCATGTAACAATTATGTTAAGTATTTCCAATATATCTGGACAGCAGCAAAGTAATTTTTTACAAATTCACGGGAAAGGCTTATCATGCACAGCTCCCCACAAATTCTAACTTACAWCCGTTATTAAACACCTGCAATTTATCAGTAATTTCTGTAGCCCTGACTCTAGGTAATTTGGATAAATCACGAGTTATAAGGCGATATTTGTTTGTAAATGTCAAAGAGGACTATCTACGATACTGAAATGCCAAAGTTTGAAAGAGAAATAATTTCTTTATGCAGGCCATGTTTAATCTCAATAAACCATTGTTTTCTTGCCCTTGGTGATCCTCTCATTCGCCTGTATATTTTTTTAGCCCCTTACATTTCAAGGGCGGATACACTGAGGATTTTAAAAAGGGGGATGGGTGATTTAAAAACGTTATTTTGCATGGAGCCTTCTTTTTTGCAGTACAAAGGGGGAAAAATTATTAAATTATAACATACAGCAGTGTACTGCATACTTGTGAATGCAGCTAAATTTCGGAAAGACGAACCAGCAACTCACTCGATTTTAATCGATCCTGATATTTACGTTAATGGTGCAAAAGGGAAGCTGACGTCAACCTTCTTGAGTATATTGCCATTATAATTTTCGCACACCTGGTCTCTAAAACTAATCGAAAGAATAGCATGGTTCAGTGTTGTTGACTCTTGACATATTTTGTAATTAGATGCAATCATATTCCTTCTCTTATTTTCCTAAAAATATTTACTTATTCTCTAAAATAGGGAGGTGCAAATCAACCCAATCCACCCCCCCCCCTCCTTTATCCGCCCCTGTATTTATAGGTTTATCCAGAATATTGTTGCATTCGCCTGAGATTCCAAAGTTGGCTTCCTTTGTTTACTCCTTCGAGTGTTTTGTGGAATATTTAATATTTAATTGATCTTCTAGGGGGACAACCTCCAGAAAAGGGCTCTTTATTGCATTTGGAAGGAAAGGTCGTTTACAGTAAAATATCTCTTCCAAAACCTGATCGAACTAACTTTTCCTTGCCCGCCACCTTTACACTATTTTGGAACACCGCTGACCAGACCGAAGCTGATCGCGGTATCTAAATGACTAATTTTAGTGACAGCTGACCCGGCATATAAATTAATTTAATTAAATTTTATCTGAAACTTATCTCGCCCCTGCACACATTGAGTTACATATAAAACTTTTTCCACGGCGGCGTATCAGCAACATTATCATCAGTAGCATCTGCTGATCCATACTATTGTTTCCTTCTGGAGAAAGTACCAGGTAGGTCTTYTGGAACAACTAAATGGAGTGGCTGTCACTCTAGCTGAGGAAGACCGCCACGATATGCTCAGATGACATAATGTTTTCCCATTTCAGACCATTTGTCATTCCCTAGAGTATCATTTCTTTGTTTAAGGTTTGCGCTCGGTTGCACATGAGAAGACACTTAAATATGGACACAGATCAAACAAAGAATCTTAATCTCAAGGGAATGACAAGTGGAATCGGAAAACATTACCCCAAGCCGAAGAGGTCTATCGTTTTTACTAATATCAAATTCAGCTTGATAAGATACCGTTGCAACGATATGCATCTGTATGCAGTGATTTGAACTTCAATAGACATAAAGTGATCTTATGATTTTTTAATATTTTCAAAGATGATCCTGATGATCCATACATGAATTACCTCTTCCATCCACGTCTTACCTTCAGTGGTACGTTTCAATCTGACGTATCAACGGTCAATAACATCCCAAGCAACTTCGACTCGGCTAACTTTGTCCAAACTAACTACTTGACACATGGCCAACTCTGGAATTCTCGTGGAACTGGAGAATGGAACGTAGACGCTTCTGTGACGCAAGTCTGCTACGTCAATGGAACGTGTGTTGCAGATAATAACGAGGAAGAACCGATATTGGAAGCAACGTTTCAGGGTAGGAATTAATTACTTCATGCTTGAATATCTGGACAAAATAAAAGCGCATTGCGTAACAATTTTATTCAAGAACTTTGCGTGTGACGCTAAATTTGAACAATTATACAATATGTTAAATGCGCCAACACTCGAGTAAGACCATGGAGAGAAAAAATGTACGCCCAACATGTTATTAGAGAAGAGTGCAGAATATTTGGACGCGAACGATATTCGAGCGATATTCGATACGCGAACGTTCTTTTATGTCCCCCATTTTAATGCAGTGATTGACTATTAACGAACTTCCCCCTTATTTTCAGAGGGTGGAAACGAGACGATCGGCAAGATGGTGGATCTAGACACGGAGGCCCAAATGTTCTCTGAGATCTGGGGCTGGAGACTTCGTATCGGAGATTTCTTTTCTGCAGACTTTACTCCTGTTCCATTTCAATACATCTGGCCAAAAATWGTTGATCCTGGAACACTATCTCCATTCGGATCAGCTTACCAATCTGTGTTGTCAAACATAAGATGGATAGATGATAATGCTAACTCTCCTTTGATAGAGGAGTGGAAAAAGATAATGAAGAGCGACAACGTGGAAAGTGATAAATTGTCCATACGTTTCAACGTTGATATGTACGAACTAGACCCCCAAAATAACAATTTTACTTATGGACGTGTGACAGGTGAGATGGCTCTCATTGCGCAATTGTCGAGATTTTGGGGATCCGTTGTTTTCTGGGAAATAGTTTGACGATTAGTCAGTGAACTTTATTACAATTTTAAGAAAAAGATAACAAAAATATTTTATGAAAAGAAAGAGGTCGTAAATGTTTTCTTATGCTTTGGCGACTCAGACAAACACGGACGTCTTCTCGTGCTTTAGATTCCGTCTAATTTATTTATTATCATATATATGATTTTTTGCTTTTTAAAAAAGTTATTAAAGTTTTAAGTTGGAACGTYGAAATGTCGGTTGACGTTTTACCGCATAAAAGACGAAATACTAAAACAATAAGTATAAAATATCGCTGAGGAATTCTTTTGGCTGTACGCACCAAAGCCATATCTATTAATTCACCTTTAAGTAACGTGCCCGATTAGTATGTTTAAGGCTTCAATAAATAAGTCGCTTTCACATAAAATTATTTTCGAATTTTTTATCATATGACCTTTAAAACGATATATAGTTTTATGGGGTTTTCTTTAACGTGTTGCGTAGAGAGAGTTTAAATGAAACATATCCAGTAACCTTAATTAAGTTGTGCATTTTTCAATGCATCTAAGGCCCCGTCCACACTATGGATTCGGATTCAAATTTATCCGGCATAGTGTGGACAGGGCCTAACTGGCTATACGGTTATAGAAAGTATCGGTTATCGGATATAGGTACCGGTTTTCCTAATATCGTAACGTTTTTATTTTAATCCTGTAGGCTCCATTGGATTGCTGGGAATCAAGTCTCCGCCATTTTTCTCTCACGGTCGAATGCTTCATGCTAAATCCCCAAACGTTCAGAACGCACCATTTATTGTCGATAAAAAGAAAAAGAAGGCCTATATAGACTTTGGCAACAGCCTCCAGATAACCAGAAATGGCAGTTTTGACACCATGGATCTGAACAACTTGTATGTTGGCTTACCTTTAGATCTGTCCGAGACGTCACTGAATATAACTTGTGATAACAAGTTCGTGTGGCTGGGTATAGTAAATCAAACCGCCCCCAATTGGTACAGAAACTATGCTGGGATTCAATCCTTCCCAGTGATGAGAGCATTTTCAGAACGTGAAATTAATATGCTTGGAAGCAACCCGTTTGTTGTTGTAAAGGTGAGGAAATCTATACCAACTCTTTTGCGATTTCTTTCTTTCTCTAWAAGTAGTTTTCTTGACTTGTTTGAAAATCTTACATTGACCAAGAACTCTCTGAAATTGTGCAAAAACCGTGTACTCAGAGATAYGTTACCTTTCTTGTTCCTCTAAAACTCTTGTCCAACTCTACAGTTCTAAGCGTGTGCATATCTTATTTATGTTTGATTTAGGTTACTGGGGAATGGCCAGCGTTAGTTTGTAAGGAGATAGTACTTGCAGAAGATATTAAGGGTTTTGATATTCACCCATACGACGACTGGACCATGCATAAAGAACCTGAAGAATCGGTTAACGTTAGAGTCATTGCTACGAAATTTGGCGAACCTCTTYCTAATGTGAAAGTACATTTCGAAGCCAATGACTGCCCCAACATTTTCGCAGACGGACCACCTGTTGCCGTGCCCCCAATACCGCCACCCGAGGATGTCTTGACAAATTCAGAAGGCATAGYCGAATTCAAAATTATGACAAAAGATCCCAAAAGTCCAAGAGATTACATTGATGGACAGCTTTATCCATACACCTACTCTATTAATAATGAAGAACATCCTAAAAAGAATTTCTCTTTGATGTGCAAAATAGATATGTTTGAKCTGCTCAATAATTTGATCGTCATTGCAGTTTGGGACCAATATGGTCCTGTTTCAGAACCAACATGGCTTGATCACGTTTACCCAATATTTAAGCAATACGCCAATCTTTACCCGGTCATGACGGAAAACATCGTAGACTTGGGCAACTACTACGAGGTTACGGAGCGTAAGAAAGCCATACAAATGAGTATGGAATTGCCAATCTCTCATCCTAACTACATGCCTGTAACACGGGATCTTTCGCCTTCGAAAAGTAAAGTAATCTTGGACTGGCTTAAGAAAGACGACCCTCCGACTGGTAAACCAAAAGAYTACTACACAGTTGAGAATCTTCGAAGGGACTTACAGACAGCCTTGCAGCTGGAACAAGCCACAATTCCTCCATATTTGACAGCCTTGGCTTCTATTAAATATAACTATAATGAAGATGTACAAAGCATTTTAAGGTCCATTGTCATTCAAGAAATGATGCATATGAACTTGGTGGCCAACATCCTGAATGCAGTGGGTGGGAGTCCCATCTTTCACTCGAAGGATTTCGTTCCATTTTATCCCTCGCGTCTCCCTGGAGGAATCCAACCTGACTTGGTCGTACCGATTGAAAAGGTTTCTATTAATCTCATAAGAAACGTTTTCATGACGATTGAACAACCAGGAGTGACTCAAGAAAGAAAATCGTCCTTCAACTYGATGTTTGATTTCGTTGAGAAGCTAAAGTGCTCCGGGGTGTCTAAATACTCCAATCAAGAGAGTTGCATAGTAAAACATCAGACGTCTGAAATTGTCGACCCACTCATTGACGGAGATTACGTTCCTTGTCTGGTTCAAGGATTCGAAGAGGATTCTATAGCAAGTACGTCTTACAATTTAGCCCCATCTTCCAGCCTCTTTAAACTTATTCAACTTTAAATGAACTAGGCATAACAATAAAGTTGTTCTTCCCTTGGAAACTTTCTTTCTCGCGTAAATTAGATTAGACCAGATTCAACTGTTCCTGCCTTCTGTCATGGCTGCTATCACGTAATGGTGCAAAGCCTCTATATTGGTACWTTTTTAACTGGAATTTTGATCATAAGAATTATTTGAATAAAAATTATAATGATATTAGGTGTTTTAAATGATTGGAATCAAAAACGTCATATACTAGGTCTCTWTCAACAATTTCTCTTTCCGGGCAACATATCAGAAAAACTGATCGTGTCCAAAGTCGTTGACCAAAAATTACATAGTTAACTTTTATTTTAGTAATACTGCAAGGCAAAGTGTTCCTACCTTCACTTTGTGCTTTTTGAACTTTTTAAGAAAGTGGTCGAAGCTAGAGACAACTCTTGTTCTCACATTAAGGAACCATTCAATTTTTCTAGAACACATGTTATTTTTCTTTGTACAATATCATTCTTTGTTTGTGTCATACGCATCTTTATAAGTCCTTACAAGTTAGTTAGTTAAGCCCTACACATTATTTGGTTGTTGTTTTTTTTTTAGATTTCAAGCTACGTCAATATGGAATGTCCCGAAGCAGAGCAAACAAAAAAGACAAAGACTCAAAGGTGATTATAAAATATAGCTATCATAATTATTATATGTACGTCCTTATAGCGCAATTAGGTGATCTAGATCTTAACAGCTCAGCTAATCTTGCATGACCTCCATGAACGGCGATAACCTGGGGTTAACATTTACCAAAAACCGGAAATTGCAGTTGGTAAAACAAATTCATTCCGATCGTAAATTGTACGGAAACTTAGTCTTCCGATTGATTTGATCCACTTTTCCCGCTTTTTTCGCTTCTTCCAGTAGACTGCGTACATTATTACATATATTTAATCACAGGTAGCCCAAGCTTGGTTTCTGTGGTGTCCTGTTATAAGGACATGTATGGGGATTCATCAAAAAAGTCAATAAAATCATTGAAATGTGAAATAAAACCTCGAAATTTTACCCTATCATTGAGAAATAACACTTCTTTCGCTCTGCGTG
Source organism: Actinia tenebrosa (assembly GCF_009602425.1). Next base: position 188,460 of record NW_022260025.1, read on the forward strand.
GTTATTTTTTGAATTTAGCCCGTTTTAAGATTTTTTCCCCCCACCAGTAAGAAACACTAAATTCAAAAAATAACCACGCAGAGCGAAAGAAGTGTTATTTCTCAATGATAGGGTAAAATTTCGAGGCTTTATTTCACATTTCAATGATTTTATTGACTTTTTTGATGAATCCCCATACATTTCCTTATAACAGGACACCACAGAAACCAAGCTTGGGCTACCTGTGATTTAATCATTATTAGCACAATCATTTTTACCTTATTTGCACATATTTATTTATTTAATTTATCTTGCACTTACACTGGAATTTGCTAGATGTCCTTTTGGATTTTACAAATAAATTATGTAGATGTAGATGTGAAAGTCAAAGTGATATGCACAATAATAGATTAATATACTATCTATACTAAAAATATGCTCAGTGTGCGCAAACGTAGCGAAGCAACTAAACAATTCTAAAAATTCATTTGTAGRACAAAAAATTCTTTCCTAACTACCATTACGAGTACGAAAGGCATCACAACACAATCGGTGACTTCTACAATCACATGCTGAATTCCTTGGGATACCTCACAGACTGTGGAAAAAACAACAGCATCTTCACTGGTGACCCAAATCGGCAAGTTGACTTTACGCACTGGTCAGTGCATGGCCGTTCTTTGAATGTTACTGACTTTGTTTCAGCTGTAGAAGCAATTAAACTGATAGTTGAACAAGGYGAAGGAAGCTCTCCGTGTAATCCAATGGCATGGAGCAATGGAACAGTGAAAGATCTTTCGCACTATTTTCTTTTCTATTCGATCGCCGAGAAGCGTGAGRTCCAGGTGTTCAATAAACACCATCAGGAGGGAACTGGAACTGACCAAAGTACAAAAGTTAACTACGAAGGGGTATGATGCAATGTTGATAGTGATGGATCATTACTATATTTTGTAATTCTTTATGATTTTTGTAATAGCGCCCTTTTTATCAGTTGAGTTGCGATTTGTTGCAACAAGTGCTGTCCATGTTAACGTTCAATGGAACAATGTCAGCAACAGTGGCGTATTCAGGATTTTGAGGGGGTTCCAAAATGGCCGACACGCAAAAAAAGCTGGTAGCTGCGAAATTGGCTTCATAAGGGGGGGGGGGTTTACAATTTCATTCTACTGGGCCGCTTAAAGAACATGATTGGCTTCCCAAGATCTCACAAAAGTGGGTCCTATGTAAGGAACCATCCCTGGATCCGCCACTGGCCATCAACTGGTGTCTTGGTGTCTAACTTGTCTTGCAACATGGATTCGCGACTTTATTATAGTAGTTTCCTGGTTGGTTTGGTTTTCAGTCTATTATTCTCCCCAGTCAAGTATTTTCTGAAACCGAGTTGAATTGGCTACTATTTGCCTCGGTTCCAGAGAATACATATAACTTATACACATTTTAGGATGTAGTCGGAGAATATCTTTTGGAGTCTGAGGTATTTTGTCAAGCCCATCAGCGCAAGAAAAAATATGACGAGAAAAAAGGCCACTCTTATTATGAAGATGAATATACATATGTACTTATTTCAATAAAATTAGTCACCAAAAACCTAGAAAGCTGTGATCGCTGAGAATCATGAGGAAATGTTTYCTATCCAACAAGTAAAGCTTTTGACACAAACTGCAGCAGTTGAGGATGCTCAGAGGAGGTTAACTTGTAACTGGTAGAAGATCTCAAGTCCATCAACAGTTATCAAGCGGTTGAAACATGTAAAATGTATATACCCATAATCCTTGCCGGTCTCAGCTTTGTAGCTTTTCTGGTGACTAACTTTATTGAAATAAGTGTATATATAATGATATAACAACCAGTGTTTCTTTTTTCTCTCCAATTAGTGTAATGGTACCTACTTCTTCACGGGACCAAAGATACCATTCGATCCAGACGGTGTATGGCCAATGGTGCCAAATCCCAAAATGAMCAAATTCAAGGAAGGCACTAAGGCTTACCTGAGGGCCGATAAGTTCAACAAGATCTACACCAAGWTGCTCAAGTCACTAGAAAATGTGTTCAATGGCCATCCCGAGAGTCTTAAAGATGCTCTAGGGCTGATGTTCTCAGTGAATCTTCATTTGAAGAAACTCGTTAGTACGCCAATCGATCCCGATGGTGACCCGGATGTTGGACCAAATGCTGGTCCGCCCTACGACTTCGTACCTTAGAGGGATGGAATGGGTTTAGGACTGTTGGAAGGTGGATTTAAGGTGTATATCAAGAAACATTTTTTTCTTTCAAAATCACTTATATGTGAATAATGTAGTAGTATGGTTGCAGTATTTTTGTATGTAAAATTTTCTTTTAGGAGATATAAACATT
>NW_022260036.1:8242-23078 GCF_009602425.1 Actinia tenebrosa
CCCCTTGTCGGGGATTATATTCTAAATAAATTTGCCTTTGCTTACCCCAAGTTGGTTTGTCTAGGGCGTGGCTATATTTGTTATTTTCCCCTTAAATCTACTTTCCTTTTCCGAATTCCCTGTATCCATTCCTAAAGAATCTTGGTGACAATATTATTGTTTTGAATTTTTACTTTCAATAATCGACAGCATACATTTTTCTGCTTACCCCTGACTTTTACTCTCTGAAAAATATATCCGATTATACTTCCAGCTTTATCGGTGCTTCTTTTTAATATTAATCCTCCAAGATTTTCCTCTGTCTTTTACCTGACCCCCCTGATTTCCAGTTACAATGAATTTCAACCTAATCTTAAATTATTACGGTCCTTGGATCCTTAATCTGGGTGGAAGGGGGTTACTCCTCACGCAAAAGTGATCAGTGTTTCCTGCTTCGGCCTCTCTTCTCTTCTCTTATTCTTGCATTAAGTTTACAATGCTATTGTTTACGTTTTGGTAGATCTACGAATTGCTTGTAAAACAGAATACACTAATGAAAGACAGACAGAATATGACCAGAGAGGTTGATTACTGGAGACAACAATTACTCGCGTCACGAAAACTAGATGACGTGACACCTACTGACACAGAAAGTAACGCAAGTGTGGCGGATAACATAGATTCGTAGCTCTGATTGGTTGGTATTTGAATGTTGTTTTTATGAGTCTGATTTTTAAACAGGAGTCGAAAAATCTTTTATATGATTTTCTCATGATGAACTTACAAGGAAAATAGTTCAATAGCGATCTATCACGACCCTCAAATATTTTTATATATTTCTAATACATTTTATTAGTTGTTTTTAATGTTTTAACACATGCTTTTTACCGGCATGTTTTAAGGTATTAAAACTAGGTAAAATTTCTATGAGATTCATTTATATTACTCAATACACCCAAATGAGTAATTGATAATATAGTTGAACATATTTTAATTGATCCTGAATTAAGCATGTTTTTTTTAAAAAAAGGCATGCATTTGAAATGGATCCGGCCAAGATATGTCGTATTTTATGTCTTTTACCAGAGATCTTAGTTTCAAATAAAAGACAAAAAAATGTGACCACACCTATCTATACCCATGCCAGAATCTAGGCACGAAGCAAAGTCGAATCTTATTCTGCGCCGCACTGTGAGACTGGTAGCGTGGKTATCCTGTTTCTGAGCACAGAACCATTTTACGCACTAGTTCTGAAGCATGCAGCAAATGTAAACACGCCGTAATTCYAATGAAAATATAAATTTGTATATCTTGAAAATACAAACGCGCATATTTCTTGTAGCGTCGTTGTCACACTATCTTTAAAGTGTTTTACAGATTATACCTACAGCACTTGAACTCATACCTAACCATCCCTTGTGGATAATCACTTCTGCGCTTAAGAACAAACGTTTGAATAAACTCATTCGATCTACACTGTACGTTGTGTCGGTCCAGAAACATTAACTCGCCGTCTGCGCGGTGGTTCCAGCTGGTCCTAGCCCTGCGGCAAGTCACATCGAATCCATCAAAGCGATTTTCAACCATGTTGGCTTTACTTCTCAGTTCTACGAAATCGGCCTCTGTCGTCTGAAAAAAAGATTTAAAATATATATGAAGCGTGGAAAGGGGAAAGTAGGCTGGAAGGGTAATAGACAAAGCACGAGGGATGGATAAGGCTTGAAAAATAGTACCGTACACGGGTATGATATACGGAACATCCTTAAGGTGGCTCGTAGATTTTCCCGATCATGCTTCTGATTTGAAGTGGATGGCTTTTCCTTTAGCTTGATCGATTAGATTTTCATCAAACGCGCATGCGTATTCATGATTTCTCTTGCATTTTCCAAATTGATTTATTTCAAAGCTCATCTGCTAGAAATACTGTTCTTTAGAATCATATTTACTTGAGTGATTAATTTAGGGCCATGCACCCAGACGTAGTGCAGAAGCACACTGCTGTATCAAAACCTTACCGATTGTAGACCTTCCAGCACGCGCATTTTGTCTCTGTATCGTGTGATATCCATTTTTCGTATTTCGAGATCTGCCATGATGACTGATACTTTTCCTTGTAGCCTTCCGGCTAGTTTATTGACAGAAAACTATTGCATAACAAAAAGAAAATTAATAAATATGTGAGTACTTATGAAATTATAAATATTCTTAAGCGCTGGTAAGATCAGATAAGAGCTAAGAATAGCCAAATTATTATTAGCTTAAAAGGTGACTAATAGCTAAAATTTTATTACTAATATCGCTCGAGTAGGTATTGTATATTATATCGTTGGGGCGTATCCAGTGGGGTTCTTGGGTGTTCGTGATCTCCACCTTAACATTCATGGTTCCTACTGTCCTTAGTTATCGTTGCTGTGTTATTCGACTGGAAAAACGGCTGCAACGGTGATTGGTCCGCTATTGTCTGGTCTGAGTAGATTATTTGTAATGCGCATGAACAATGTCATTAGAGGAGAGGAGGTAGGGTGACCTGCATGTGAGGTTAGTTGTAATCGATCTACCCCCCCCCCCCTCCACCCATAATAAATCCAAGATGTGCCCTTGAACGTGGTCTTACCATCGATGCCTTATCCGCAATGAGGTTCTCAAAGTCTTCGATCATGTCGTTTTGCTTTTGTATTTTTTCATTCTGTGCTTTTATAGTTGATTCCATTGAGCTCAGCTTCTGTGAGAAAGCCATTAGGGATCCTATGACAGAAGGATTGAGGGCCACAGGGCTTGTTGGCCTTGCGGACTGGCGCTACAAATTTATATGAACAACTGAGAAAAATTCCTGAAAAATTCACTAACCAAAGGAGGGGAGGGGAGGGGTGTGGTTTGCACCAACGGATGCTCCTTTAGAGGTAAAATAGAACTAATTGGATTTTTTTTTTTTTTTGGAAAAATGATAAGGACGTGTACTAGGATCTACTATGGCAGGCAAATGGGTGAGCAGAGTCTCGAACATTGTATTTTAACACTGAAACTACGATATTATAAAAATATCATGGTGCTCCTCCCCCCACCCCCAGAGGATCCAGTCATCGCATTTAACGTCGTCTAACTCATCGTATTTAATATTCACGAGTAATTTGTTAAAAAAAAATTTCGTCTTATGATTTCTAAATATTAAAGATATCGGATAATTATTGTATTTCGAACGCAAAGGAGCTCAGGAATCGGTCTATTCGTCTTCTCCCAACGACACCGATAGTTTGTGCTGCTTAACGAACGGATCGTGAGAAGAAACAGTTGGCTGATCGTGAGTTGATCATACTTCTTACCTTGTATCGCTTGAGTAGTAGAGGATTAGAACATGAATGTTGGATAACGAGTACTACTAGGATAAACACCAGCATGTTAGATGCGGCCATCTTGATTTGCTTGCGTTTATTATGACACCCTGCCTTTAAGACTATAGGTTATTGTCCATAATTGACATATCGAAACACAATATCTATGTTTTAGATCATTACATGCAGTATTGTCACGCTACGGTCATGACCACATCTTTTCAGCCAATCACAGCGCGTGAGATTACTGCTTGTCCAATCAATTATTAGATTTGTGACCGTAACAGTCACCGCATATCTCCTACAAACCATTCGTTTTTCTCGGTAATACAAAATCTAACCAACACATCGACTTTAATAAAGTGACACCTAAAAGTTTCTGGTATAAATCCGACTACATACTCTTAACGGCTTGACTAGAATTTATATATTGGAGAGATATATAGATATATTTTATATACAAGATTTGTGCAAGATCTTCTGTGTTGACATTTTTGTCTCGTCTCCTGACGTAAAGCGTTGGTCACCGATGAGTGATAGAGACTTCAGTAGGCAGAAGTACTCAACTTACACCAGATACAAAGCTGTATTGTTCCATCGTGCCTTCCAAGATGGCGGCGCAGTTCGTTATTGTCTTGGTTGTACTCTACTGTGTTGGTGACATTCAGCGTGTATCAAGTCTATCATTTGACAAAGAGAACCTAGGCCGAATTAAGGTAAATTGGTTTATTTTATCGTTCTTGATGATATTATTTTTGCTGTCTTTATCGTACGCATAACAGATGTGGAGTTCTGCTCAGTTCTATTTTGATTTCAAGTTGTTTTGGGACGCATCAAATTGAATTTATTCCTCTAGCATTATTAACTGATAAATATCAGCCCCAATTCATATTGTTGTCGGATTGAAAAGTCAAAATGATAGAGAGGATGGCTGTACATGGACTATCATGCCTAGTAGTTCCTAACTCCCTCCCCTTAGGGTAGAAATTATAAAAAAAGACCCCCCCTCCCCTTGCCGTTCCTTATGAGGAGAAGGGAAGATTCAAGGGCAGATTAACTGCTGATGATGATCCATGTTCCCGAATGCAAGGTTACTTTTACCTATACTTTCATCTAGTCTACCTTCATTGGAAAAACTTGAGTTGTGCCCAAAGTGACCTCCTGGGGTAACTTTCTAAGAAAAACATATCGAACAAATCTTCTGTCTTCCTTCACTAATAGCCATGCTCACAAGGCTAAGATAAGAGTTATTTTGAATATTAGTGGTACGTCGTAGAAGGATGATGATGGGAATAATGAAGACGATAATGCCGGTCATGAGGATGTAGAACGGGCTCTTGAGGGAAGGGTTGGGGGGGGTACTTGCCTTCCCCCAAGAATCAGAGGGGTGTTGGCCAGATATCCACTGACGATGAGGACAACGATAATTCAGTTTCCGTTTCTTTCTTTCTTGTAGCGACATGTAGGAGAAGAGTCAGTTCAGTCGGTCTTGCAGTCATTCATTTCTCGAATTGATGCCATGAAAAAACAAGTGCAACAACAGGATAAAACACTAAGCACTCAAAACAAGGAAATAAGAGATTTGAACTGGTATCTCAGACGAAAGGTATCTCTTACCTGCTAGAATATCGTGCGGCTCACATCTTGATACAATCGTTTTCTATGGATTGTAGTCAGGGACCGCAAAGGGGCTTCAATGACCTCCTTACTGTTTTTTCTGATACGCTCAGTTGCGAATACATTGTCGGACATAGAAGCTGAGATCGAAAGGTATTCTGGAAAGTAACATCATCCTCTGATGTATTCATTAAGATACACAGTCGATATTAAACGTGTTAAAAGCCTCCATGCTTCCTGTCAGAGCAACAATTTATGAACATTCCAGAGTTGTATCACTAGATATCTCTCGTTAACGTCCATTTTGGTCTCAGCTTCAATGAACAGTTTGAACCCCACAGTGATTTTGCAATAGGCCCTTTGCAGCTAACGGTCACATGTCCTTTATTCTGAAAAGCCTTATAGAGGACGAATAAAGTATGTATGTATGTATGTCTGTACTGGAGAGCACTCTTTAGCTACTTGTCAAGAATCGAATGAAACGAATGTTCCACCAGTGTGTTACGAAATGCAGTCTTATTACGATCTCTCGAAACAGGTTATAGAAAGTGTGTTTGCTCACCAGTATAATTCAACCATGGGAATCAAGATGTTCATTCATTTGCTCTCAGTGAATTAATCAGCACGTGATTACTGAGCTGCAAAGGSCCTATTGAGTGTATACACTGAAGTCTCACACCGTAMTTTAGTCTCATACATAGAAGCCATCTTCCCTACTCACTTTCAAGGGTGTCTCGTGTATGATCGTTATTGGAGCTATGAGTATCAATAATAATTAATAATAATTCAAATTTATGTAGCGCAAGTTCCGAGAGCTCGTTGGTGCGTGCTTAACGACAATAATAACTTTGTATTCGTTACAACAGGGTACTAAGGAAAGACTTGGGGAGATAGAAAGAGATGTGGATCACCAAACACTGATACTCAAACATGCTGTTGACATCAAGTCATTGAAACAATTCAAAACTTCAGTCGATAAATTCGAAAAAAGAACTAAAGTAAGTATTAGAGTACCTCTCTGGTGGTATGTACAGGTGTAATACCTATTAACGACTCTTAAAACCCCAGTGTATGCGGGCTTAGCCTCATTTCTGAGGTCGGTAAACAAAAGCAGAAATTAGAATAAAAACAAAACAAGCAACTCCTGGATTCGAGTCTTAAGCACACATACACTGTAGTTTTAAGAGTCGTCGATATACCTCAAATATAAACATATATATATTATAACAAAACCCTAATTTCAATATATGAGGTTATATATGTTGATGGTTTTTATAGCCGCCATGTTGGATGAATAGAACAAAAAATTCGTCATTATTATACCTCAAATAATCCTCCAATCACATCTCCGTATTTAATTGTTGCGATGTTGCGCAGCAACCTATTGGACTGCAAATAAACTTGTTATGGCACTATAATGGTCTTTTTATTGAAAAAAATATTTGTTCGATATAAAAAAACACCTATAGGATTGGTCCTCGCCCATTATGGCAGATATTGAAGTCTCGACTTCGTATGTATTAGCCTCTTTTGTCATATCATCCAACATGGGGGCCTTGTTTTTTGTCATTCTCTTGGGAGTGATGATGATTGCGAACTACCCAATAAATTTTCAATCAATTCTTAGGCCTTATCTGCTGGCGTCCAAGAACGCAAGAAAATCATTGATGAAATTTATTCCCGAATCTTTCTTCAAGACGGGAAGATTGTTTGTCGTAACACCTTCACCTCCTGGCAAAAGCAGGCAAATTACAAGATCGGAGCATTGGATAAACATTATATCGAGTGCAGGGATGACGAACTTCTGCAGCGGTTTCTTTTAGAAAGAAAAGATGGCGAGCTCGATTCTGTGGTGCGCTTTAAATATAGATGTTGTCGGTTTAATGTCAAAGACAAGTGGAAGAAAGCACCGAAGAAAATGGCGAATCAATGATAAAACACTAAATATCTCGAATTCTGTTCTAGCCTTCTCTTTAAAGATTTTCTCKCAGTTATTTCGACATGGAATATTATGGAAAAATATAATATATATTTTAAACATGCCTTTTTTCAACGTCAAAACTATCTAGAAAATAGAAAGCCATGGTTTTTAACGATTTTTAACGGGTCGATTCTAGATGTTTCCATAAACATATGATTCTGCGCGATACGTGCATATGCGTTATTTAACACCGAGGTAGAACAGCAATAATATAGAGACAATTTCTGCTTGTAGGTTAATTTTAGCTTTTTTTTCTTTTAGCTTTCACGGCTCGTTTCTCCAAACAATTCTTTATCAAGAAAAATATTTCTTCCGATTTCCGTATCAACTTTTATATCATAGGATTTCCCATTTTTCTTCCTTCCAAGCAAGATTTTATTTTTAGCTCCTGATCTAACCTTGTAATCATTTGCCCAAGCTATTTTTAATTCCTTGTAAAGGGAGTTGATTTAGTTCTTGTTGATTAGTTCATCAAGATATTGTGTTATTATTATTGTTCCAGTTAGCTATACTAATCTTTTTTAGTGTTTCCTGTCAAACATCCCTCCAATTCCCACGCTTTCACCTTACCTTTTATTTCTACTGAACGTTCACTTTGATATATATTTCGAAAAGACCTTGAATCCGAGTCGCACAAAAATAGTTAAATCACAAGGCAAAATCGAAATTATGAGACTAATGTTATAATAATAAATAAAAATAAAAATAAAAGGGATTTAGCAGTGGCATTTCTACAGAGTAGCTATTCATCCACTGTAATTCCAATTGGAATTTAGGAGTTGATTTTTTCGGAGGGAGGAAAGCCGGGGAACCCGGAAAACCCTCGAAGCACAGGAGAGAACTAACAAACAACTCTACTCTTATAAGTCATTTTTAGACATGCAAAATCCTTCGTCAAGCTYTAATCAAAAATATAAGTTGTGGAATTATAAATTTGACCGAAAATATTGAATATTGAACCTTGTAGTAAAATATATTGATCAAAGGTTTTGTTCATATTTTTCCGGCTTTTTCTTCTTCTTTTCTCTTTTCTTTTCCCTTGAAATAGTTTGCCTCTCTACTCAGTTCATCTCCCACCAAAACTCCCAAATTCCACTGAAGGAAAAAAGGAAAATTATGTTCCCAAAGGCGAAACAATGAAATCCTCCTCCCATAAATCTTCAATTTTATGCAATTTTGAAAAATTGACATCGAATCAAATCTCAAACCTTAACTAACTTTGTTAAGGTAATGGTATTTTTATCTTGTTTTTACAAAAATTTTCCTTATATTTTCGCTTCGATTTTTTCTTGTCGAAAAAAATGATCTCCGCTTTATAATTTAGTAACATTATAATTTCCACAAACATATTCTTTTAACTGGCTTGCTTGATGGTATACAAGTAGTATTATATTTATATGAACTGTCCTTCGTTATTCGTTACTTAGTGTATTTTTCTGATTGATTAAACCAAAAAAAAACACTAATTTGTCTGTCTTTGCGGACTTTTTTAATTAGACTATAGCTTATATAATTTTCATAGTTTTTACTTATCTTACTTTATTCAGTATATTGTGTTAATATCTATACATTGTTTGCGAGGCTCAGCCAGAATCTGTACTGTTCAACAATCGGCATAGTTTACAATAAAGGACTGAACACTTGTGAAGAAGAATCGGCATCTCACATGTAAGAAGAGTTTTTTAGGTCTTTTCCTTTATTTAAGAATTTTTCTCGATAAAAATTTGAAGTTTTTTTAAAACTAGGCACTTCCTCAAAACGTTTCACTGATTCGTGTGAAATTGGTCACGTAAAAGACCTGTAGCCGATGGAAGAGGTTTGCCAATGGACGCTCAAGAAATGGGCTTTAGATGAAGCCTGTGAACATATCCAAAGATATCTTCGAATATTTCTCTTTTTTTTCACTTTGTTCTTGTTCCTGGCGGCACGTTCCATGATTTAATGAGACGTAAAAAGAGCTGAATATACCTTCTTAATTCAACGCGTATTTTTATGTAGTATATCAAGGCACACGAGATACTAAATGAACTTAGGGCGGATGCATCTACTCTAATATAAGAGAATATGACTTCATCTCCGTCTTTTCCTAAGTAGTATATCACTGGTACTAATGCCAGACAGAAATATCAGTCCCCTTGATTAAGYACCTCGCACATATCTAGAGTATTATAGGAAGGCGGTCTGTCTTTGGGTCTATAAATTCCAGACTTCTCAAAAGCCTGTCAACCCAAAATCTGGTCTCGAAGATCGAAACTTGGTCTGCTTTTTGATTGAATGAAAAGTAAGATGAAAGTATTAMCATAGAAACCAATAATAAGAAAAATGGGGAAAATCCAAGATGGCGGCTATGACGTCACGGAGACTCACTGACAGCTGTTGAAATTACGATCAAATGGCAATATATTTCAGTTTTAATCAAGTCAAGTCAGATCCCTATTGTGTTATGGTTAAATATCCTATAATCGCTGACGAATGTTATGGCGGAAGAGTAGGTTGGTAGGAGTAGGAAGAGTAGGAAGGAATAAAATACTGAGGTCGACCAAGTGAAAGGTCTGACATGTGCAGAATGTGGCTTGAACGATGAAAAAATTCTTTGATTTTATCAAATCTCTGGGGTGATCTAAGTCAGGGCATTGCTAACTCACAGATCAAACCCTGAAACAACCTCTGGGCTGATCTAAGTCAGGGCACGGCTAACTCACAGAACAAATWGGGAATTAACGTGTTGGGTTTTGCGGAGAAAGAAAATCAGAAGAACCCCGAGAGAAACCCTTAAATCAACATCGAAAAGGCTCTGTTACAAAAAATTGTTGATCTGTGAAGTTGATGACTGGCTGTACAGGATACCGTGAGCCATTCTGTACTTCGGTTCTATATTTAGTAGAGGTGTAATTCAATGATGAAATTCAATGAAGTGTTTAAGTCCCTTAATTGGTAAATATCCCGAGTATATCAGGATTATCCTAAATAAATATGATGCCTATAACGTATATCCAAAAAGATCAGACTAGCTAAGACTGGAAACTTAAACCGGGCACTAAAACTTTAGGAAAACTCTTGCACTCGAAAAAATTGGCTCCTTATTTTACTACGTAATTATAAAGCCGTAATAACGGACGTTGATAGTCCAAGGCTAGCAGATTTAGTAGCTTGAATACTGTGATTAATTTAATTTTTCTTATTATTTTAAGATTAATTTTTCTCGGAAAATAATAATTAAGAGCARAGAGAGAGAGAGATGGAAAGGGAGGGTTGGAGTAAAGAGGCACTGCGGGAAAACCGGCTGAAAAAGAAGTAGAAGCACGAGAAATACTATAGAAAACACCTTTTTTGATATTCATATTCTGTTAGCTTCCCATGTTTTTTTGTCCACGTTTTCCTCTGACTCTAGCCTCAAATAAAGATCTTGATAAATACATGCGTTTTAGGGAATGACAACATAAATTGCGATGCTTATATTTTAGGTCGTGGAATAAAAAATAAAATTATACATTTGAACTAGTCACATTTGTGCATTGATGACTTTTTTCGATTAAACTTTCGTAAGGGCGTGTTCACACTTGGTTTCTGAGTACGATGCCTGAAGTACAATTCCTACTGAGCATTAATATAAACACAGTTTAACTTGAAGTATCCGCACTAAAATACAAGGACGAGTCCCGTGCCCATCAGTACACGGTTGGGAYCTCGTACTCTGGCACAAAGTGTCCAAGCAACATAAGTATGAACACCCTTTTCATTTTAAATTTTTCTCATCTTTAAAATCCCAGCAGACTGATTATCTCGTTTCTCGAACCGTTAAAACTGCCATTGATTTTCTTTGCTCGATTTTCTCCTGAACTACTTTTTTTTTTTTACTTTATTTTATTTATTTTTAACTACGAGATTAAATAAATGAAATTTTTGTTTTTCCTCCTTTTATATGCTTTCTTGGTTTTAATGAATTTTTTGATCGAAAATGGACTTCAAAATTTGAAATGTAAACGTAGAGCGTCATGTTAATATACACTGTCACCTCATGATTGCTCACAGCGTTATRTAAGATAGAAATTTCATATACCATCACAAGTATTCATTATTTACCTTACACACAAAAAAGATATTGGTTTTATCAATTATAAAACATTTCAGTTAAATTATCCTAGTTTTCCCTTCTAAAGAGCTCGTTAAAATTTACCACGACGACTTCTTAAATAATTAAAAAYAATCAATTTGTTTTAAAATTGGTTTATTCAAAAATGTAAAATTAGTGGAATTTAAAGTATAAAGAAAWAAAAAAWWWWTTTTTTWAATTTATAGCAAATTTTATAACGAAAGTTAATGTTCTCTCTCGTCGAGGTTTTTCAGCTTCCACTTGTTCGTGTTCCGGTGAGTTCTTCGACGGTCCCAAAGCAAACATTGCTTCCTACCGCACTTGATCTAATTGAAGGTCAACAGCTCTTTCAGCAAGAGAACAAATATCTTAATTTCTTAGTCTATTTTTTTAAATTTCTTCTTCGTCACTTTGGAATGCTTTTCACCAACGCATCAAAACTGTACCAGAATATAGTACACTGTGTGGGCGTCGAACTATTCAGCGCGCTCTTTCAGTTAGTCCTTTGAATTAACTTCCTTCAGTTATTGAACACCTTAAAACTGACCTCGTGATACAATATTGCAAGGTTTACCAAACTTAATTTTGGTGTTTGATTTGATTTCGACAATCACTCGTGATTCAGTTTCTCCGATGCTTTTTGATGAGTTTCTGTCTATGCCTGGCTAAGGTTACAAATAAATTGTAAATATAAAATGACAATAGATAGTTATCACTATTCAGCATGTTACAATTTCTTGACCAAAGTATTGATTCCAATCTCGACACTGTAGCATGATTGTATTAGTGTTTTTCTGTTTGCCGGAGAGCCCTCTTGAACGACGGTAGGTCATTCTTTTTTAATTTTCCTAAACTGAATAATGAGAGGTTTTTGTAAAGCATTTTCTAGTGCTTCCTTTAGGAAGGAAATTGATGTACTTTTCATTATTAGGCATAACCCTACTCCTCGAGAATTCATATCCAAAGCACTATTGGTGTCAAATTTAGAGCACTAACGTCATCTGATAAGAATTGGAACCAATTAATGTACCACTGTATTCAGTGAGACCCTATATCCTTTAGGCACCTGTCTTATTGCCTTGTGAACATATAAAAAGACGCTATCTGCCACAGCTCTACACATAGTTTGCCAGCAAAGCCAACACAGTTCCAGAACAGCACAGATATGGCATCAAACAAGACGATTCTGATCAGCCTTGGCGTAGCACTGTTCTTACTCTCTTGCATGTTAACACCGACCCATGGATTGTTTCCTGGAGTTAGCTATGGCAAAAGGAATATGGTAAGAAGATTTTAACGTAAATCTGGTGTAATTCCTACCAGCCCTCTCTTCTTCTTCTTCTTCTTCTTCTTCTTCTTCTTCTTTTTGGCGTACTTACTTTAAATCACAATGTCAAACCAGTTAAACTCTAAAAACTCTTTGGACAACTCTAATTAATTAAACAAATGTAACTCAAATTAATATAGTAGCGGCCAGCGGAGAAGATCGATTGAGTAGTAGACAAGAGAAGAGAAAAGGATTATGCTCGGTTCTCGGTGTGACGACTCTCTCAGTRATACTCGGTTCTATTCAGTGACATCAATGTGAAAAACAATTTGAAAAAGTGTTACTTAATATTGAATTAAAAGTTTTATGACCAATGTTATGCCGGCAAGGTTTTAAAAAAAAGTATTTTTTWAAAAACCAAGTGTTAACTTTCTGATCACAAAGCAATTCAGTTAATAGCATTTTTCACGACAATTTGACAAATGCCGTTCAATTTGAATTATTTTAGTATTAACTCAAAATGGCAATATATGAGAATTTTGAAGTGAAAGGTTCCATAGATTCGAATGATGCTTTAATTTCAAAACAATTATTTATTATATCATTGATTTAGGAGAAATGTGCATGTTTTTCTAATCAATATTTCAAACGCCGTTTGTCCAAAAATGCTAATGGCAGTTTTGAAGGAATGATTTTCCATAAATTCGAAGGATTATAAATTCTAACATTGGGTATTAAAACAAATTAAAATTGGTAACTCTCCATGCCGAAGAATAAAACTTGCAGCCAGATAAGATGAAGAAATTGCATGATTAATAAAAAATTTGTTCCCAGAACTGTCCGGCTAGTATGATCTTCTATTATTTCAAAACTTTGTAAAAACTCTGCCGAAATTTTTTTGCTTTCAAAATAGCAAGATTTTTTTTTTTTTTTTTTGCTCCGACTTAGGACTTGATTATATAAAATATCTTTGGGTTCCTAAGGTTTGCTTCTCCAGTTCATTGTTTGGTGAACTTGGACTACACTTTGTGACGGAAATAGGATACGGTTAAAGACAAGAACGGAAAACCATTTACATGTCATTTCTTTTCCTATCCAACCATTTACATGTCATTTCTTGTCGTAATACCATATTCAAAGCACAACTGATGTCATGCGAAGTCTGGTGACAGATTAACTGACTGATTGTAGCCACTTTATTGCAATTACGACTATAAAGAACTTTGATCATTATCGTTTTTAATACTTGTCCTTCGTTCACTCTTCCTCTTCTCTTTCTTTACTTGTTGAAGTGTCTTATTAAGTCTTGTGTTTCATGAACGTACGGATTTTGGACTAATCCAGGACATTACGCAGGACGCATTTGTCTGGATGGACTTTTAACTTGGTTTTTCATATTCTTTCCTCTTCTTCTCCCCTTTCTTAATTAATCTCATGCTTTTAAAGTATCCCTCGCTTACACAATGCAGGCAGTCCTTTGAAGTTTGTTTTTATGCGCAGGAAAAAATGAACTTTAGAGATTTGAAAAAAAAAGATTCCCCTTTGTGATAACTAAACATTGCGTTAATGCTGTGCTTATCAAGGTTATTTGGATTGCTCATAACATCAGCAAACACGACATTTATATTTTCCTTCTCTTAATTTCTTTTTTCTTTCTTTTTTCATTTATGTTTTTCTCGCTCCTTAAAAACTTGCGTTTTAAGTACTTTCCGAGTAAATGTTCACATTTTGGTTACCAAATATACARCAAATTTGAATCACTAATATATGTTTTTAATTTTCCAGCATCCAAATGAAGAGGTCCTGGCAATCAGACAAAGAATTTGCCAAGCAACTCAGTTTTTACGGTGTGGTGAAGACCTCTCCGACGCTATGGATACCAGGACCTCAGAYCAACGAAGAACAACTATTCGCAACGCACGACATTAACTCTTGCAAGACTAAGACTAGCTTGGCTGACAACCACATAGATATTTTTTCAAGATAAAGATAATTGATGAAGACGTCATGAAACTACAAATATCCATTTATCTATTTGCTAGAAGCCGTGTTAATACACTTTTTAAAAAAGATGTACACAGACGTGCCAGAGTGATGATCGAAGCATATAGATGTTTGTTTTCTTGAGTGTATAAAATAATGGATTTGTATATCTTGTTAAAGTGTATTTATGATTGTTGCACTAGTTTAATATTTGCATTAATTGAATATTAAAAAATACAATCATCAAAAGAAAAAGTCTACTACTGAAGAGACTGGGTTCTAGGGGAGAGTTAGTGACGTCATAGCAGTAACCAACGCACTTGAACCAACTTTAAACGCACCACAATGAGTAGTATATTATATCTTAGAGTATCTTCGGGTATTCAGTGATGGTAGTGATGACTGAGGGACTTTATACTGATGGTAACCTCGCCGATAACACACAAAAATTATGGGATATCCYCCCTGATATTTTTTTCGGAAAGCCCTAGTTATATATATATATATTCCATTCCTCTGCATGTTCAGTGATGTACCATCAGTAGTGCCTCAGTCATTACTTACCTTGTCCATCATATACATATGAA
>NW_022260036.1:24298-35739 GCF_009602425.1 Actinia tenebrosa
TCAAGATTGGAGTCAATTTTGAACCGGCTTTTTAGCGTTTTGTCCTCAGGGCACTTTTATGATACACTTAAAGAGGAGTATATATATATATATATTATTCCTTCTTCTCTCTTCTCTCTCCATTGTAGTTTCGCTTCCATTTACTAACATTTCAAACCAATGCTTTCAACTCCAGCCTTTCTGCGCGGAATTCYAATTTCTTGTTAGAATATTCCGTGTATACAAAAATACGATATATATTGTATTAATATATATGTGTTTCATGTATACTTGCTTGTATTCCTAAGCTTGTTTGTCTCGTGTTAATTCACTCCAGGGTATTCACAGAAACAGGTTTCTTCTTTATTGCTTCTTGTCATATAAACACGCTTTCCTCTCCCTTCTCTCAACGGCTCTTCAGTTCATAGTAGACATTTTCTCTTTGGGGTGTTTTTATTTATTTTATTTTATTTTATTTTATTTTTTATTTTTTTGGGCTCTGATGAAAGTCCTTTTTTTCCCGCAGATCTTACCTCGTAAATCATTCTTTGGCTCATTGAAACCATTAAAATGATATCGCTTTTACCTACTGATGATATAAAAACATCTAAAAAAAGATCACTCCATTATTTCTCAGCCTGTAAATGTTAAAATGTTTGATAAAAATGATTTTCCTCGCTTAGTAGATCTGTCGTTGTTAATTTGATCGTGCGTTTGTGAACCCTACGTTTTGTTCCGTTATATTAAATATCTATCATATATCATGTGCACAAAAACATTTTGATTATTTGTAGTAGTTAAGTTTTATTATTCATCAAGTTTATTCCATGCTGTTGATACTGTTTCCCACATGGTTACGGATATACCAAGCCAGATCTCAGCCGGTGGGAGGAGGTTCAAACCAAGCGGTCACCTTTGTAAAACGACCAATAGTAAAAAACAAATGCGTGTGTYAGTACTGAGGTGATCACACTTCGACCAGAAGCGGCCACCTTTTTATATCGACCAGTAAAATGATACCTTAAACGTTTTAAATTTAACTAAGCATGCGGCTGTTATTTATCATATGACACTCCGACGAAAGTAAGAAAACAAATGCTTGTCTCGGTTGGTGAAGACACTTTGACCAGTAGCGGCCACCTTTTTAAATCGACTAGTAAAATGATACCTTAATGGTTAAAGATTTCTTATAAAACTAGTCGTTWCATAATGTTAGTGAAGTGCTGCAGATATATGCAAGACCACATTTTACCAACAGCCAGCACCAAGATACTTGAAAACATTCATCAACAGACTACTAAATTTGACAGTGTACATGTGAATGAGCTCGAGGGGCAGCATAGACGCTCAAAATAACCCCACAAAGTATCCTGCAAACCACAACGAAAACGTGCTTTCGACGTAGTGCACGTTTCCTCTWATRAAGAACTCCGCAATCCATATTTACTGCAGCCGAGCCGAGTATTTACCGAGCATTCTTCGAAGACACAGTACGACACGACCGATGCCCGAGCATATTCCGAGCATTCTCCGAAAAATCCGGCTGGACCGACGCCGTGATCCAAATTCGAGATTTTGCTCGCATATAGTCCACAGGGTCCTAACATGCAATAACTGTTGTGTCGGGATTAGTGTTGCTGCTCGTCTTACGGCTTCGCAGCAATAATTGGGATAGTACGCGCGCTACGATTGGTCGAAAACCATGTTTGATGAGGGTATCAAAACACGCTCGCGTCATCCTTTACATCAGAATAATACGATATTTTTTTCGTTTTTTGGCGTGTTTGTTATTTCATAAAACAGATTAAAAAACAGTTTTCCGTGTTTGATACTCTGATCAAAACACTTGGGGTGTTGAAAGAACACTCGAGAAGCTCGAAACCACTCCTCTACGCGTCGTGGTTTCCTACGCTCCTCTCGTGTTCTCTCAACATCCCAAGTGTTTTGATCAGAGTATCAAACACGGAAAACTGTTTTTGATCTGTTAAACTAAGCATGCGGATGTAGTTATGTGTGCCATTCCGACCAGGCGCTCCGACCATAACGACCAAGACCAACGTTTTACTAATCATGCTGGTGTTTTGAATAAAGAAAAGATCTATAGACCTATAGACGACCAAATAGAGATAAGGCTAATCAGTAAAAATAAAATGCGATTGATTAAATATCTCTGTTGATATAAGCCAGCAGGCCGGTTCGAGTCTGTTACATTGTATTTATTCGTCGTGTTTATACACACGTATTGTTAGCTACCTTGGTTGTGAGGTCATCAGCTGTCTAATGACATMATTCCATGCGTGGTGTAAATATCTCATCACCATTTGACAATTGAAAAGTTATGTTGCGATGCGTGTGGTCTCTTTAGGGAAGAACGGGTGACGTAATGCGCTTGTCTCTGCATCTCACTAATGAGACACGGGTCCGACTACCGGATATGGTGTCGTAGGTTAGTAGAGTTGTTTGCTGGTTCTCTCGAGCTCCTGGGCTTGGAGGGTTTTTCGTTTTTCTTCGGGTTCTCCGGTTTGGGAAGCACGGGTGGCGTGCGCTGCTAATGCGCCGCCTCTCACCAATGCGACYCGAGTTCGAGCCCCGCCGTGCTCGGTTTCGTATGTGAGTAGAGTTGTTTGTTGGTTCTCTCCTGTGCTTCGAGGGTTTTWCTCCGGGTTCTACGGTTTTCCTCCCTCCAAAAATCAACTTCTAAAATTCCAATTCGATCTTGGGCTTTCACCTAGCATGGATCTGAGGGTTCCGTTCGTGATTGTCTCACTCTGTGATTACAGACAAAACTGGTAGATTTTTTTTCTCCCTCAGCAAAAATCAACTTTTAAATTCCAATTCGATGTGAATTCGATAACGGAACGAGGCGACAGGTATGTATGTGTCGCCTGGGATGCTTGTCAAGCAGATTATCATAATTGATGTAACTATTGCAAACGCTCAAAAATCTWAAAAAAATCCAAATCACTCACACTATTGCGCGCCAAATAAAGTCATTTTGTTTACAAAGTAGTTAGTGTCCATTCTGTGATTAGTGCGCATGTCCAGCGCAGGGCATTATGGGTAGGATATTACAAATCGCGGCAAARGCAACGTAAAAGATAGTAGTTTCTCGTTACCTCTCAGATCCACGTCTTTTCTCATTCAAAGTTTTATCTCGGAGTATCAATCTCTTTGATTTGATAGTCTTTTTCTTATAATTTGTCAAATAAGGTTTTAAAAATCTCTTTGCAAAAACGTCTCTCGTGCTTTCGTGTTCTACAGTTGCCAAAGTCGAGACTAAAGAGAAACAAGTTTATTGAACGAGTGAGACTTGATTTAGAGAGGGGCACACTTGAAGGTTRCAACTAAATGTACTGATAAACTGGTAGCCATCATCGCCTAACGTCTTTAAATTTGCGGGTATACTGTTTAACGTAGTCAAAAGAGAATCATTTCTTGGATGAGTAAGATTGTTCTGTTTTCCTGTAGCGCTAGAAAATCGGAAATTGAAACTTAAACTTGAATTATCGAGCACTTTCACACTACACTTAAAAGGAGTGCAGAGAGTAGCAAGAGAAAATTATTGTAGAATTATTTTTAAGTGCTTATCTCGTTACATATCATTGTCTCTGTGTGGTTTTACTTCCTCTATAATGAACCAGCRGAACCTGCTTTTTGTTGGGTACTCTTACTAAGATGCGAAAATCAATCGTATTGTCAATAACTCATCTCTTTATGTAAGTTCGCAAAGCATTCAAAAAAACAAAACTCTTAAAAATGCCAAGTAATGGGGAGTTTACACGGCTAGTGTGGCATTTCTAAATATTACTTCAAGGCCAACAAAAATATCATGGCTCTAAAGAGCATGTTAAAGTTCATTGTCAATGTGAAGAGTCCAAAGAAAAGGACCCAAGTCAGCAATGACCAAAGATTGCCAACTTAATAAGAATTGTCCATATTAAATGTGCAAACTTTGGACTTCAATGAAGTGGTTTCATCTCGTATTTGCTAAATCTAACAGCTGGATTTKTTAAGGAGTGATTGCACCTATCTTTAGAGTTGTTTAATTAACAATTTTATTGGGTGCAGATATTTTGGTATATCAAAAAGTGAGTGGAATCGATTGGGTACGATTATTCTATTGGTCTAAATGAGTTTTTCTTAATTAGCAGCAACAAACTACTTGATATGACGCTTTGAAGGTGGAGTTAATTTTAATATGTCCGGAAGAAAACTTATTCAATAAGTTGGTGAGATCAATACGCATCCTATGGCTATTTACCAAACACTTGATCAATACCAATAGCGCGAATGGGGAAAATATGATGAAATTAGAACGATTTGAAGCGCTAAAAAAAGTCGGTCAAATTTTTCATTACTGAATCTTGATCAATACCAATAGCGCGAATGGGGAAAATATGATGAAATTAGAACGATTTGAAGCGCTAAAAAAAGTCGATCAAACTTTTCATTAATAAAAAGTTATGGCAAGGAAAGATTTGTTCTATTTTCTAACTTTCGGGATTAATTACTGAGCTTGGGGCGTGCATAAGACCAACTAGTCTCTCAAGCGTTTGAGTCCAATTGGACTGCGCAGCCCACAAAATTACTCGCCTACCACCCTACAAACAGTGTTTTGTGTTATGTTCAACAGATCAATACCTAACTTTTTCTACTTGATTTGAATGTAAAGATCAAGGCATAAAAACTCATATGCCTTCTATTAACTTTTTTAATTTTATATTTTAGTTTTAGGATTAAATCTTGCCTGCATTTCGTTTCTCCTGTGTCTTTTTTAAGTTCCTTAATAAGCTTTGAATTAGTATTTAATAAAAGGAGTTATTATGTTGGCGTTGGACAGTTGGAAGAGAATTGTTGTTTTAGAGTCCTGGAGTTTGAGACTGTTGAATTGAGAACGCCAAGTCTCATACAATTATTTGTTAGCATCCACTTGACGCAACACGCCAGCTGGACACGATAACATTGCGTAATTACAGCAATGAACCTATAAAATAGGGCTCTTTTTTCTTCTTCTTCGCATTCAAACAACTGCAAGTCTCACCTCGAAAACAAGATCCTATGTGTGAAGAGTAAGACCTTACAAACCAACAAGATGAACTCAACTAAGCAAGTATTCGTCCTGGTAGCTTTGCTGCTAGTACTGTCCATGTTTCTTGACGGGAACGAAGCGTCCGTGGCTGTTCCTGGGTCTCCGTTTGGAAAGCGAGGCGGCGCAAGTAAGGTAAAGCAAACAATGTTTCATATTGTGTCTCTTTAGAAGACGCGTGGATGAGTCTATAGACCCACCGGCCACGCCCTTTTCGTGTCATAAGGCAGCAGAACGACTAAGGCACAGATTAAGTTGAACTTAAGCTCCACGCCCTCTTCTCCCGCTTTTATGTAACATCTATTAGTTCCACAATCAGTACTCACTTTGCCTCCGCTAGAGTCAAGTCAATCATGAGTTTATCGTTTCCTGCTTTAATGAGAGCACATTCMATGTTACTCCTTGACCATGGCCATTTTTACTCGTTTTTCCTCATTCGTTTAATGATATCCCTTGGAGTAGTTATACTCTTCAAACTGGCACTTGAAGTCGAATTGTTCCAATGATGGCACACGGTGCCCTGACTGTTAWTGTCAGAATATCCCTTAGAGTAATCGTTAGATATACTCTTCAAACTGCCACTTGAAGTCGTATTCTTTCAATGATAAGCACAGGCTGTCGTTTTATCGCACTTGTCTCCGTATGAGGCATTCAGAAATTAAGCGACATTTAGAAGAGCTAAATTATATACACAACAAAAAAACGGCGTGAAAAAGTATAAAGTGGATTTAAAGAGCAAGTGTTGTAGATAATGYGTTTTTAGAGTTTTGTCAAACTTTTATCAGGTCGACCACCACCAGACCATCAGGTAATGTCATTATTGGAATCAGCCAATCAGCAAGCATTTTGTTCGTAGCTCAATATCGCGGTTTTTATAAATCCACGGTTTTCGACTCGGTAACAGTTTATCCTCATAAGCAAATAAAACTCACGCAAGAAAAAAGTGACCAAATACTTTCTACAAATTGTTAATGAGATATGTTTTGTGTGTGTGTGTGTGTTTTATTTTGTTTTGTTTTTTTGTTTGTTTTTGTTTTGTTTTGTTTTGTTGTTTTTTTGTTGTTGTTTTTTTTTTTTTTTGATGATGAAAAAAAAAATTGAAAAATTAGAAGTAGATATTAGGGAATTTCTTTTTGACAATTAACAATGCCATTGCACTCTTAAATTCGAAGTCACCTATTTTGTATATTTTAAGGAGGGTTGGRAGTTCGAGTATAGTTCATGAATTCTATTATTTTGAAATATCGAAAGTGTGCTTTTTTCAATCTGCTCACTCATTCTGAAACGTTAAGTACACCTATTTCAAAAAACATTGTCGGTTTGAGATCTAAAATCACCGATTAACACGCTGCAAATGTAATATATTCACAGTTGAACAACATAGTTTCCTTTTAGATTGGAATATGAAGCATTACCATTGAGTTAGGAATGTGATTTTTCGTATTTTAGCCAGAAAACATAAAAGCACAAAAATTCCGTCTCAGATCGCYCATTTCAGGAACCTCCGACCGACAACGTCTTTAAAAATAGGTGTGTACGGTTCGCAGCGAAATCTATGTTTCGCAGTTGGTAATTTGTATGGTTTATCTATTCATTGTTTCTTATTCCCCTTTCCTCTTCTTTCAGGCAGCTTCTCGTGCACATGCGCACATCTGTGAGGCAGCCAAACTCGTTCAGTGTCAACCAAACGACGAACCTGCCCGAACAGATATCGATTGATAACCTTATCAGGCCCTTGGTTGAGACCTATAAGACACAACACAAGAGAAACTCGGTTAATTGCTGGCGATTAAATAGTTAGCTGGAATCTACTAAGGCTATGTCAGCCATGATAGTTTGTCCAGTGGAGTAGCCTGCTGGTTAAATAAATATTGTCAGAAATGAAAAACGAGTAGTCGTTTGTTGAATCCCTTTAGGACAAACATCTTTTTTACCTACCGGACGGATGGACGGATTGGTGAATGGATGGACGGATAGATGGATGGATGGATGGACGGACGGACGAATAGATGGATGGATGGACGGGTGGGTGGACGGATGGAAGGACGGGTGGACGGATGGATGCCATTAGCAGAGTTTTACTTTCCTAACTTCCCCCCATTTGGTTGTTAAACTCCTGTTATTCTCTTTTTCTTTTCTTCCTTCCGTTTCCTTTACTACTTCTTAATTGCAATTCATAAATGACTCATTCTCCGCGGGCTAGATGACTTTTTAGGGCTTTTTGCGTTCATATTCCTCATATGACCTCGGGCTTGCAGCTTTTTAACTTTAATTCT
Source organism: Actinia tenebrosa (assembly GCF_009602425.1). The sequence continues at coordinate 31,640 of NW_022260036.1, forward strand.
AACGAAAAGTCCTTAAAAATACGTATTTACGATCTTTTAATTAAAGGGATATTTAAAGTGTAATAATAAAACTGCCTGGAAAGTTTGAGGAATATGTATATTTATAGAATTTTATTTTCGAATATCTTGAGTTCAAAATATTTGTACAGTCCTGCAGAACTGCTTAGGGTTTTTTTTTTTTTTTAAAAATATATATTTTTAATATTTATCTTAAACTCCTTCCTGAATGGCGGATCGTAAGCTTATTTCCGAGTCAATATAGAATTTWAAAARTTACAAAGCTAAACAAAATCAGTTTACTTCAAGCTGCTTTAAAGACTTGRACCTTCCTCAAAGGGGCCCATGAATTCTATTGAAAACCCTATCTAGTGTTGATAAAACGTGGGCCAGCACAAGATGAGTAGATCTGGATTTTCGTCTCGTCTCGTCTCGTCTCGTAAAGGCTTTTGAAATAAATTATTTGTTCACCTGTTCATTTTAAATTTTTTAACTAGTTTTTGTTTCTATTTCTTTCCTCGTTCTTTTCTGTTATTCTTTTTATATATTTCCACTTAGTCAAAAAACGGGTGATACAATAATAATACAAGCTTTTTCTCGATCGTTGTAGCTTTTTTAAAATCTTTCCTCTACCTATGCTCTTCCTTTCCACTCAATGAAGCTGCTGTACTTTGAGAGAGTCGTAGTTTCGTCCTATTCTGCAAGTTTAGTCTTTGCCGTATTCTGCAGGTTTCAATTTATYCTTTTATTTTTAACTCACTCCACTCCACCCTTACGGATGCTTCTGACGGATGTATAACTACATTCACTCTGAAGCGAAATTACTTAGATAAGTTATAATGGTTTATTGTCAAAATAATGTGAGGAAATGGCCCATTGCACGCCTATAAAGGACAATATAGATGGATCATAAACGGTKCGTTGTGCGAGAAAGCGTGGGGAAATCCTACAACTGGCTTGGCCTTTCTTTCGTCCGCGAAGTAAAGTAGTCGGGAAATCTTCTAAAAGTATATGAAGGACCCACTGAACAATTTGTCTTCGGGCTTTGATACGCCCAGACGTTGTTTTAGGGTTCGATCAATGAAATTTAAAGTGTCCATAGTTCCACAGATATTAAAGTAATACAATTCCTTAAAAGTAACCGTTAAGAAAATGCTCGTAACGTACAAGGAAATAGCCCGTGGTATGAAATGGAAAATTTATCTTTTTTCTTTGGATTCAATATATATCCGCCCCAAACCCTATTGCTCTCTTTCGGTCAGCTTAATTACGGCCCCTACTAAACTGAAATGGCGAAGGGCTGTGTTCTGGGTCTAAAGAATTAGAGATGACAAATATTCATGTGCATTGATTTTGACTTCCAAACTTCCGTGTTTAATTTAGTTCTTTTCTAATAGCGTTCCACACATAGCTTGGTAGATCTGCTCTTATTTACCTAATTAAATACCCAAGTCGTTAAGCTAGTGTTCTCAGTGTTTTGCATTAAATCTATTTTTTCTGCTCTTTAAACGTTTTATGACTCTTATGAGTCATAATTCTGAATGACTCTCACTGGCATTGATTACCACGAGAAATGGTATAAAAGTCAGTTCATCTGAAGATCTGAACGCGTTTACCATTAAGTATAACAAGACAGACGAGTAACATGGCCTGTGGCAAGAAAGTTCTCATCTTTGTTACTTTGATAGTTGGATTGTTGGTGTTCGTAGATAAGAGTTCTTCGACTATGCCCGTGCCCGTGCCTGGACCTCCTTATGGTAAAAGAAGCAGCATCAGTAAGGTAAGAGAGAGGAAAGTATAGCAAGCAATGTAATGTATAGGGGAATAAGCTATAGCATTGTTGTAAATRAGGTAAGAGAGAGGAAACTACAGTAAGCAAGGGAATGCATAGTGGAATAACGCATAGCATTAGTGTAAACGAGGTAAGAGAGGAAAGTATAGCAAGCCATGAAGGGAGCGTCGTAGATTAGACGTAATGCAACTACCGAATTCGTACCGGCAACACTTTAAGTCGCAGTTCTCTATTTTTATAATGAGCAATTAAGTATAATATGCATGTATGAGCCATAACAACATAAAGCTGCTCTTTATTTTACGCTGAACTGTTTAGTTCATCTTGGAGCTAACTCAGCTAAGCTGTTCGTTTGTACTGCAGTACTAAAGTTAATCATTTTAAAATCAAAAAGTTAAACTAATGTCATGTCTGATATTCTACTTCGCTTGTAAACTAGATAACCTTAAATTAAGCTTGTTAACTTTACTTCTCAAYTTTTTATATCCAGGAAAGTGTAGACTAGAAACTTACGTAAGAAGCAAACGTGTCTTGTCACGCGACTGATCGAAGTCGCATGGGCTTGAGATTATGGGATTGATAAGGCTGTCCAGAGAAACCAGAGCTATTTTTCTTGGATCAATTTATTTAAAAGCATAGGGCTATTCTGTACCTGTAGTCATATAAAAATGGGTAGTTTTGAAGAATAACTTAACTTTTAGGAAATCTTTCAATTTCTTACTTTGGAAAATGTCATTATTCGTTTGATATGAAAAATATATATATATGCAAAACAGACCAAATTAAAATATGTTTCAATTTGCCGGTAAAACTTTAGACTTATTATTTATTTTTGTTTTTATAATTCAGTGTTGTTTTTTTTTAATGTATTTTTATAGGAAGTCCGTCTTAACATCTGCAATGCAGCAAGACTCGTGCAATGTTTGGCAAGCGATGGGCTCCGAATGGATATCGATTAGCGATGACACTTCGATCTCCGATCCGATACATCACGATGTTTACCTTAAAAATYACCAGGAGTTGAGAAAAACACTTTCATCGCAACCTATTGGTTATTAGCGATATTGGATAGACATTAAGGATAACAAGGAAACATGTAAAAAATACATTATTAGTTTGTGTTGAGTAACATGGAATCCAATAAAATGTTGAAATACTTATGAATGAGTCTAGATAATGATAATGATYTATGATTTATATAGCGCCCTTTCTATATGGATGTAATCAAAGGCGCTTTACATTGAGTTGTGAATGACAGATTGCTTTTATGCAATTCACAAGCATGAGAGATGGTTAGTATGAAGTGTAGGCACTGAGAGTGGTCACTGCCAGGGTTTCTTTACGTCCTCATTGCTTTACTAAGGAATTAAAACAAAACAGCGATAATTACAGCGACACTAAATGCAACGACAATGACAAGAGACAAACTATTTTGGTGGTAGCCAAGAATTTATAATTATTCATGATTTTGTTTGCTTTTTAGGTCTGCAAATTAGCAGCACATCAATCTTCCAATGTCAAAGAAATGGATAGTATAGTGAGCCCCAAACGAATATCGATTAGCGATGACACTACTCCRTATCAAAAGTGCATGGTATCGTGGATAGATAACGATAAGAATAATAAAAAATTAAGAACATGAAATAAACCACTATTTTTAATATTAAGCTCGCGTTTAGTAACCTTGACAAGTACATGATAAATAATAAAATAAGCCTTGCAGGTCTTATGGAAGAAAAAGTTGTATTAATTGGTTAATAAGGAAAAATTTAAAAATTGACTCAAAATCCACCTACTCCTATTATGAGTGATACTCCATGTAGCGTTATATAAATCAGCCAGAAACGACTGGTCAAAAACATGAATTTCACACCAAATCAAATGTTCGATTCTTAGGATTTTTGTTGTTGTTGTTGTTGGTGGTGGTGGTGGTGGTGGTGGTGGTGGTGTGAAATACATGTTATTTAACAGGCTTTCCTCGCTTTCGAAACACTTTGAAAGCGCTTGAAAACAGCCCAGCTAACTATACGCGATAACGCCAACGTCACCTGTAACAGTCACACTTTAAGAGATGCTTTTGTGGAAACAAAAATCGAAAAAAGTAAGGAAGAAGAGAAGAAGAAGAAAAAAGAAGAGAAGAGAAGACGAAAAGAAGAGAGCCAGACGAGAAGAAAAGAGAAGGAAGAGAAAGAAAAGAAAATCAAAAATACCACTTTAATAAAGTGCTATGATCTCCACTGAAATGAAGCTACTTTTCAAAGTTTAAACGGCTAGTCTGGGTGTATATATAGTCGTGTATGGAAAGGTAATG
>NW_022260036.1:44218-57918 GCF_009602425.1 Actinia tenebrosa
CGTGCCAAAGGCCGAGCAAATCAACTTCGAATCAGTTTTTATCAATTCGCATGTTCGGAGATTATTCGGAGATTTTGCACGGAGCTCGTGCGCCTTAGAGCCCAGAGGACGATTTGTGGCCACATTTGGACACATGAGAGAAACACATTTTTTTACGTATAGTCTTGCACAGGAAAATAATGAAAAATAATAATCAATCAAGAGAGAAAGAAAGAAAGCTTTAAAAGAAGTTAAAATGTATTTTCATGTATTGGCAACGTATTTGCAAACCTGCTTGTTTGGTGGTATTATGATTGACAGCTGGTCCAGTTGCATTCCCTCCCATAGTAAATGCTGCTATTTTGATGCCATAATCCGTGTATGGTCTCAAGCCGGTTATAGTGGAATTTAGGTTTTCTGTATCAATGACCTTTGTAGCCACCTCTGTTCCATCAAGCAGATTCTGTGCTATTATATGGTAGTAAATGATTAGGCCATTCGGCCTGCCTGGACGACTCCATGTGACACGTGCTGAGCGACCATCATCGAGAGGGAGGACAGTTGTAGGAGGACTTATATCCGAGGGTGCTGAAAACAGACATTTTGTGAGTAAAAATGAAATGAATGCATGCGCAGTTAAAAGCAAGAATATGTAGATTTATGCCTAAATTACCTCCTTGTCCACTTCGTGTCCAAACCTGTACACTTTTAGCAGAGCCAGTTGTACCTTTATGAAAGCTCTCAACACGATATACATAGTCTGCAAAGAGATCCAAGCATTCAAAGTAAATATTGGATAATAAAGCAGGAAAAGTTATGAGCAACAAGAAGTAAATACATGCTGAGCAACAACTGAGAAACACTAGACAAGGAAAGAGACAAAACACATCTTCACGTTAGAATGCGACTAAGTTACCTGTAAAAGGCTCGACAGTTGAATCAGTAAATAGCGTCGTTGTCTGAGTAATCAAATCAGTACTGCTAGGAACTTGACACAAACCTCCCCCGGAAAGAGTAGCATTCACTTGAGAATCTGACACACAACCATCGAGGTCAGCATTTCTCATCCTTGTTACATTTGTATTTAGATAAATAGCTTTTGACGTCTTCACATCCTTTATACACCCACCAAACGCATCGTAGGGATCGATCCCAGCATCCTTTACTCTCACAACAACTTCTTCCTCTTCCACAGGGACTCCACCGATGTAAAGATCGGAGTTGATYGTAATATAGGTGATTGGATCTATYRTGTTGTTATTCCCGTCAACAGAAATRAYAAAATTAAACCCATTAASTGCTGYRATGCTTATWTGATGCCATTTGCCATCGCAGACATCTTTTTCACTCGCCCGAACACTTGTCTGGTTATTAGTTCCAMGTAGTTTAACRTYGACTTTTCCATCAACTAARTGTAAGGCAACATGTGAAGACGGTCCATAAGCAAACACCAATATCCCAGACCTAAACTGGGTACGAAATGAAAGWTCTAAAACAAAAACCACTCCRCCAGTAAAGATRCCTGATTTTATAGCGATAWAACCACCACCACGYAACAAAGCCCCTKTATCAATCCCAATAACTGGACAAGCATTCAATTCTGGATCAACTCCTTTCTTTTCCAATGCTGCCGTCCAATCAAATAGTTTAGAATTTGATTTGACTTCCCTTAAACAACCAATGAACCCATGGCGTCTAATAACCGTATTTCCTGTATCGTCTCTTTTAATAACAAAGTCTGATGGCAGTCCACCAATGTAAACTCCAGTGTTTTYGCCAATAGTTRTCGAGCCAGGGGTACTAGARCCACSGTTACTATAAMCAYCGTCAATYGTTAAGGTCCCARTAMTATCTYTWCGGTCTGCTCYTAAATGATGCCATCTGTTATCGTCAAAACGGACGGAATCCCGGATTGTGAATGCAGCAGGCCCATYTTGACWWTCAAAGATAAACCAAGGCTTCCCTTCACGTAACTCAATCACAAGGAAATCCTCTTGTAAGTTGTCTGTCGCCAAGAAGAGCAATAATCCATCAGGATACTTAGTGCGGAAAGAAAGTTCAATAGTGTTGACAGCTCCAGGTGGTACAAAATTTGCTGGAAACTTATAGAAGCCAAGCCCTGGAAAGTGGACACCAGCAGTAACCACTTGCGGTGGCTGGTTAAAAGCAGCTGATGAACGAGTGACGTTGTATGATGGTGGCAGAGGTCCGTTTGAAATCTGTGGTTGTGCCCAGGTTAGTGAAATGGAGGAAGAGCTCGCTTTGGTTATGTTTGGAGCACCTTGTTCTTTGGGAGCTAAAATAGAAAATAAACTTGCATTAAGATATTCAAAGAAATACTAACATAATATTGAAAAGATGCATAACACATTTATAACCAAATCATCTATATCAAGGGCTATTTACGGCGATCCCACTGTACTCCTGCTTAAGAATAGACCTTGAACGTCGTGGTGCAATGTTTTCCCATTACAGACCACGTGTCATTCCAAAGAGTGTCCCCTGGTTTCTATGTTTAACGGTTGTGTATGAAAAGACTTAGAAGACACATGAATATGGGTGCAATTCAAACAAAGAATCTTATTTTCTCGGAAATGGCAAGTAGCCTGTAATGTCAAACGAATAAGATAGATTGGAGTGGCGGGGCTCTTACGGAAATCTCCCAACAACAAAAAAACAAAAAAAAACAGCGCAAAGGAGGGAGGGTGGCAATAAAGAAACCCAATGAGAGCGCGACAGATAACAAGAAGGAGTATAGCAAGACAATACTAAAATATTATAAATAAATGGATCAGCAATCGAACTTTGAAGGTTTAAGCAGAAGCAATTATGCAAATTCATTTTTGAACAAAAGTAATCGTGCAAATTCAGAGACTTCTCATACGCATTTATGTGACTGACGTATGATACATAAGACGTTAACATATTTTTTACTTAATGATATTCATTGAATACCTGATGGTAATGTTCTAGCAGAGGTAGATGAACTCTCTCCCGTACATCGATAACTATTGCATGCAATCACAATGAATCTGTAGGTCGTGTAAGGAGAAAGGCCGCTCACAACAGATGATCGATTGTTTCCATTCGCTTCCTCGCTTGCAATCACAGACGACTGTTGGTAAGCTGTTATTCGATAACGGACGATAATCCCGTAAGGCAAACTGGGTGGCTTCCACTTGACCTCGATAGCATCACTAGCGACTGCGCTGGACTGGGGATGAATGTCTAATTCCCCGGCTGGAACTAAAAATGGAAAAATATAAAAATGTAAAAAATACATATATAAATTTATTACTAGTTAGATCACTAGACAAGGTTACTTCGACATGTCAAAATGAAGTACAGTACTCAATTTTCGATGAAAAGTAATAAAACATTTTAAAAGGCAGCTCTTCTCCTATGCTCCTGCAGCAAAAACATGGCTTTTCCAAATTTAAACCCGGGACCTCTCGCACCCTAAGCGAGAATCATATCACTAGACCAGTTTAGCGCGGCTGATATTTTCTTTACTTATATCGATTCTTCCATAGGTCATTGTACGTTGTCTCTTCTGGTACCCGCGAATTCCTTGCAAGTCGGACATTAAAAATATATAACATATATACACGAATAACCTTGGAAGCCACTAATAACTTGAAAAAACTCCACACAAAAAATATTTCACGTCAACACTTTGAATCAATTTTAAAATATTCCAAAACCCTAGAGGTTAGAATCCTAATGAAATAATCTAATTATGAATCTATCAAGGTGATTTTAAAGTTACTTCAGAAGGTACGTGTTTCATCAGGGCACTTGACCTCATCTTGAGAACCAAATATTGACTTCTATAGTATATGATGAAAAAAAACCTAAGCGCGCCTTTTTTCAAACAACAATAGAAAAATAGTCTTTAATAAAAAAACGTGCGCTAAAATCCCAGATACATAATGAACTGATTTGCAATATATACACAAAGCAAATTGTTCAATGACCCTCTTTACCTAGGGCGTAATATTTTCCCATTGTCCATACCACGTGTCACTCCTTATGAGAATACACATAGAATATGGATACAACTAAAAGAAAAAATCTTATACTCAAGGGAATGAGACGTGGTCTGAAATGGGAAAACATTACGCCCAAGAAAAATCCATTTTATTTTTTTGCCTTGTTTGCAAAATTGATTAGGATTTGTATTCTGGAGCCACCAAGTAAAGTTCAGGGTAGCCAGTGATGATGTTCTTACCTAAATTAAGTGTCATCGTCTTCTTTATTCTTAGAAACACAATGAAATTATGAATACACAGTTTTAAACCTACCTCCTTCAGCTGTTCTTATTCGCTTCCATTCACTTGATGTATCCCCATTTACCTCAGTGGTATATGCAACAACTCGAAATTCATATAAGGTATAAGGCACGAGATTTGTTACTGTAGTATTTCGCACATCAACATGGCTGTTAGGCAGGATTGCTTGACCACCTCCACTGAAGGGCGAAGCACGCATGTATAGCTCATAGCGAAATACCTTGCCATTTGGAACAGGTGGCTCATCCCAGGTCGCGTAAACTGAACGGCCGCCAGGAATTAAAGTAACGTTGGGCATTGGCTGGAAAGCTGGAGCTGATTCGCGAGTTTTGACTTGGGTTGGATGACTGCGATCGCAACCACCCTGATTGCAAACAACAACAGTGAAATTGTACACAGTGAAGGGCTTTAAATTTGAAGCATCGCATCTTAAGAGGAATGGACCTTGGCAATGTACAACTTCAGATAAACTATAGCTGTTAACAGAGACCAATCTGTACTGTGTAATGACTCCATTAGTAATGTTAGGTTTCTGCCATGTTGCTTGAGCGATACGGGCTTTGACATTAGACATTACTGGTGCTGCAATACCTTCTGGAGCATCTTCAGGTGTTCGGTAAACGCGGTTGTCTTGGTAACTACGTGTACTTCCCGCTTCAGTGTAAGTCATGATGTAATAGTAATAATATGTGTTGGGCGTTAGTCCAGTGTCGTTAAATGCCCTGGCCGTTCCATTGTAAATCACTGATTCATTACGGTAAAGATCATAGCGAATGATAGGACCATTTGGATTGTCCGGTTTGTTCCAAGTTATTTGAAGAGCTCTGGATGAAAGGATGTTGACAAAAGGAGGAGCTTGCTGGGAAGGAACTATAAAAATACAATGCGAGTCGTTAAAAAAGAATGAGGATTAAATACTTTGTGTGTCTTACTGAGATCACAGGATTGATAGAATTTTAAGAACGTTTACCAGCAAAGGATGAAGGAGGAGATAAATGGATGGCTAAATGATATGAAAGAATTAATAAAAGCGAGGAAGGAAAGGGGAAAAGCAGAAAGGAGAAAAATGACGTGAACAAACAAAAAAAGGACGTTTAGGAAAGAACGTTTTTCTCGTTTAGCGTATGGCTATCACAGCTGGCTTGTACCAATTTTCTGTATTATCGTAGTCTAGTATATGTAATTTTGCAAATTTGGCAATAAATAAAGATTGATTGATTGATTAAAAGAAGGTATAAACAGGAAGGATGGGTCCTAAGATGTCAGTGATGGGAATGAACAACATTTGCTTTGGGATGGGGAGTATTGGTGCGGTTTAGCGGTAAAAAAATCAGTACACTCGTCTTACTCTTCTTTCGTTTATTTGATTGCGTTAGAGAGAGAGTTCCTAATACACCTTTTGCTGTTCATTAACCGCAAAGGAATATTCATTCAAGCGAAAAAGCATTATCATTAGCGCGAAGAGGCACACAATAAATGTATTGCGCTAATGAATGTCCAAAAACCGTTATTGAATGTGTGGTTTTGTCTATTGATTGCACAAAGGCGCTAATGAAACTTCGAAAACGCTAATGAACCTGCACAAACATATTCATGATTGTCCAATGTTATGCTAAATTCCTTAATGAAAGTTCCATCGCGCTCTTGAAACTCCGTTCGCGTTATTGTGTGCCTCTTCGCGCTAATGATAATGCTTTTTCGTTTGAATGAATATTCCTTTGCGGTTAATGAACAGCAAAAGGTGTAATAAAGGACAGATTACAATTTAACGATAAGGCAGAAAACGATTAAAGCAAACGGAAAGCAAAAGAAATAGGAAAAAATACTTACAAAACGATGTGTAACTGAAGACGGTCGACGTTGAACTGAAAAATTACTAACTGAGCTTGAGTGAACTTAACTTAGTCTAAATTATGCGCATGTTTTAAGGACGGTGCCTACTAATTGAGAATCAATTATTTTTTTAAATGACTATGTGAATTATTTTAACCTATCAAAGGGTTGTCAAATTCTGGTTAGAAAAGTAGGGGTCACCATGCATTTAAAAGAAATAATAAGGCTTAAAAATCGTTAAAAAGTGATGACGCCATGATTTTACTAACACCAGGAAAAAAAATTATTTTCAAAAGATTTTGAGAAATTTCTAATTTAAATCGTCCTAAATGACTGACACTTTGTTTCTTTACTAAAATATACCCAATTCTACCATGAACTTAATAGTTGGCTATAATATATATAATTTTTTAGCTTCGTGCTACCTATTTTCGATCTGTAGATATATAAAGATTGTGTCCATATTCTTTTCAAAACCAATTATTTTTCATAATTTTCAATTCACAAGACTAATTTAGCATTTACTCTATCATTTAAACGAAGAAAAAATAGGGGTATCCAGGCGTTTTTAAGAGATACGAATTTTTAAAGAACATTATTAGGGATAAATCTTATGCTGAATGCGTGACAAGCGTTACACATCATACAAAACGGCGTGATAAACTCTGTTTTTGGCGCGTTTGCACGTCAAGCTAAACATGCTGCCTCCTGCTATGCAAGCAAAAACACAGGGGAAAACTCCATATTTTTAAGCTTTATAGTTCCAGGAAGACTATTGGGTTTGAAGTGAAGTTATTATCGACTTTTTACTTAACAGCAGAAAGGAATTTCTGAAATATTTGGTACGTAATAAGATGATTTTTTAGATTGAGAACTCCAAAGTAAAAGACTTTCATGATGAAAGTATTTAGCGACCAAAAAAAGATTTTCAAAACTATAATTACACACCTAGATGTTAATAAATGGTAAATTTTCAATTTCATATGTATTTCTTGTTTGTTTTCATTCAAGTTTTATAGGATTAAATCTAAAGAAACGGTAAAAAGCTTTATTATTGAAAGGATTTGGTTTTTTAGAACTATGAGTCTGCCATTTTTTCACTGAAACTTGCCCAAAAAAACTTATGATTTTTTTTCAATAATGCTTAAACCTTAGCAAATTATCTCTTTAACAAGCCTTGGTTACTTAAAATCGGTTTCTGCTTTAACTTTTATTGAAAATAAACGTTTTGTTTCGTGCAATTCGAGTAATAGATTTTGAAATTCCGCGAATGTAGATGCGCAGTATGTGTGCGCGTGGACAATAGTAGGCACCGTCCTTAAGTCTGGAAACAAAAGGCGAAAAATGCACACGGGAAAACGTGTAAAATTCCAATCTTGCACTAACATCCTCCCCCCAATGAGGGAGATATGCGACTCTTATGACTGAAACTTATTAGTGCTATTAAATAATCTTATCAAAAAGGTGTCCTTAAATCAATAATATAATATTAAACATAAAGTGTTCAATGAAATGTTCATTGTGTCTTTACTCTATTGGGCATCGTTCTCCAGTACCAATAAGAGTTTCGTGATTGGTCGTTCCAGGGTTGTAGTTGATGTCTTCACTGTTGCTGAACGTACAAGGTTCTTCCAGTCGGTCTTGACTTGGAGGATTCTGTTTCGTCGCTCCAGATTACTGGTCTTGCGGTGCTCTTGTGTTATGGTCGCGTTCACTATTGACTCGTTCTTATCGTTGTCGTTGCTGACAAAGTGCTCTGGCCATTCTGACTCTGGCTTCCACAGGAAATCCGGGCCTTTTATCCAACGGTATTGATCATTAAGTTTGTCGACATCTAGACCACGTGATTAATCATCTGCGGGATTTTCTTTTCCTGGCACATACCTCCATTGTTCTAGTTCGGTTTTATCTCTTATCGTCTGGACTCTATTTGCAACGTACACTTGATATCGTGCTTGTTCGTTGTGGATATATCTTAGAACTGTGGTACTGTTGGTCCAATATGTTGGGTTTTGTACATCATCATCAAGTTCTCCAACGAGCTTGTTTCCGATCTTGCAGGAGACGACAGCAGCAGTTAGCTCCATTCTTGGGACAGTTACAGACTTGATGGGAACCAGACGTGCTTTTCCCATTAGAAACGCACAATGAATTTCTCCTCTTGAATTGACTTGTCGTAGGTAGGAGACTTGACCATATCCTGTACAGCTGGCGTCAGAAAAGTTATGAATCTGTCGATCGATGACTGTTCCGAAGTTTGCAGGCTTGACGCATCTTGCTACGCTGAACTTCTCAAGCAAAGGCAATTGGTTTCTCCATCTTTCCCAAGCGTGAACATATTCTTCGGGCACGGGATCGTCCCAGCTAGCATTTGTTTTGCAAAGTTCCTGCAAAATTATCTTCCCAGGCAGTAGAACTGGAGCTGCGAAACCAAGTGGGTCGTACACTGAGCTTATCGTCGATAATATTCCTCTTCTTGTAAGGGGCTTATCTTTAAGAGTGATCTTGAAACTAAATGTGTCAGACTCGATATGCCATTGGACTCCAAGTGCACGTTCAACTGGTAAGTCGTCAAAGCTAAGGTCTTTGGAACGATCTTCTTCGGGAATACTTTCCAATAATCTTCTGCTATTGCTCGTTATCTTTGTAAGTCGAAAGCCACCTTTTGAACATGCTGCGATTGTGCTGTCTAAGCTTTCAATTGCTTTTTCTTCTGTTTCCTCTGAGCGTAAGCAATCATCTACGTAGAAGTTCTTTCTCAGGACATCTGCCGTTTCCTTTCCAAATTGGTTCTCTGTATCATCAGCTGTCCTTCGAACCGCATAATTGGCACAGCTTGGTGAGGAAATGAACGCCAAACAAATGAACATTCATCTGGTACTCGTGTAAACTTTGCGATAGATCTCCGTTGGGCCACCAGAGGAATCTCAGAAAATTGCGATGTTTTTCTGCTACACGCACTTGATGGAACATAGCCTCTATATCAGCTTGAAAGGCTACTGGCTCTTTGCGAAATCTTGTCAGTACTCCAACTAGGGAACTTGTCAAAACTGGACCTTGTAACAGTTTACTGTTAAGAGATGTTTCGCCGTATCTTGCACTGCAATCAAAGACTACGCGTATCTTTGGCTTGTGGGGATGATACACTCCATGGTGCGGTAAATACCAAACCTTTCCTGATTCAGGTCGAGCTTGTGATAATGGTACACTTCTGGCATAGTCTTTGTCCAGTAGATTACCCATTAATTTAACATAGTCCCCGTGCATCTTCTGATAGTTTATTCTTTGTCCACGTGGCTCTTGAGATAGCTTGTTCTTTGTTACACGGCATGAGCACAACACTGTCTCTGAAAGGTAGTGGCATGTTGTGATGTCCATTCTCGTATTTAATCTCTTCTTCGATAATCTTCAAGAAATGTTTGTCATCTTGAGAATAGGTAGTCACGCTATTATCCATTCTTTCGTTGAATTCTAGGTCCATCATACTATTCAGCGCCTTCGGGGTGATGATCTCCTTAGTACTGCTGACTAACATAATATGATCCATGGATGACTTTACTGGGTTTAACTCTTTCACACAAATACGGTTAGAATTGATACATTCTTGCTTGTTCTGGACGTCCAAAGGTCCAACGACGGTCCATCCAACAAATGTTAGAACTACGTACGGGCCATTGCTTTTACTTGTAATGAAGTCTCTTGGTTCGATCGCCTTTGGGCAGTTTGTGCCGATGAGTACTCCAACCTTTGAATCTTGTAGGCGTTCAGGAATCTGATCTGCTACTCGGTTTAGATGTTGCCATTTTTCAGCCATTTCACGTTGAGGTATGTCATTGTCAGACGATGGGATGATTTCTCTTGTGAACGTTCTTGGTAGCTCTATGCTATTTTCACCCTTTAGATCAGAGATCTTGAGACTAGTAACAGCTTTGGTGTCTTGAAGTGCTTGACCATTCATCGTTCGTAACAGGATTGATGTCGTATCTGCGCCTTCTAACTTCAACTGCTTGTAGATATCTTCAGTTATGAATGTACCTGTACTACAACTATCGAGCATTGCGTACGTTGAGATCTGATTATTCCTCCATTGTAGCTTGACAGGAACGACAGGTAAGGATTGAGTTTGCTGTGTGGTAGTACTGCATGTCTCAGAAGCAATAATTCTTGAGTTGGAAACGCGATTACTGTCAGCAATGTTGTTAACGTCAGGTTTGCTGCCTTCCTTTCCATGTGACGAGTAAGACCTTTGTGTCGCTATAAAGTTGTAATCGTGGAGACCAGTTGGATGTTGTCCTTCGCAGATAGTACATTTTCTTTTCTGTATACAGCCACGTGATCTATGACCTGGTTTGTAGCAGCCGTAACACATCTGTTTCTCGGCGAGGAACTTCTTTCTTTCGTTCAATACTTTGTCTTTATATTGCTTGCAGTCATCAAGATCGTGAGCTTCATTACATAAAATACATCTCGAATTGGAACTTGATTGGACTACTGTTGCGGGCGATACATTGATGGCGTGATTTGAAACTCTGTAAGGTCTTCCCTTTTGATTGTCAACTGTCTTGAATGCCTTGCTCTTTTGTTCCTTTGTATCAGTCTTTGCCAAGGCCTCTTTGGAAAACACAGGATCAGTGGCCACTTTAGCTGATAAAGTTAGCGAAACTCTTGAAACTGGGAATGCTATCTTCAGAATCTCTGATGGTTACGTGTCTCCTCCATCTGTCTTGTAGGTATAATGGTAACTTTCTGACTAAGTTCTGAAGATTATGCGGATGATCCAAGATAGAGAGGTACGACATCGATTCCATGGCGCACACGCACTGAGTCAGGAAGATAGACAGACGGTCTAGGGCGGCGTTGTCTCCAGAATTGATTACAGGCCAATCTGCAGCTTTCTTGATGTAAGCGTTTGAAATTTTGTAAGGATCTCCATATTTCTCTTTAAGACGTTTCTTGGCTTCTGGATATCCTATTTTCGCGTCTTTGTACCGACATCCCTTGATCAAGTCCTTAGCTTCACCTTCTAAGTATTGTTCTAGATATCGCAGACAGACTTCACGTCAAGAAGAGACTTTGGACTCTGTGACTCAAAGCTTGTGATGAACGTCGTGAAGTCTACAGGGTCGTTGGTGAAGGTAGATAACGCCAGAGGTGGTAATAAGCTTCTCTGATGATGCTCGGTGAGTAATTCAGTCAACGCCTATCCAGAAACCCTGCTAATGATACATTATCTTCACGTGGGTATCTTGGAGAGTACTGCCAATCATAATTAGATCGTCGTGGCGTCATATACGGTGGTTCTTCTTCGTGTTTGATATTTCTGTAAATACCTGGTTTAGGGGTCTTTGTTGCAATGGATGAAGGAATTGGTGACATTTTGATAGGTGATGGAGTGGGATCTATATTGACTGTTCGTCGAGGCTTGGGCGTAGTCGGCTCTTTCTTAAAGGCCAATGTATGTAATGAGGGTTTGAGGTGAAAATCCGGAAAAGTCTTTGCTAACGATTGTTCATCTTCATACTGTCATTTGAGATGGTAGGTAAGTAGGCGCTGTCTGTGGTGTTTCTACTACCTTTAGGTGTAACTGGGAATCTCTAACCTCTTCTGCCTCGATCAATGCTTGTTGACGTGCTTTAGCAACAGCTATCCGTTCTTCGATATCTAGCTTCTCCATCTGATTACGCAAGGTTTTTCTCTATTCAAGCAAGGCTGACTGGGTTAATAGTTCTGCCACTTTTGCCCTTTCGATGGCTCTAATTGATGATCTTTTTGATGTGGCGCTCACGTTACCAGACGGGTACTTGTCGAGCTGTTGTTCAATCTTATCCTTAGCCATCACTGTCCACTCATCCATTGCTGAAAATAATATCTCAATTTCATGACGCTTTTTTTCGTACCATAGATGAGCTTGTCGTACGTCCTCTTCTTTGTCTAGATCAACGAGCCAAGATTGAAATTCTCTTTGAAGGTCATCTTTCATTGTACCAAGAACTTGCACGTCATTTTGTACGTGATGAACATTATCTATTAAACGTGACTGTGTCTCGATTCTGTCCATTACTTTCTTCATCTGAGTCGATAGAGATTTACATCTTGCTTTCTTACGTTCAGTATTGTAGACTTTTCCTTTAGCGGTTCTCGGTGGTTGTTCTCGTCGGTACATCGTTTTGAACTAAATATTGGCGCGGTTTAGCGGTAAAAAAATACACTCGTCTTACTCTTCTTTCGTTCATTTGATTGCGTTAGAGAGAGAGTTCCTAATAATAAAGGACAGATTACAATTTAACGATAAGGCAGAAAACGATTAAAGCAAACGGAAAGCAAAAGAAATAGGAAAAAATACTTACAAAACGATGTGTAACTGAAGACGGTCGACGTTGAACTGAAAAATTACTAACTGAGCTTGAGTGAACTTAACTTAGTCTAAATTATGCGCATGTTTTAAGTCTGGAAACAAAAGGCGAAAAATGCACACGGGAAAACGTGTAAAATTCCAATCTAGCACTAACAGAGAGAGAGATCTTGAGATGATATGTTGAGGTTGCCATGGCTTGAAACCCTTCCAATTAGACACACACGTACCAGAAATGCAAAATCCTGTCTGAACGTGCGAATGATAACTCAAAGACATTATTCACCTCCACTGCATCCGTAATCATTGTTTGCTTGAAGATTGATCGTTCCACTTTTGCAAGTGTCACACTTATTTCCCTCTACGTTCTTCTTACAGCTGGTGCACTTGCCAGTATCATCACAAGTATTGTCCACGCTTCCAGATGTATTACAACCACATGGCTGACATCTACCACTGACGACAAAAAAGATAATCAATCAATATTAAAATCAACGATTAAGATTTTCCCTGGTCTTTCTCGGATTTCTATTCACCCCATGTGAGACTCCTCAAAAATTTCCTGTTCCAACAAATGGTCAAACATGTTTACTGTCAAAGCAAATCTCAGAGACCCCAAAAAGTACATCTAAATCGAACTAAATCACATTCCTCAGTGTCAATATATGTTTTCCTGGCCGTACAACTAGCAGTCTCTATTAATGTTCCATAGACTGCAAATACATTTTTAAAAACAAGTTTATGAACTGCTCCAAACAATGTAAACCCGCTATCGATTGTTTAGCATGAACAGCCTTGATTTTTCTAAACCCTTAGGTGAGTGATTTCTCAAAGAAATTAAAACAAGTAGAATGAGTATTATTTTACCTTGAAAACCCGTAATTTCCTGGTAAGCACCTGTCGCATCTTAGTCCTCCGATGTTAGGCTGACACTGACACTGTCCTGACACGTTACAGTTCGTGCCAATCGATCCCCGAGCATCGCAGTTACACAGAACACATCCTTTACCAGATGTATTCCAGTAGTACTCAGAAGCGCAGGCATCACATTGTTTTCCAAGAAAATTGCTGAGACAGTCACATTGTCCATTACTGGTACATTCAAGGATACCTTCAAAACAATAGGCAGACAAGACTCATGCTCAGAAATCTATTACATTATCTGTATACAATATAAGATACACCTACTTGCAAGAACGTTGTCATACGAAAATAGAACATTAGTGATTTAGTGGGATAGGAAT
>NW_022260036.1:67429-94584 GCF_009602425.1 Actinia tenebrosa
TGTTCAAATTTTTATATTTTAAATAAAAACACACTGCTTTCCCAAGTCAAAAAGTGTTTTGTCATATACCAAGTGTCAAAGAAAAAAAGCCGTTATTTGATTTTTTGATTATTTGATTTCGAAAAACTTAGAAAAACGTACATTTCTGGGAAAATCACTTCCGGTATTGTTATTACTGGTCAACAACATAATTGATCGAATTGTTAGTTTTTTTTTTATTTCAATTTTCGAGAGAATAAAATATCAGTGATTTTTAATAGAGATAATTTTAACAACAACAACAACTTCAATATAATTTTAACAACAAATCTTTCCCCTGGGGGACCTAGTGAAAATGCTAAATTCAACACTACTTGGTTCTGGGGGTGGAGTTTCAATTGACATTCAATATTCTCATACTCCTTAATAATTCATGAGTAAACCATCCAATCAATGGGCTATTTTTGGGTCACATGATGTTACTTGAAACCTGGTAAAGTGCTGTGAAAGGAATGCATTCAGTCTGGAGTAACTGGAACAAAATTAATGAGATGAGAAGTCATTTCAAAGCCTCCAATATCGGACTGGACGTGATTTCAAGTCCGCGCAATTAGTTCCAGTCCTAAGCTGCGCCTCGGACTGGAACTAATTGCTTAGACTTGAAATCCCGTCCAGTCCTCATTGTCGGCTTTGAAATATTACTTCAAATACACACATTTTTGTAACAAAATGACTAAGTTTTTGTGAACGTGAAAGGTTAGATACTTGAAACAAAATGAATGAGGCTGAACAAGAGCGTCACTGATTCTAAAATAGCATTAAAGAGTGCTCATGATGGGGCGCGGGGATTCCGCCTCTTAGTTCATTTTCTCTTGAGCGAAGCGAAAATGTTCGAGAAAGCGACGAAGTCACGTGAGATCGACTTTTTATCGGTTTTTAGAAAGCGAAGGCCAGTAACGGATTGCGGTTTTCGTTTATTTGGCTTTTTAGTTCTATAGCAATGCATGGTTGACAATAATAACTGATGATCTACCGAGCCCAAAGAAAAAATGCCTGGTTAGCCCTTTTCCCAAGATGCATCACGAACAATAGTGAAACCAATAAACTATTAAATATATTCATTTATCATTCATTTATTATTCCAAATCTAATAAAATACTACAATATTATTTAAGAGATTTGAATTCCTAAGAGAATTTTGATGTGAAAATAAGCCTCTTAGCTTCTTCTTTGGAACCGCTGGAGTTGGGATTGTCCGGATTACAACTGACATCCAATGGCTCTTGCTTTTTCACATACATTCTCTATGTCTTGAAACGCCTGTGAGGGTAAAAATGAAAACAAAAAGGAGTAAATCTTAGATTCTCAGCTTTCTAACCAAAAATTAAGAAGAGTCTGGGTACGGGAATGTGATATACATTGATTTAGGAGTAAAAGTGAAACTGGATGAAATGGAAGTAGTCTTTAGGGGACTATTCTTTTTTTGATATTCCGATGGGACGTGGTATTATATTTTTACGAATATATTTTTAACGGAGTTTGTGATGTCATCGATCTAATCAACACTAAACAGATGATTTTGTATTCAAACATATTCGCTGGTTTCATACTCAGTACTTTGAGCTTAATGAAAATATAATGTGTAAAGAAGTTATGTACAAAGAAATGTATGGATATATCTTAAGTTCCTCTCGAGCTAATCTACTGGTGTTGGTCGTCGTACTTAGAGTCTTAGAAGTTGATTCTATAAATAGAGGATATTACATGGGCGCGCGGAGATACGAAATTTATCTTCTCGTGTTGAAAATCTCTCACTCGTTCGCGCGTATCTCCAAGCGCCCATGTAATATTCTGTTTATTATATAATTATCAATGAAGTATGTTTTGGCTTTTTCAGGCAATTCTTTCCGTGTATTTTTGAATAGCCATCACAATGGTGTTATTTTCACGTGTGAAGATATCAATTTTTCGAAATAGAGAAAAATAGATATTTCATTGGTAATTATATAATAAGCGCAGTGTACATAATGAGAAGGCAATATTACATACCGCACTTATATAATATATTAATGAGTATTATATGAAAASATAATGAATGTAAAGAAGATCAGATTAATTAATTCTGATCTAATGGAAGAATTAATAATTGAGTGAAACTATGCCCTCCTCCGTAAAAATGTTGAAATAAGTAAGGATATGTATAAATAGATGCTACGTCATTCTATGTTTCCAAATTTGAAAAACCGGGAGTGTTAGATGGAAAAAGTCTTGCAATATTTATAACTATTATCAACTTAGTAAAAAAGAACAACATTAACCATAGCTGGAAAGAGCATGTTAAAATCAGTAAAACTGTGAATTTTGAAGAAAATTAGTTCAATACTTAGAAGAGGACTCCAACGAAAAGTGATTTCGTAAAAATTTCGATTTTTGAAAATTCATAACTTTGCAATATTTTTAACTTACTTCGGCTTCAAAATTCACAGTTTTATTAATTTTAAAAGCATTCTCTTTCCAGCTATGTAAATTAAATCGGCTTTAATTTGCTCTGGATTAAAATTGTTTCTAGAAAGTGACGTAGCAGGTATACTCAAGCAAGAAAGCAAAACTTACAAAAAAAACATCGATAACTGAGAAATATATTGAAATAAACAACAAGGCTGAATCCAGAAGAGTTCTTGGGGCATTCTCCCAAGGAAATTCTTAAAATTTCCAGAACTACCATACTTCATTCTGGCGATATTTTAGACCAAGAAAAAGGTAATGAAAAAAAAAAAAAAGAGTTTTCCGCAAAAGTATATGATACTGACAAGATTTCTGGAATCACGGTTAACTCTATATTTAACCAAACGTGGAACGAAAAAGATTCCATATTCAATTCGCAAATTTTACAAGGCTGCCTGCTGCCTATTTTTCATACAATAAATATAATGACTTACTTACCCTCTTGCGACCAATTCTAAAAGGATCAGGCTTGGTTGGAGGTCTCTCGAGGTACGAGCGTCGAAACGYATTTTCGTTGTCACGTGTGAGTTCATAGTTGGTGCATTCCGTTTGTTGAACAAGAAGCGTAAAATACAACAAAAATACWACAAAAACGGCTAGGAATTTCAGCTCCATCCTGATCATTAAACACTCTGGTTTGTTGTCAGTAGTATACTGAGAAGTCCAGCCTTGACGCCGGTCCTTTTATAACAAGATCAGAGACGCGTTCAAAGTGCCTTGACAATTATCTTTCTTTTGATATTTTGTCATTGTAATCCCATTAACCACCATCTAATGATTGGCTCTTTGTTGGCCTTAAATTACCTTTTTCCTCCTACAAACTGACGACTTGATGACTGTCACCTGCCCTTGTTCTTCACACCACCCACTATCCATTCATCTTCCATTTATTGACCCAAAATAAATCGCCAGAAACTGCTAAACCTTGTCTCAATTCAACGTCTAAGAAACTAATTTCTTGAGTTCTGAACAAATTTTTGAGAAGTATATTTAACGATCAATAATTGTGCCATCTTTTAGAGTTGATATGTGGTTAACAAAGTAATTAAAGCTAAATCTCATAAAGTTAGTTTTACAAGCGAAGCTCCTCAAAACTAGAACTATAAACTTGTTCAAATTGTAATTAACTCGAGACTCATTTGAAGAGTTCGTTTGTTATTCCCACTTAATCCTCGTCGGCTTTCAAAACTATATTTCACGTTATTAATTCAGGATTCACACCTTCGTGAAATTCAAAGAAGAAACTACCGAAAAAAGGTTCCCAACTGATAGATTACCTCCAAAGTATAATTATTATTACTACCACGACTATAAAAAAAATTCATTATAAATTCGACTTTTCTCTTCGAAACACTCGATGTCAAGCTTAGAAAGGCACTGGAGGGTGCCTCATTAAGGTGCCGTATAAAGCTGACAACCAGTTGGTTTTCTTTTTTAGGCTTGTAAATTTGAATCCAAAGAATTTTATTGGCAATGAATGGCACTGAAAAATGATAACTACTCCTCGAGCGATTCAAATCTAAAAACTGCGAATCGGACAAGAAGATTTCGATCTAAAATTCCCTATTTTCTTACTGTGATGGCTATAGTACTTAACATGTTAACTAGTTTAGTTATTTTATTTCATTAAACGGCTCATTCATATCATTATATTGACATCTATTGGCCGAGAAGTTGATTTACATGTCATTGAAAAAGACCATAAACGATTAAACATTTATAGGACTTCCTCTTTACTAGTGCGCAAAATAAATACAGTACAAACGATCGAAATAAACGGTACACCGTCCCATGGACTTTATTTAGAACATTCTAGGTTTGTATAAACCTCAGGATGTAATTGTCAACGAATGATATGTCCAGCTACCTTAACAACAAGCTTCACGCTTCAAACAGCAACAACTATGTTAAACTACATATAAGTACGATTATTTATTTTATACATACACTTTGCACATCAAATATATATATATATATAAATTATACAGTATAGAGTAATTCAGAGAAGAACGTTTCACCTGTTTGAGGTAAAGTAGATCCGGTTTGCAGCTGTAAGTGTTTCCCTACCAAGAATTCAGTCAATGCGCGCGCGATGTGATTGGTAATAACATGTTGTTAAGATCAATAATTGCCATGGTGTTAAACATTTGGAAATTATTTTCAAGTATTTTCATCTTGGACTACAGTAAAATGTCTCTCTTTTTCTCTCTTTTTCTCTCTTTTTCTCTCTTTTTCTCTCTTTTTCTCTCTCTTTTGCGCTCTCTTTGTAGTTCAGTCAACCTAAGAAGTCCGTCTTTCAGTGAGTTGTGTATTGACCTTAGTGATACCAAAACCAATTCTCAATAAATTATCACATTTAGGGTTGGTAAAATAAGTCAACTAAAAAACGAACTTTTTATGTTCTTAATTAGCTTTGTGACATACAGCGTGAGTATATCTATTCCCTAGAATTTAAGATTATATTTATCAGCATTAAAAACAAAGTTCCAAAAACCGTACAAATTATATATTCCCTCGCCAAGCTCTCGTGAGAGCTGGTCGTGTCGTATCAATACGAAAAAAATATTCATTTGAACTTACTCCATTAAAATGGTTTTTCTGAAAGTTCGGAAAAAAATCGTTGGCTAGACATCTTTGAAAATTAACGTGAATTTTTTAAGGACAATTAAACTATTTGAAAATAAAATAATTGATAAAAGTAAAAAAATGGCATAAACCATTTTATTTTTCATTTTATGAGAAAATTGTACTATGTTTTTCCTTGTTTGTGTAATTAAAATTTACCACTGAAAAGGGAAAAGTGTAAAGAAAGGGTCAGTCTTGACAAAAGATTTTTTTTCGCCTCTACGATCGATCAGTTTACTTCTGACTCGCACTAGCACTGGTCATTTTGTACTTACATTATGCTTACTACACGTTTACGGGCGATAAGATCTTCTAAGGGAAAGCGTGGACTCTTAAAGCGTATAGATTTGATTTTAAAGAACGATTATCTAAAAGTGGTAAACAAGAACTACTTGGGGCTTTAGCACACGCCGCGAGCGTCTCAAAAGCGGTCCTTAACGTCTTAACCATGCAATAGCATCCAAAACGATCGAAGTGAGAATGGAATTGAAGTGTTTTGCTTGGGGGGCTTCAAAGATTCAAAGAAATGAAAATAGAATCCTCTTAACTTCAAACGTTTTGCCGGACTTGTGTGATAGAAATAGCGTTTTCCTTAATTGTTAAACTGCAATATGCGAAAGTTCTTGAAAACCTATATTTTTGAAATATGAAATTGAGCTCGGGGCGTACCGACTTATGAAAAGGTGTTCTTTCGCGAAAATGATTTTTTTCCATGGAACAAAAATAACTGACGACAAACAGAAAATCTTAATATGCAATGTCTGCTAGTCGAATTGAGATCCCAAATGTGAGTAGGTAAAAAAAAACTTCAACAAGAAGTTAAGGAATTCCAACGTCTCAACCGGAAATTGTTTTTCAAGGAAACATGTCTTTGGAAACAAAATAAAATTAGGCACAGAAGCAGTTCTACGAATGAATAATTGACAACGCTTTAATAATTCCCCTGAATGATGAATGAGTTGCATCCTAAACCCAAGAAATGATTAATTGCAGACTTGGAAAAAAATATATCGAATAAATACATAAATAAAAAAGAATAATGAATAATGAAAAAGAAAGTGAAAGTGAAAGTGAGTCATAGTTTTTTGAAAATTTTTGGGAGTAGTAATGAATAATGAAAATGGTTTGATCGCTTCCCATTCTCTAAATTGAACCGCGTTTGCTCACCACGCTCAATCTTACCACTGACCAAACAAGGAAGTGTTTGATTCTCCTGAAGGAAGGTCATCGTCAAACGACATTAAGAAGGAGGAGGCTTTTAAGTAGGCGTTTTACAAACCAATTCGTACATACACGCAAACAATCTTAAAGATTACTGATATAAAGAGCTAATTCTAAATCATCCAAAAAAAAAAAAAGCAGCTGTAAAATTTAAGCATCATTTTAAGCCACAAATTTAGAGCTTGGTGTGCGATGAATGATTAATATCAGTATCTACTTAAGGATTGAGCAAGGCTGGGCCTTGAAGAAAAGAAAAATGAGACGGAAAAGGAGAGAAAGAAGGAAAAATAGAGAAAGGATTTAAGTAAGAAAAGGAATGAAGGAATGAAGGACGGGAGGACGGGAGGACGGGAGGACGGGAGGACGGGAGGACGGTTGGACGGGAGGACGGGAGGGAGAAGAGAATAAATGAATGAACTATCTGAGCGTACAACAATTGCAACCCTTTTTTACCATTTATCACTCTAAACCTCTCCCTCATTCTGTTATCTTTATTTGAGTTTAACTTTGCATTAGATTATAACTCGACACTTCTAAGCAGGTGAGCTTAAATGAGTTGTCTTTGGCAAACATTCTTTTTTCTCATTTTATTACGTTCTATTGAACGGTAAACAGCGAAGACATTGATACTCTTAGAGCAGGTGAGCCGTTGCTAAGGAGTTAACTTAACGGTGGGTAGAGGAAGCGTTTCTTTAATGCTTCGCTGATGATGGATAATTGAGTCCGAAGCTACTCGAAGCAATTAGATGACTAATTTGAACAAGCACAATTGATGTGTTTGAAATTTATAGCCTCAAACTACAGTCTACGTTAGTCACGGCATTGCTTTTCTTTATTTCATAAACAGTATACTTTTATTCTGTTAAAGAAACGCCTTATTTATCAGCTCTGCTTTGTCTTTTCTTTAGACCGGGCGAGAAAAGACGAAATAACACGAGAATAAATAAAGAAAGTATTTAAAATGAAGGATATCTCCCAGAAAATATTGCTAATTACAGCCATGCAATATTGATTTAAACACGTGTGAAACACTACAGGAAATTGAACTTCAACCAGTTTATATTAAGAAGCCACAGATCACAAGCGAAGTTTTCCACTTTAGACAAAAGTAATCGAGTATCATCCACTCAAATAAACAACTATTATCTGCCCACAATGTGCTCCTGAGAGATCGCCTTATTACGCTATTACAGTTTTTGGAAAAAACTTGTTTTCTTAAAGAATTGTTTATATGGATAATCGTTCGGATATCGATAAAACGGCGTGTTCCATAATGGCCTCATCTATCGAACGATAAAACAGTTTTGAAGAGAAGCAACTTTGAGTTTTTGTAAGCAAAATATCGAAGTAGTTTAAAATGAAAATGTAACTTAGATTGAAAAATATACTGAGAAGACTAATATACATAAGACAAAACGTTGCAATTGGGCTCAGGACTTGAAAATTTAGTGAATATCAGGAAAATAAAGTTGGGAGGACACTCCTTCCCAACGTCACTGCTATCCTAATCGATTTCATAGTTTTAATTATTGAGATTTTATATCTATATTTTTTCAATTTTGAAATTTTATTCGAAAATTCTAATTTTAAATATTTTCAATTTAAATGAAATTTGTGTATAAAGCATACATGAAGTGTTTGGGCTTACACTGCCAGTACAAACTGTAATTCACACAGACAAACGTTTTGACTTAAAGCATGGTTGTTATTATGATTACATATATAGTTGGTATAATGGAATAGATAGATTGATAATCGATCAATCAATCAATCGAAGGCTTACACGAAACAGCACTAATAACTGATAAACTAGTGCTCCTCCAAATAGTTATAAGTTAAGAGATAATTCTTTTCGTATTCAAGCAGTGAGCGCCAAAAATTATTTTCATGAAGAAAGGTTGTTGTACAAGGCTAAAATCTTGTTATTCAGAAATTTAACTTGTTTGGAAGTGGAGATGACTGACCGATAAAAGTGGAATCAAAATGTTAACCCAAAACAAAAATTTTATTCGAAAATTATGTTTAGGCCTTCATTTGTTTATTTCCCATATATTTTCTATAAAAAAGCCTGACAAAGCAACATTCTAACACAAATACATCAAAACATCTTTGTACAATTGAAAATACCCGCTTCAAACAGGCATTTTATCATAGTACATCAGTTTCTAACTGTTTAAAAAAGGTTTTGAGCGTTAACCCAAAACGAAAATTGGAATCAAAACTCATACGAAAGTCTAGTTTTTGGCGCTTTTTGCCATTATTGCTCATTATTGAAAAACATTTCTCTTAATAGCTAATAAATAGTTAGTAACTAAGTCGATTCATAACTATCATTAAACTCTTGTCTAGTCTATAGTGTGCAGCTATCATTCTCGTTTAGTTTGAATATACTGGTCTTTTTGACATTCTATCGACAAATGGCCGAATAAAAACAATTTATGATGATCCAGCACTGAAGTAATTGATACTTAATAATAATCACTATAAACCCTTGTCTAGTCTTTAAAGTGTACAGCTATCATTCTCGTTTAGTTCGAATATATAGAGGATATTACATGGGCGCGCGGAGATACGAATTTTATCTTCGAGTGTTGAAAAGATCTCTCACGAGTGAGCGCAGCGAACTGCATTGATAATTATCAATGAAGTATGTTTTGGCTTTTTCAGGCAACTCTTTACGTGTATTTTTGAATAGCCATCGCAATGGTGTTATCTTCACACGTGAAAATAACATGTTATTTTCACGTGTGAAGATATCAATTTTTTGAAATAGATATTTCATTGGTAATTATATAATAGAATGGTCTATTTGATATCCTGTCGACCAGTAAACATTAAGACAAATGACCGATTAGAATATATATAATGATCCAGCAAGTAATTGATAATTTATTATTATTATTATAAACCCTTGTCTAGTCTATAACGTGCAGCTATCACTTCGCTTAGTTTTATTATGCGTGTCATTTTGATATTCAATATTTTCATGTCAATAGTAATTATTTTGCACGCGATCTTTTATTGCTTTTTTTTCTTTTATTGCATTTTTTTTTTTTTTTTTTTTTTTTTTTTTTTTTTTTTTTTTCTTTTTTTGACGTTACTTATTGTCTTGTCATTCTTTTTTCCTTAGTTCTATTTTTCCATCATGTCTTTCCTTCGTTCCCTCTTTCTTTCTTTTTGTTATGCTCTTTCACAGTTTTCCTTCTTCTATTTTCTCGCGAGGTGGTACGCAACATCCAACAAAGGAGCCGTGAGTAAGTTATTTGCAAGGAAATAATGAATCGTGCATGGTATAAGGTACACATAATCCAATAAGATCGCCATGTAGCTATGAATTTATTTGTGTAGCTATCATCCATCATCTCACTTTTTGAAGAAATGAGATTACGACTCCAATACCTCTATCGCACGCAAACACATCAAGCAATGCGGACTACGTGCTCCGTCGATACGGCGTCCATCTTATGTCGGTGGGCGAAACAAAACAAAGATGACGGAGAATATATAGAGTTTCGTGTGTTTCCTTTCTTTTATGGGTAAAAGTGATCGATATGCCATCCTAATTCATCTTTTCGTTGCATTCTTTTCGACGTTATTACTGTAACAGAGCTTTATTTTCCCCTGGACACCCCACAATGCCTTGCGATCCAAGATGGCCGCCGTATCGTCGAAGTGTCGATTAAAGATACCATGAATGACAAAGATCAGTAATTGCTTGTCTTGTATTTTTTGAAAAACATTGAAATTATATGTACAGATTTAAGATAATTGAAAAAATTATTTTACAAAAAACAGTACAGTATTGAAGTGTACTTTCAAAAAAAAGAAAAAGATTTTAGTTTTCGTTAATTATTTTTTATCGTTGTCTTTAATATTCCCCTTCGTCGAAAAAGCGTTCGAAAACCTTTCCGTTGCTATTCTCCCCAGTACCACAGGCCGAAAATGGTAGTTTTTATCCGCGTGAGGATTTGGTCGAGGGAAAACCAACCGGATGTCATCTTCTGCATTATCCTGGGAAGAAGATGTCACCTCACTTAAAAGACTTGATGCTTTTCTGGGATGATTATAAGAGGGTCTTCTACTTGCTGTGGTTGCAGATAGCGAGGTGATACTAGTGCTTCTTGAGCTATGATTTGCACATCTACTTTCTAGTTCTAGGATAAGTCTCGTGATCTGCAGATCCTCGCTTTGGACATCCATTTCAAGAGATTCCAGAAAAACGTTGATCTTCCTTATGCGTTCGTGCAAGCAAATGACATTCTCTACACTGAAATCTCTAGGAATACTGGGATCTGTGTTTTTGGAGCGTTCCTTTCGTAGTTTTTGGTAACCTGATTTTTGATTCTTTCTCTTTGGGGTGACTTGTAAAATGTCGTTGTTATTAGTTGTTGTTTCAGTGGCCTCTTCAGGGGCTATTTTTATTGTTTCAGCTGCCGCGCGCTCGTTAAGTGAACGCGATTCCTCGACCACCACTTCTGGCATTATTCTACTCGATTTGTGTCCTTCAGCACTCGATATCCTAAAAAGTGACTTGGCTTTCTTCGCAATAAAATCTAGTAGCTGCATCTCTTGCTCTAGTATTCCGAGGTTTTGTTTCTGGCTTGTTTGCACGTCGTTCAGGATTGCTACAAAAATATTCATCATTATCCAACCCATGAATATCATAAATGACATGATATACAACGGGCCTAAAACTCGATTGTTTTGTCGTAGAATCCAGATCTCTGAGTTGCCGCCGATAAACATCTGAAGCTCAGCCACGAGAGCGTTGTAAAACGTCGAGAAGGATTCAAACTCGGGCCCAAATACCAGCATGCCAAGCTGAGCGTACGCCAATAGAATGACGATAAATATTATAGATTGTGGAACGAGGTCTCGTATTGAGATGCGTATACTTGAAGAAATAACTAAGATATTTTTGTCGAGTTTCGCAAGCTTAAGTAACTTAATGGTCGAGAAAAACATTAGAAATGCCATTAATGTGTCCTCTAGATCCGTTGCCAGGACAATGTAGTCAAAGCTCAGGTCCCCGTAAGGATTCTGGTTGATTTTTTGGATGATTTCTGAGGTGTACATTCCCTTTAACAGCTGTAGGATCACTGTAGCGATACTAAAGACGATAATGAATATCTCGACCCCGTTCCATGGGTCTTTGAAGAACGATAACTTCTTTTTGAAGATTTTCACCAAGAGAAGAATAAGGTAAAACAGTACGAAGACTAAAAAGAGCAGCTGAAACGTCAAAAACAGGACGCTTGCAGGATAAAGAGGCATTGAGCTGATTTTATAAGACGCAATTCCATTTCCTGTTGGGAGTTTCTCGTAAAGGAAACTCAAGAAGCTCGCGTATTCTGTATTCACATTAAAAACGCTAAAAACAACCAAAACAGCACTCGATCTTGGCCCGACCCAATTTGAGTTCTGAAGGTCTGTGATAACTCTTTGAGCAATACCAGGTTGGTAGCCAAGATRAGCCATATACCCACCCCCACCGTACACGGTACTCCTGCCCCAGTAGGGGAGGGAGGATATTTCGCTTGCGGTGTGATACCTCCAGGGCTTGGGACAAGTTTCCGGTGTCAAAATGGTTGCATTTGATGATACGTTAACATACTTGACCGCACCCCACCCTGGTAGGTTGACCTTTGTTTTATCTTCTCTTGACATTGTATAGATTGCTACACACGTTGTGATGATGGACGTAACTTTCTCAGGA
The DNA here is from genome assembly GCF_009602425.1 of Actinia tenebrosa. Next base: position 79,476 of record NW_022260036.1, read on the forward strand.
ATGGTGCAATGTCCTGAAAGAGGATTAAAAAGAAAAAAAGAAAAATAGCTCATTTGGGTATTCTCATTGGATGGTTTGTAAAGTATAACGTTGCCGTGTCCTAGGTTCCTGATTGGATAAACAGAATTCCCATTATTTGATTGGCTACGTGTTTTGTCGTTCACAACTCATTTGCGCAGATTTCACATGATCGTAAAAAATGCAACGTTTCCATGTCCTAAGCCTCATTGGGTGAACAGAATCTCCGGTCTCTAATTGCCTCAGCAGATAGCACCGCTGCTGTAATCTTTTTGATTGCCCGGAGTTAACACACAAATCAACTCTCTGTACTCACCTTTTCCCACACGGTTCTGCTTCATCCGTGGCATACCAATGAGTATTGACCGCTTGTCGTTGATATACATCAAGTTATCTTCCTGTTTGTTGTTGTACCACTTCTGCGCGTACAGGTTTGGAACGAGCGTGTTGCTTAGCCATTCAAAAAAAGAGTAGTTGTCTCTGACCTGAGATAAAGGAACATTGTATAATCTTATAATGTGCATACAGTCTAGTCTTCGTCACACTATACATGTTATATTACGTTCATTATATGCAACACGCATTTCTCAACTGACATTTTGAGTTTTAACGAGTTAGGGAAATCAAATAACCCGGAGAAACTGAAACCCTCGTGGTAAGGAGAGAACTCCATAAAAAACATTGCGCTCATACATGTATTTCAAGCAGGAACATAACTCGGACTGAAAACCTCGTGGTGAGGAGGGAACCTCAAAAAAAAAAAAAAAACAAAAAAAAACAACAACAACAACAACAACATTTCGCTCGTTTATAAATCGAGCAGGAACATAACCAGAGCGATGCAAACTCGACCTAGTTGTTTCCTCAACCTCAGAGTAGCTAATATACCGCGTCGCTCGTGCAACTCATGGATGGTATTCAAGTGCGCCTTTGTTTTGTTCATAGAGAGGAATGAGAAGTTACTCAATTGTCTTCACATTTACATGTTTTTATATGGTTTGATTTCTTTGATACTAGTTTCCCTTTCCGCGAATCTTCGCCAGTATATGTACCCTTCTACAGCACATATATGTACGTGCAATACACGTAGAAAGCTGGAGCAAGGAAATTAAAAAACGTCTCCTCGATTGACGAGGTTTCGCGCAAGGAAAGACTGCCAAAGATGTCTATTGTAGCTTTACCTTATCAAATCCAGGAAAGTCGTTTTTTAACGCTGTAGTCAGTAAGTAACCATGCCTCGCTCTTGATCCGTAACACACTACGCACAAAAGAACAAGAAATACTAAGTAGAGAAGAATATCCTTGGCCACGTTGGTGAATCCTTTCTCTTTTGTTCTTAGATCTTTCTGTGTACTTCGTTTTTCTTGTGTTAAAGGCAGAAATTCCTCTGCGTCTTCTCCGACACGGTAGCAACGCGCGGTAGCTGTAATACTAGAAGAATCACTGCTTGAATTTGAACTCTCTTTTTCCTGTTTCTTTTTGTATTTTCTTCGAAGCATTGATAATATAAAAGCAATAAGTACGATTTTGCTTGGTTGTATAATGAATATATCTTGGACGAATGATACAATCATTGAAGTGAGCCACTGATTACTGATATCTGTACCCCACTGCATGGAGTAGAAAATAGTAAACACGGCGGAAACCACGACGCAAGAGAATGCCAAGAAATATGCTAGGACAGTCACAAGGGGAGAACAACGGAACGAACGTTTCCTTTTCTTCCTTAATAAAGTTTCTTGGCTGGAGCTTGTGGAAGGAAAACTGTCAAACTCCATCGTGTCTCTCTCTTCTTCTTTCAATCGTAATTTGCTTGCAACTTTGAAAAGTTGTACGATACAAAGATTTATTGGCGCAACGATAAGGYTACTCTCGATGCCAATAATAATCTGACGGAGACTGACCTGCAAAGGACCGAAGTGGAAAGTTCTTTCTGATTTGCCGCCAAGATTATAAAACATGGCGTTGGTGATCATGGCAGAAAAGAGTAATGACAGACAGCATGTGGCCCGCTGGACTCTGGTAAAGAATGTCCGCGGGCTCTTTGCCACGACTGAGATCCACAGATGGTCCTCGACAAAATCTTTAGTCGTTTGGTCTTTTAGTGAATCACTGAATGTCACAGTTTTGCTCTCACATGCCAGGGTGAGCTCAATTGCGCCGTCATCTTTGACAATGTCGAGCCAGCGGTGACAGGGAAAATTCCACTGCTCATGCGCAGTTGTGTCTCGAATGTTAATCTCGCTTAAGAACCAGGAAGGATTACTTCCGGTAGAGTCATGCCAGACACGTACGTAGAGTAACTGCCCGAAAGAACAGGGCGAGTGAATGACAAACGCGTCGACGTTTCCTCGTCCCAGAATCCTTCTGTCGGGGTAGTTCTCGTGTTTGATGGCTATGACGTCACTGGTGTTTTCCRTGCCGTGGATTGTCAAACCAATGTTAGCTGTTGTACCACTTTGATACCATAGGCCTGTTTCTATGGTTACTTCGTAGGATGAAGTCTGGTGGAATGGTTCTTGATTCAAATCAATTTGGGGACCAACCTAAAAATAAATAAATAAAAGTTTAACATTCACATTTTCAAATCATTTCTTATTGTAAACGTGGCACCTTATAAAGTGAAGCGGGATCCCATGCCCGTAAACGCTCTTTCCTGCGCAAGAATTTCCTCGAAAACGCGGGTAATAGCCAGAATGTATGGGAAAGTGGAGTGTGAAATTTCAGCTATCGCAACTTGCGCAACAGAGCTTTCCTTCTTTTCTAGGGTGAAGACTTTCCAAACTAAAATTCCTTAATCTGCTCCTATACTACTTCCCACTAAGGGGGAACTTAAGGCGCCAAACCTGGGTTTTTAAAGACCTCACGTGCACCGAACTAGGAGTACACACTCGGCACTAATTTTCCCATTCTTGAATTCCATTACAAGTAACATCCAATCTGCTTCGTTTGTTGGAACCCTTAATTATGCAATAGAGAATCTAATAAAGCAAGGGTGACAATGACAAAAGTTTTACTAGGTACATAGATTAATAGGTTGATTTACATAAATTAGATAAAACCTTAAATTAGTACCAGCTAACTGAAATAATCTCAACGGCTAAACTAATCAGTAAACAAAGGTGCTTACCTTGTCTCTATCCTTCTTGTCTGCTCTCCTGCACACGATCAGCACTATCAGATACAAAATGAACAGAGCAGCTACAAAACTAATCACGCCAAAGTTCTTGGTATCAGACAACTGGCTGAATCCGAGGATTACTACATCAAAATCAATGGGGTTTGGAGCGACAAGGAAATCGCCTCCAAATGACGTCAGACGGTTGCATAGGCAYTGCAGACTGGTTGGGGAGGACTGGTTGCCAGCCTGGAATATTAATGAAGAAACTGAGATTAGCTAGCGTGTGTCGTCATTACTGAGATCGATTGTTCTATATTTAATAGACCTCTTCAGCTTGGGCGCAATTTTTTCCCATTTCAGAACATACGTCATTTTCTTGAGAATAAGATTCTTTGTTTGAGTTGTATTCATATTCATGTGTCTTCTCGTGCGCAACCGTTAAGCGAAGAAATGATGTTCTAGGAAATGACACGTGGTCTTGAGAATAAGATTCTTTGTTTGAGTTGTATCTATATTCATGTGTCTTCTCGTGCGCAACCGTTAAGCGAAGAAATGATGCTCTTGGGAATAACAAGTGGTCTTGAAATATCCCCATACCAACGCGCGACCTCGACACTTCCTCTTTAAAGCTATTTATTATTTTTGTTATCATACCTGACATCCCTCAGAAGTCCATTTCTCAAGTGTAGGAGACCAGTATAAACAGCTTGTGACGTCAACACTGATTGTTACATTGATGTCAGTCGTCGGATCATATGTGGGTACTATGGTTACATTCTCCGGGGTGGGCGTGGTCGGAGGGTCTTTGATCTCAACACATGACCTCTTTACCCTTCCACCCTGACCCCCACCCCCGCAGGATGAACGTCTAACACGCCTAACTTCGTTTTCTGATCCTTTCCTTTTTTCATATAGCAGTCCTACAATATACGCCCCCTTGTTGCTAAGCACCGAGCCAGGAATGACGACGACGTAAGGATCACGTGTGCAGTCATCTGGTGAGGACTTTAGACAACTTGAGAAATCTGGTGAGCTTGTTTGATAATCAAAAGTCTCCACGGTTGGTCTTCGTCCAAATTTGATGAAAACAGACACAGATATCGAGTCGCCTTGCGGTTTTATTCTCATCTGTAGCGATGAACCTGCGACATTTATCACTATCTTACGGTACTGCATTTGACTTCCGTCACTTGGCTTAAGAAAAGTATTCTCAGCCTCGGGATCTCTCGAAGAGTTTATTTGTTCCCGCGGGATGGTCATTGCGATTGGTGACGTCAGATTGTTAATATCAAGATCTGAACCAGTGACGTCAGTACACGTCAAGCTGATCACAGATGACGTAACGAAGGAGCTTGTGGTGTCCCAGGAGTATGGGTTGTGAGGAGTGGATACGAGCTGGGAAGAAAGAAAAAATGAAGTTATATAGGATTATTATAATCCGCTAATAAGGCAACGGTAGAAGACGTATGCCACCTTATAACACCCACCTGAGTATCAACTGTCGACAGACTGTCAAGCTTGGACCCAAACAACAAGTCAGCAGACGGCAAACTAAAGGTGGTGTTTCCTTCAGATATCTGTGACCCACCCACATCCACCGGCCTGTTCCTGCTCAACACGACTGACATGTAGACTGTTTTGACCACAGCTGGGTTCTCTCCCGCGGTCATACGGGATAATAGAGAGCTGGACACTTGCTTGACCAGGGAAGCTGACCTTTTGGCCAAGGTCTTACTCTGAATAAATAAATATGGAATTTTGGTGTAAGAGTAATGTTAGGTCGGGTGCAAATAGAGAGTGGAGCACTAATATGAATATGGAAAGATAAGAGCAAGTGAGGCGATGCAAGGTAAGAAAGATGTGTAGGGCCCGGGTGATTAGGAGTCTCCGGGTGAGTAGGAACCGGGTGAGTAGGAGCCTCCGGGTGTCATAGACTTTTGGCAAATTTGCTTGAGTGACCACGAAACAATGTCGTATTTGATAGATGTGTTCATACATTCACTGTATTTCATCAAGTCCAGCCTTGACTTGAAGCCATTGTTTTGGGTTACTCAAGCGAATTTGCAAAGGTCTACTGACTAGCGTTTTATCTTGATTCGTCTTATTATCTTTTTTCTTCCTACCTCCTCCGTTACCTCTTGATTGTTCTTTGTCTTATTTCCATCCATATTCTGGTCACTTTTAGATACTTTTGCGCCAATACTCGCGTCTTGTGAGGCAGCCTTCCATATGTTACCAATCCCGTACAACAGATTTTGCGCACCCTTGTTAATCTCGCCTGATTCTTCATCGATATCACGTGACTTAGCGCTCAATACTACAGTCAAGTCACTCAGTATCCCCAGTGAAGAGCTCTGGAAATACAGGCAAAATTCTCTAGTCTGTTTTTTGTGTATTACGCAGCACGACATGCAAAAGCATGACTTGCAATAATGTATTCAGATACTTTTATGTACGTGCTTTTGTACGTTAAAAGCCGCCACACTCTGATGTGAAGCTGGCTGGTTTTGCCAAATAATACGTGTAAAATCTCGTTTGGCAGCAAAAAGCCCATGCACAGAAGTATGTGCATACATTATTGCCGGCGACTTTTGTGCGTCGCACTGTAGGTTAGGTAGAAGCCAAAAAAAAAGTTTCAAGTCTTGCAATTTTATTAATTGTATCCAACAGGAGATTCAGGAATGAGAAGGCAGCCCTCAACGTTCAAAATCTGTAATTTTTGACTGCGTTTGCTTGCTTACAAAACTCTATAGTAAACGTATTTGTTAGTCAAAGTTAGGGTTTCGAACGCGGGGAAAAAAGCTAGTTGACGGCCATTCCAGTCAGATTTTCACGAATAGGTTTTCATCAAATCTTTCATGCTTGCCACACAAGCATATCAAGTGCGCATACCTTTAATGAGCAGTTTGCTGACAACTGAGCCTGCATTTGGTTTCTTAAGCTTACTATTTTGTTATAAGTGTGCGTCAGGCCTTGGAGGACTTCATGCAAAAGTACCCTTTATAGTTTCTGACAGGGAAGAAGGACATGAGACATTTTAATGGCTACCTTACCTGAGTCTTCAAGGACAAGACTTGGCTATTTTTGGTCGCCGAAATGACAACCGAGGAGACTTGAGTCAAAGTCCGGACATTTTGTACTTTGACAGCTGCCATTTGATCAATGATGGATGATACAATCTGTTGATGAAAACACAATAAATAATAGATAAACATCAATGACTGGGTATACTAAACTGATTAACAGATATCCTTCTAGGCTTGGCAGAGGTTTGCCTTGCAAAGAGCAAAGAAAACTTTGAACTGGTGGGGAATCTCTGAGAAACAGGACACTGTTGTCAAGTAGGGCATGGAAAAGCGGGATAAATAATAGGATAATGTCCACAAATGTAATGTAGGATTACTTCAAATATTAAAAATAATTCATTCACACTTTGCATATACTATGTTTGAAAATAATGAAAAGTGACAGTATTTAACGTTACAACCACAAGGGCTAATTAGTGAAAGAAAACCTCAGTACATAATGTCATCTTATTTTCATTTTACCCATCATAAAAGCATACCTTTTCCTGTGAAGAGGTGGACACACCAGTGCTGTCCTGATCATCTTCACCATCCAGCGCATCCAGCACAGCATTCGCCACTTGAGTAGCTCCATCCAAATTACCAGACTTAATGAGGTTCGCCATGCTGCTTGACTGTCCTACGGTCAGGTCTTCTAGGGAAGATTCGACAGTCGTGTTTGCAGAGAGTTGCTGAGGTGTAACCTGTTGGCATGGAGAATAGAATAGATTTTAACTTAGGCCTAGGGCAAATGTCGAACTTTCCATGCACTGAACTTAAAGTGCTTATGAGCCTCTGCACAATATTTTCAGAATTGATTCTTTAGATAGTGGATGGTTGATTGTGAAAATATTTCGTCATTTGAATGTCGGGTCTTTAAGATACGAAGGTTTATATTCCAAATATGTTAATGACTATGATGTAACATAAGGGATCATTTAATATACAACACTGCACTCGTTCTGGAATACAGTATTTTAAAAGCATCACCCTTTTACTAGTGACTCACGTAAAGGTTCTTACGAGTTTGTTTTCAAAAAATGTCCAGCGTTCAATATTAAAAGTTGCCACAAAATAACTCGAATCCCTTATGTTACTTTAATTACATCAAAGAATGCCGCCTCATTATCACCTGATATTCATTGTTTTTAATGAGTTCGGTGAATGGAAAGTTCGACGTTTGCCCTAKGCCTTATACAATAAGAAAAGCGTTATGCATTCTGGACTACCTCGGGTGCAACAACCTTTTTGTCAACCATGCCTCATATGGTGTTGTCTATACCAAAGCTAGACCAGAATGCATCTTGCTTCTCGAACTTAGAAGAGGTCCTATAGCTTCTCAAAATTTTGATTTCATTTTCATTTTATGAATGGTTCTAATCTGTTCTGGCGAATCAATGTTGGTGTAGCGATAGTACATCCACCTCTCGCCTCTGGGGTCTCGAATTCGATTCCTGGATACAGCATCACATGTGCTTTAAATTCCTCCCAAAACAAAACCCATCACGCTAAATTCCAAATCGATCATTTGAGTTAGCCGTGCCCTGACTTAAAGATTGACTTCAGGGCATTGTTAAAAAGAAAGGTTTCAAGTGCGCTAAAATATCTTCTTACCTTAACTTGTATAGTAGTGACATTATATGCACCAAATGAATCAGACACCAAGGCTTCAATATTCATGTAGTTGTCTTGAGTTCTTGGGCCCGCGGGTAGCTGACAAGTGGTCGCACCCTCTGCGCCATGGTACAGCACCGCAAAAGCACCATCTGCCTTGCGAAACCTGAACTGGTACTTGAGTGGGGTCTCAGCATCATTCCAACCAGTACAGCTCAAACTAAACGAAGTGACCAATGCCTCGCCAATGAGTGGGAATATCGAGCACTGACCCCCTTCTGGGGGCGAGTTTGTGGTGAAGGTGTACTCGCTATAGCTGGAGGAGAATCCGGGCGTACTGACAGTGACGGTGCATCGGTATGTGGTTCCTCCTTCAAGCTGATTGGCTCGCACCACGAAGCCAGGGGAGGAACGTTTACTCAATAACAGAGATTTTACGTCTTCATTTTTTTTCCAAATTGAATCACCTTTCGATCTAAATCCTGTCTGTTTGTAAAAATTCCATGTATATGTGGTGTCCAATCGGCAGCCATTTCCTTGACACGAGACCTCTAGGCCAAGTTTTGAGGAGGGATTTACGGATGTGCCACAGTTGGTATTGCACCTGACGAGAAAGTTAACAAGCTAATTATTACTTTGAAGTGTTCGTAGAAAAAGCATTCTTGGGATTCGAACAGACTTGACAGATATGATATTCTGGTATAGCTGGTGTACACAAATCAGCCATGTTGCGGTGTAGATGGTAATATAAAAAAAGAAAAAGGAAGAAAATTTGTTGTTAACTGTACAGCAATTGATGGCCCTCATGACGTCAGGTCGGCTCGACTTTGAATAGAGGAGATACAGTATGGATGTAAAATGGTGTCGATCTTTGTCTGTTCGTCTCAAACTATACCGCCAGCACCCCTCCCCTAGATCCGCCCCAAACAACTATTGTGATATTTACCTTAGAAGAATGTTTGGAGGATCCCCAGGTACAATGCCTATCATTTGAACTGCTGTAGTTGTCCTGTCATCTTTACTAACCAACACTAAAAACTGGTATTTTCGATTCACGGTAAGAACTCTAGCCCTAACTGTCAATACCATCTGGTTATCTTGTGGCCTAAGCCTACCAATCCCAGTCCCAAAGCAACCAGCTCCGCTACTAGGAGTCTGGGACACGACTGGAAGGCTGGTTAAATTATCTGAAGGCCAGTTTTCTCCTTGGACGCGGCACAGCCATGTAAACGTCATTCTGTAGTTTGAACGTCCTACATCCGGGTCATATGATCTTGACGCGTCGATTCTGATTGACTGGGAGAATCCTTTCCGCACCAGGTTCCCGCCAACGATTCTTGCAACCAACGGCGTTGCTACTATCTTAATCAACCCATAATCTGACGTCGTTAGATTAGCAGCGACATCGTCAATAGATACACCTAATCGTACGATATATACCCCATAATCTAAAGAGTTTTTTGAGAAGGTGACTCGACTTGATTGGTTATTGACAATCATATCTGAACCAATAGCGTTTCCTTGAGCGTCAGTTGGTGTGACAGTCCATTTAAAGCCGTAGATGGCGTCTTTACTAATACAGCTGATGCCTGACACTTTACCTTTGATAGAATACGAGCGAGAACGTTGAACAGAAACTAAAGTTGATATACTTTTCGTTAGTCCTGGGATTTGTACTGACGGAACGGAACAGTTTTTGTTGACATCTGAAACTTTAGAGATGAAACCACAATGAGTTTGAAGCAAAAACAACAACAAAAGCAACCTTTAACAAGTTGTAGTTCTCCTAATATTTTGGAAGGAGTACATTCCTATTGGTGAGTGTAGTGTGACGTCATTTGTTGTCTTGGCAACCAGAGTCTGATTGCTTTATTGCAGAGGTCACGTGGACATTTCCCGTCATTTTGGATCAGTGAGAACTGATGAAAATTTGGAAGGACGTTGTTTTTTTCAACAAAACAAAAAGAAAACGACACACATGGAAAATTAATCAAGTTACAATGCAAAGATAATCCAAGTTTAAGTGTTAAACAAATTGTTAGTATTTTTATATCGGTTAAATTAACTACTGGCCATAGGTATATATGTAGTGACTGTACCTTCTTTGATGACAATGAAAGATGGATCAACAGTAAAGTTACCAAGTGTGCCATTCTTGATAGTGTTGGTAAATATTTGTTTAGCTTGTTCTTTGATAGATACTTCTACCTGACCGGACACGTGGGTAATCACACTACCGGGCCTGAAATACACAGAATTACGTCATCCCATGGGTGATTACGTCATACCATGGGTGATTACGTCATACCATTGGTGATCACGTCGTACTAGAGCAGTTTTCGTATGACTGTGAGATGCTCACGGCACGAACACGGTCGTAACACGGCAAGACATACCCCAGCCCAATCATATTGCACGAGAATTTACTCTCCATCCAATCTAATGCCCGAAACACGGCTTGTGGTGGACACGGTCACGCCAATGTCACGGAACTTCCAGACCAAAAAAATCCCCAAATCAAAATTCTAGAAAACATCACGGTCGCGGCAAGGCACGCATAAGGCACCGACCTTTTCACAGTCATACAATGCAGTAGCGATGAAACTGCTCTATTGGTAATTACGTCATACCTTTGGTGATTACTTTATATCACTGGTTACTATTATTGTAACATGGTTACCAACCACTGTTTTGTACTTACTCGAATAGCTGCACTTTGAAGTTTGTTGGGCTCTGTACTTGATGCTTTTCGAATACTGAATACATCTGAAACAGTTCAATAAGAAAAAAGAAAAGAATTTACTAGAATAGTCTCCTTCATAGTTCCCTGCATCATCTTTAAAGGTTACGGTGCCTGTGCATCGAAGCGAGACGAACGGTGAGCTTGCAATGATAGAGACCTTTTATTAACGCCTTGGACAATTATTCACATGCCTATATCATTGCAAGGTCGCCACCATTCTTGCTTCGATGTACAGGCATGGTGCTAAAATATATCATAATTCATTGAAGAAACGTCTATGTAATATAACTACCTCTGTTACAACTTGTTTAGACAGAGACCGGAATTCTTCTGAGCTTTCATTCGTCAAACTTAAACTAAATTTTACAGACGTCAGCTTGAATGTACTGATAAACCGAATCTTCGGTGGCTCGTCTGGAATAATCTTGACTATCTGACTCGCAAAGCTTGTCTTCTCGCCTTTGRTTATCTCAAGTCGAAATTCATAGCTTCTGTTTACAGCTAGAATACCACCGCTGATAGTCAAGACCTTTTGGTCTTTCTGTGGTGCAAGTCTACCGATCCCAGTTCCAAAGCAACCGTCTCCGCTTCCGTTAGATTGAACTACTATTGGTGCACTGCTCGCGTTAAATTCCGGCCAGCTTTCCCCTGACTTACGACAAGACCATGTAAAGTTCATTCCATCGTAATTCCTGGGCCCTACCTCCGGGTCATATGACTGAGAGGCGTCGAGTCTGATTGGCTGAGAGAATTGACTAGTTACCAGTCTCCCCCCAACTATACGAGCAACTATTTGTGGTTTTGTTATCTTGATGATTCCAAAATCTGAAACAGTTAGATTCCTGTCATCATTAGATATAGAAACTCTCAACAAAACCATGTAATATCCGTAGTCCAAGGTACCATTGCGCAAAATAAGCTGATTTGATTGGCTAGTGACATCAATCTTAGACCCAGTAATATTCCCTTGAATGTTCAATGGTGTAACGGTCCATCTAAAGGTGACGTTTCTTACTTGGCTCGTACAATTTGTCACCAATAGTTTTCCTTCGATAGTGTGTGAGTAGATTCGTTCGAAAGTTGTTGCAGTAGGAAATGTCTTGCCAAGTCCTGGGATTTGTACGGACGGCGATGAACAGTTGTTATGCTCTGAAACTGTAAGAAAGGTCTAGTTATTAAATATTTATTATGTTGTGACTGTGCAGTGGCACGGTAGCAAATAGTCTCAGATTTGGAAGCCACGCGCGCGCGTTTTGGCGCGAAAGTTCCTGCGAAATACACAGGAATTCCAATCAATTTAGTCTTACTATCCATCTTTATCTACAGGGAATTTCATGATGTAAATGCTATGGTAGTTTGATTCTCTAGCTCTTTCAGTCATTTCAAGGATATTAATATATTTTTAAACTTTGAATTTAAAAGATAAAGAAATAATATTCAAGAGAATAGCATGCTGCCTGAAATGGGAAGGTGAAATGCTCGCCTAATTGAGTATGAATGCGTCGACTCTTGCTTTGCATAAAACCCAATCTTACCGTTGGTGGTAATGGAGTATGATGATGGATCCAGAGTAAAGTTGCCAAGGCTTCCATTTTTGATGGTGTTCATGAAAATCTCTTTGGCTTGCCCAACAAGAGAAGATTGTACCTCACCAGACAAATGGGTTATAACGCTACCAGGCCTGGAATACGTGAAGCAGATAATCAATAATATTAGTTAATAATTTAGCACTCTCGTCTGTACAATGGCGCTAATAAAATGTGTGTCGTTACTTACTCAAACTTTTCAACTTCTAGATTTTTTGGAGCTCGCTGATCGCTTGTTTTGAACACTGAATACATCTATAAATATTTGAAAAGAAAAATATAACGAGTTTGGTGCATTGGTTAAGGACGAGGACAAGGACAAGGATCAATTTCCATACCTCTGCCACTACTTGTCTAGACAACGACTGAAATGCTTCTGACTTCTGGTCAGTCAAATCAAAGCTGAACTCGACTGAGGTCAACTTGAAAGTGCACATCATTTGAACGCCCGGGTCCTCATCTGCATCCATAATAACAATCATAGAGTCATCTTATTCTAATAGATTCCAATTCGATCTATGATTTAGCCCTCACCTGACTTATTCATTGTTTAAGGATTCGTTGAAATGTGAATTTGAAATTTGAAAGTAGTTTTTAAAACTTGTTGATTCATCTCTTTTACCTGGTCGTACTTCTGCACTTGATAATGATGACATGATTGTTGCAGTCGGACTCGACATGAATGTCGACGATTGCGTTACTTCCATTGCTGTTGTCACGTTGGGCGTGGTGGTCGTCTGCAGAAGCTGTGTTGATGCAGTTTGCATAGGCTGAGGTACTGACGTCGGTGAAGCTCGTAAACTAATCATACCGAAGCGAATGTTAGTAACGTTACACTAAATTATACGGCCCCTACATCGAACACCTGTTTAAAGCGACCTTTTGACCAATGATCAATACATTTGCTCTCAGAGTACAGTACGGTACAGTTACGGAAAAAGTACGGCAGAGTGGATTTGACGGGAACTTTCGTGCGCGCACGCTCGCCCTTTAGCTACCCAGAGGCTTTGCACCATCATGTGATAGATGCCATGACAGTAAACACAACAATAAAGTCTTTTTCCTCTGGGAAAACATTAATTATTTTTCATGTCAATCAGATTACACCAGATTAAATTGCTCCTACCTCGTATCATTGCTGCCAGCTGGCTGCCATCACTTGATTGTGCAAAGCCTTTATTTAGCTCTAAGACTAGTGTTACGCCGCTGCTCTTGGATTTATCTATATTCAAGATCTTCAAACATACTACTTTGATGTACTTTTCCCTGACTTAAATCAGCCCCGCCAGAGGTTATTTCAGGTACGTATATCAATAACATTTGAATGCTTGATGGTTTTAAAGGCACCTACCTTGAAATAGATGTCACATTTTTGGCTCCATGGCCAAGGTACAACTTCACGGTCTTATATATCTTTACACCATTGACGTTTGTCAGAATATCAATAAAAATGTCCTCGTTGCTTGGTAATCTGCCGCCCTCGAGGAAAATTCTAGGATCTGTGGTGTTTAGCAGTCCTGGGCCTGAACCAAAACACCCTGGAGAAGAGGCGTTGTGCGCGGGCTGCCTGGGGATAGCTAACGGTAAGTTACTTATATCCTTTTTGTAAATAAGCACAGGATCACGTGACAATCGGCAGTACCAATAGTATTTCTCCACCTCACTCGAGCTTTCTTCAGCACAGCCTTTGGGATAGTCGAGAAAACCCTTAAGCTGCAAAGTGAGATTATAGTTCCATTCTAAGCCAATCAAACTTGACGGATTGGACGATACACCAATGGATGGGTTTACGCGCTCAATCTTGAAAAACCCGTAGGAAAAGCTAACGGCACCTCGCACTTCTTTCAAGCTAGTATTGAGCTGTACCATGTAGAGGCCATAAGCTAGCATTCCTGGCTGGATCCATGGTCTAGATGAATCCCCCAAGGATCTTACGGGTCCATTGACACGATGGATTGTAGTGTTAAGAGGATAGACACTCCACCGATACAGTGTTTGATTAGAGATTGCTGGACAGGAGAGCGTGACAACTGATGTGATGGGATACGACTTGGAGCAGAGCATCGCGTTTGGTAACGTGACAGACTGAGAAAGAAATACTGACGTGATTGGAGGAAAACACGTGATGTCAGCAACTACAAATAAAAAGGGAGGTCGTTACCTTACGTTAGGAAATAAATAAAGTTCAGAAAGTCACGTCAATGTAGGGGCGTAACCAGGGATCTTGCAGGGGAGGTACACAGGCAATGAATTGCAGAACCAAAGAAAAAAAATGGTAACCAAAAAAATTTACAGAACCAAAAAAAAAAAAAAAAGGAGAAGAAGTAGAAATAATAGAGGAGAGTGATTCTTAAGAATGCTACCATATGCAGACGGACAGAAGTGGTCTTCATTTAATCAAAAAACATTTACATGCAATTTTAAAGCAAATGGAGATAGATGAGCGGACCTTAAGCTTTTATGGGGGGGATGCACGTGCACCTTGTGCTCCCCCTGGTTACGGCCCTGCAATGATGGCAAAATCCAAATATCACTGTCATCGGATGTTGTGGTTGTAATGTCAATCCTGTTGTCACACAGTTTCTAATGCCAACTTTGAGATCACGTACATAATGTAACGCAATATATCCGTGATATCACACCCTTACTGTCACAGTAATACCTACTCTTCCCTACTTACCAACTACTTCCAAGAAACTGGCTGTAGACTGAAATATGGAGGTGGTAACATGTTGTAACGCTCTTTTCACATTAGACATTGTGTCAGTGCCATTGATATTCAGCAAAGACACTTGTGACACTACACTATAATCTCCTGAAGGCCTAACACAACAACGATCGATGTTATAGATTTGTTATGGCAAAACGAAAAAGGAAAGGGCAGGATATGGGGACAAGGTTGATAAAGCGGAAAGGAAGGAAGGAAGGAAGGAAGGAAGGAAGGAAGGAAGGAAGGAACGAA
>NW_022260036.1:115299-133404 GCF_009602425.1 Actinia tenebrosa
CTTCGCATTTGTTACTGAAATTTTGTTGAGTGAACTATAAACAAAAAATCGCACGATCGTCTCGTACAATTTGGAATTAATAGACACTCGTAATGTTTTGAAAGTTCTTTAATTGTACTCGCCTAAAGGCTCGTGCAATTACAAGAACTTTCAAAACATTACTCGYGACTATTAATTTCCAAATTGTACTCAAGATCGTGCGATTTCCTATACAAATGGCCTGATTTTCAGATATAATATGTGTTAATATGTACTAAAAATGTTCTCAGCATTTGCTGGCTATTCTACTTCTCTTCGTGGATTGATATGGGTTTTAGAACAGCTTTAGGTGAATTTGCGTTGATTTGGCCCCGTCCGACAACCATGATCCTTTGCATTTAGACCATAGATTGTTTTGATGTGACGTCATAGTGAAATAGGGCAATTGATCTCCAACCTCCGGAGGCAAGGATTCATTAWGCTTATGGCCTCTACCAATGACTATCCAGTTGAGAAAAGGTGACTTACTGGGACAACTGCGCTTCAACAACAAGTGATCCAGCATTAAAACATTATATTGTATTTACCTCTGTCCTGACTTCTAAAACTGACTTAAAATCTTTTGACATTGTTGCCAGTTTTGACTGAAAAAAGAAAAAAAAGAGTTAATAAAAAAATATTGATGCAGAGTGGAATGAGTGTGGAGTAAACTGTTACATGTTAGTAAAGATGTCTATTTTTATTTAAATAGCAGTGTCATATCATAGCAGCCCCCACTCCCAAAGTTTCATTAACATGTGAATATAACTGAAAAAACTCTAAAGATGAAATGCATAGTATTGGTTAAAAAAATGGTATATTGCCCCCTCCCCTAGGACTGAGACTTTGTTACTGTATGCCCCTGTTCAAGAATACTCAACAATAAAGATTTGAATTGTGTTTCGTCAAGCAATTTTTTCTCAGAAAAAATAATGTATTACCTGTAGGGTAAGTACCACAGTATTAGAATGTGTCTGTTGGTGTTTTCCTTCTGTGTGACTTTTAGACTTGACAAGCTATAAAAAGACAATTTAAATCAGTCTATATGTGACATATACAATAGCAGTCATGGTCGTTCATGATTCATGGTCTTCCCGTTAACCAATCAGGGATGAAAAGTAGAAAACTTAACAAGCAAGATTAACACTTCTCTTGTGCTCTGTAGCTCCCAGCATGTTTGTACGCATGCAATATTAACGTATATGACCCAAATCCACCGTTTTCCATTTCAGACCATGTGCCATTTCCTAGAGTATCGTTTCTTTGTTTAATGTTTATGCATCAGAAGGCACATTTTTATGAATACAACTCAAACACAGAATTATATTTTCAAGAGACTGGCGTTATATAAAATTACGCAGGAATCCAAGGAAGACAAGTTACAGTACCTCTTGGAGCTGTGCAATTTGCTGGTTTAATCCATTGATATCCTGTTTTATTATGTAAGTTAGTTCTTGTATTTCCATTGGCCTATCATCAAATAAGGACTTCTTCTTTGCCACTAAACAACAATGACAACCAAAAGGTGAGTATATTGTTCAATTACTCAATAAGCAATGCAAATATGGCTAGAGGATTTATAATTACTGCCAGGCTTTACACATGCTTTGGAATCTAATGGGTTATATATATAAGCTTAAGAATGACTAAATATATGGTATGGACCATTCTCGTGTGACAGCAATGTTGACTAGAGCAATCGTTCCCCCCTCCCTCTCTCCCCAGTGTAGCCTCTGATTCAAGTGCTTTAGAATGAGGTTATGAAGGGTTAAACTAAGGTTTTTATTTTCATGAGAATAAACATTGTGCTGTGCGATCATGGTCTGTACAAGTGGTATAGTGAATTGACATGGGCATTCTTGTCTCCTCACCCTCCCCTCCCTACACTTGTATTACACCAATTTTTGTTTTTGACTGCAAGACATATTTATGGAAATTTTAATAATAATAATAATAATGGTTTAATCAATAGAATCTACGAGGTGGCTCTTCACCTTGATAAACTATCTAATATACAATAACACACACACGAGATAAACTTACAATAATAAACTATGAAACTATAAAACAGACAAATTTTAGACAAAGATAAAAAATAAGATTGAAAATTATTGGAAATTTCTTATTGATTAATTCTAAAGCGATGTTATAATTATATATGAAAGAAAAGGATGAAATATTTGCAGATATTGGGGGTACGCTCCAACGCCCCTAAGCAACCACCTCAGGCCGAGATATCCGGGGCAGCAGACAAAAGAAACTGACCCCAATTCATGATATACAATTTATATGCATGATATATAATTCCATGATATACTTACAAATGGCTAGTTTTTCCAACTTGTGGAATGTATTACTTATGTCTTTGCCAATGTGCCTGGAGTAAAAATCAATCAAAGAACTGTGAATAAACATGTACATGCAACATAAAATTATGTAGCATTAATTATGGTAATTATAGTGAGAAAACAGTATAGTGCATGGAAAGATGAGAATATGTGGACCTTGTAGCACTTATGAAATACATGAAGATATAGAAATATATCATTCGTTTCCCAGCAAGGTCGGAAATTATTTTTTTCAAATTTAATTCTAAGGGCTTTTGCCCAGAATAACCTCGTTCCCAAGCACTTTAACTTCTCTATATTCCTATATCTTCATATGATGCATGGATATGAATATAAAATAGATAATCCAATAATCCATATTATAATATTATAATAAGAACTAATTTATATTTGATGTGAATTTTTTTGTATGTTCTTTAAACAATATTAACAGGTGAATATGTATTAATATTCAAAAGAAAAAGCATTATCAATAGACAAACAAATGACACTGGACTATGTTAGATTGTTTTGCTACCTAATGAAAAAACATGCTGTAATAATAATAGCTTTAAAATTATACCAGTTCTTTCTGGTCTGATTGGAAACTGGTTTATTAACCAATAGGCATTCAGAATTTCAATAACATAAACGATGTCTTAGAGCTGTACTTTGAAAAGTGAAACAACCGTTTCTTCATCATTTACAAACATTCTCTCTCTCTGGGTGACTGAGTACAATATATTTAAAGTTTTAGTCCTGAATTCAAAGGAAACTTTATACTGGACATATCAGCTGTTTATATTTTGATGTAAACAAAAATCAATGCAACCAAATTTAAAGATTAAAACTTCCAAATTGATCAGGGGAGATTGAGGGGGAGATTGAGGGGGAGAATGAGGGCCAAAGGTTTTTGCCACAGCTAATGTAGATCATCAGTAATACAGTGCCCACAAAAAAAAAAACAAGGATATTATTTTAATATATWTTTTTTAAGGAGGAATGGAACTTTGATCACCGAGCAGCATGGTAAAGGCCAGTAATATATAGGTACAGTTGTACCTGTTGATCAAATGATGGCATACCAGAACACATCGGGCATGACCGCAATGGTAGGGTAAGTATTGAATGAATGAGTAAAAATTAAAATAGGGTTTACGTACACCTTTGGCTTTTCCTACAGTAGGTTTAAATAGCCTATCAGTTGCTATTAACACATAAAAATCGAATATTTTCAGAGTAGAAAATCAACAAATACCGCTCAAAAACCATCGATATATATGTAGATGGTGTAACTTTGGTAAACATGCCTTCTAGCATATTGTATTAAGTGTTTGTTTGCGACACAAAACAAACAAACAAATACTCACTTGGCAATAACGAAGAACTGGCTCTTTTGATGGTGAACTCCATTCATTCCTTGAAGCTTCTGGTTGGTAAACGGGGATCCCTGTAGTACATCGTAATGGAATTAGAAATTCTTGTTTTATAAATTCATGTTTACATATGATGGTATTCATGTATGTATTTACATATTTGTTTTTAACGTCTAAAAACTACTTATACGTGTCTAATTTCCATTAAAATGCAGTTTTTAAACAATAAATGTCTGATAAATCTTATAGGAGATATATTTTGATACAGGGAGTCGCTAAAAAAACATATTTGGGAATCAACTTCATCCACGTAGTCAGACATCCTTCCCCGACGACCTTAGACGTCCAAAATTATTCAAAATTTTCTAAATCTGTATGAACCAACCTGACGWGTCTTTATAGACTTTACAGCGGAGAGAAACTCCGGTGTCCTTTCCCTGCATGATGTCATGTCCAAAGCTGAGTTATCAGCGTTTCTTGTGGAAGAAAAAGTGACGGTTGTCGAGTTGTGTTCTTGGTCTTCTCCACTAGACCTGGTTCGTCGGCGTCGTGTAGTCATTGGAGCAATTGCCCATTTTTAACAGCAAAAATCGGATAAGAAGTGACTCATGTCAAATGGTTTGGTTAAGACGAGATCCTTTTAGGCTTTGATAAGTTTTTTATAGTAATTTCGAGTTGTTATAATGGAGAAATTAGCCTTGAAAGTCAAGCAATTATTATTTCGACATACGAAACTCATAGAGGCAAATATTGAGAGGAAGTCTTGATGACGATGACGTAGTCCTTACGCGCATTTCCGCTGTACACATGACATAAAGGCTCCTATTACACAGGAATACCAACAAGGTCGAATATCAATAACATGCGCTTGTTGCTTGCCTCACTTCAAATAGACTAATTTATCAAAGAAAATTCTATCTTATCCCTTTTTATGTGTCAYCTAACTCTTCTTCATACTTTGATATAACTTTTTCAATTTTGGTCATTCATATGTCTAACCTTTTTACGGCGCAATTTTATGTTAAAATAAAGTATAGAAAGATACATTGTTAACATCATACTTTGCATGAATAAGAAAGAAAAATAAAAAGAAGGAAAGAGAGAGGAAAAAATAAAGAAAAAGAAAACGAAAATGACGTTTTTGGGTCGTGCCAGTCCCCCTCGTCCTTCAAGATATTGCTCACTTCGATTGATAAACAATGGTCAATGTCCAACATTCTCTGTTATTTTGGAACAAAAATTGTCCTTAAATCACACGAGTTTTCCTAGTAACCTAAAGAAGCTTTATATGGAAGGACTGGCTACCTTGGAGGGAGTTTTCATTCCTTTTTGCTACGTAGATATGACCGCTGTCGTCGTTTCTTGATATATTCTAGGACCAAAACTTGACAACTTCAAAATGATTAACGTTCTCAAATCTTTGCTCAGTCTTCCTCGAGTTCATCCAACCACTATTCCTGCTACTAATGTCGAGCCACCATTACCTGTTGGAGTTCTTCTGATTGTTACTATCGTATTCATGTCGATCTACGCCATCTTATTTATCTTTACCATATCACAACTTGTACTGATTTTGGTTTACAAACACAGGAGATTGTCTTACCAGACCTTCTTTCTCTTTACATGCCTGATCTGGGCAGGAATAAGAACTACACTTTTTTCGTTTTACTTTAGTGACTGTAAAGTTGTAAACAATCTGCAGGCATTTCCGAGGTGGTTCTTGTTTGCATTTCCTATATATCTTCAGTTCGTAATGCTTGGTCTTCTTACTTTATACTTGGTCAAGGTACTGTTTGTATTTCCGGCTTCCATTTAATATTCTTGTTTCGTTTACTCTATTTGTATTGGCTCAGGCAATGCTATTGTTGGATAACATATGATTATCCTTCTTAGACGGGGTTTGAATTACCTCCAAGAGCTTCAGCGTTGTTTATTTTTAAAACCGAAAATTTTTCAAATGAAAGTGTAATTTCAAAACTAAGTTTAGTTAAAAGAACACTAAATTTGATATTTGTTTTAGACAAAATTCAAAAATTTCAAATCTTATTTCAGCATTTTTAATTTCCTGTGGCAAGAGTATAGTGTGAAATGAATTCTCTGAGAGGGTCCTGGAGAATGTAATATGGAGTATGAGTAGGTTTTGTTGTTGAGCCCTTAAACCCACATGTAACTTATTGATTCCTATCTGATATTCACTGCAATTTGTTTTTTTTTGTTTAACTATTTTCAGCTGTTAGTGAAATCAGGAAGAACATCTATTGAACCTGCAAAACACAAGTAAGAAAAAATTAATGAGTGTTTAGCCATCATGCAATTCGTTTTGAGGGGGGTGAACTTGGGAAAGGGACTAATGCCAGAGACATCAGATAGATGGTGGGGTATCAATGACATCTATTCCTACCAGTGACATTTCTCTCTACATATTCAGTATATCCTCTACTGTAACTATCAAAAGTTGCCAAATTTGTAATATTGGATTTTATAGGATTTAAGAATATGCATAATGCACTAGAGTGCATACCATATATCTGTGAAAAAATTTGTAAGAAATTGCACAAATTAGTAAAGCTCAGTAGAACTCAGTGAACTGTAGACCTACAAAACTTTGCACTAATTTGTGACAGTGACCCTAATTTAAAGGAAACTGTACTGGATAGAAAGCTCTTTAATTCATTCAGCACATATACCTATTCAAATGCAGTTTTTAACCAATGGAGGTTTTGCACCATTCTGTGCTCAAGCCCATAATACAGCTTGGGCTGCCTGTGGTTAGATGGCAGAACAATAAAGTCCCTTTGCTCTCGGGAATTGAATTCTTTCTCATGTAAAACGATCGTATTGTTCCTGCCATCTAACATGGCTGCAGTCACGTGATGGTGCAAAACCTCTATTAAAATTTTTTATTTATTTTTTCTTTTTCTCAGAAATGTGCCAAATATCGTATTTGTCATATGCAATGTCATCTTTCTGGCCTTGAACATCAGTAGTTCCATACTGTGTCCTGAACAGAGCTACACTCAGAAACTTGTAATTGTTAGAGTTGTGGTTAATGAATTGCTGTTTATACTGGTGGGAATACTTCTGTGCATATCTATGAGAAAGGTGATGGTTATTGTGTACAATAGTTACAAAACATATTAATGCCTTTTCAGTTGCCAATCCAGGGGGGTTTAAAATTTTAAACCAAACCAAAGGGGTGCTATGGTTTGGCAAGCCATAAAAAAGCTTAAAGCTTTTAATTAGGGGGTTTCTACTCGTCCTTTAGGGGGTTCGATAAAATCAAGATAATTTAAGTAGGGAGTTTGTAGTTTTCATTTAAGTGGTTCGGTCAGAGGTTTGGACGAATCCCCCTAGATCAGCCCCTGCCTTTTAAAGAGAGAGTGAATATTGCGATACTCTTTTCTGAGGAAATCACATAAAGATTCCTAGAACTGGAATTAAGTACATGCATGATGTATTTAGCTCCTTAGGTCTTGGGTATTCCTCTTTCATTAGCTAAATTCCTTCATGCATGGGCAGGAATGAGATAGTAGTTTTAGTGAAGTTCCTTAAGCTAGTACGTAGGTGTGGTTTGCAATCTAGGGAGTGAATGTTGCACCATGGCTTTATCCCCTCCCTCTGTGCTACATGTTAAGGGAATGCAACACAGATTAGACAGAAGTTCAAATATCAGTATTCCAATGTCTTGTTCTTTTGTTAAATTTAGCTCACCAAAACACCCAACTCCAACCTCTTCTTGGAAGGACAGGTATAATTGCATTACTTGCATTTTGCATGATATTATTTGTTAGTGCAATGTATCCTTTATATCATTTGCTGTCTGTCTGCAAGTCATCATGTCTCTTGGTCTGTCCGTCTGTTTGTGTTGGTCATTCTATCAATATTATCGTAGAAGTTCAGAAAAATGCTTAAAAATCAATATGGTAATATTCCTCTTCCTACATTTGCATTTTGTTGCCTGAAGGCTTGGTGCATCATGGTATATTACATGATACATTACATGGTATATGCCACGTAAAACTATCATATACTATGTGCTTGGGTCATTTATTCAATCCTTTATTAACTGCTCATGTAATTGGTTCGTAGGGCACTACGACCTGTCAAGCTACAGCAATATGCATCATTGTTGTGCTGTTATACATGTCAAGAGCTGTTTACAACATGATAGCAGTGACTGTGCAGCATGACTTATCAAACTTTGGATTTGGATGGATTAATGTCTCTGATGAGGTCTCTCTCTTTCACCTTCCCAAGGGCGGATCCAAGGGGAGGGTCGGGGGGGGGGGGGGGCGCCCCCCCTTCCTGAGGTCAAATGGGCTTCCTGTGGTAAAAATGCGACTGGGATTCCTTTGCCCACAAAATTTTCCCCTGAGACCCCCCCCCCCCCTTCAAAAAACCCTGGATCTGCCCTTGCTTCCATAGATAAATAATGTATTAATTAATTTATTAAATTAGCATTCAATTACAGTTCTCCTAATGCTGGCGAGCACATGAAAATGAGGTCACCCAGTCGTCTTGCAAGGCTGAGCAAGGCAGCTCAATTTCTATACTTTTCTTCTATAAACACATTTCATGTTCTTTTATATCTTTTATTGTAAAATAATGACTGAGTGACCTCGTTTTTGTGCACTTGTCAGTCATTATGAGAAGGGTGTATAAACTTGGCTACTTTTTAGTTCCCTTAGAGATGGGAGATTGGGTCTGAGTGGGACTTTGTCCCTATATTTTGAGAAAAATCCATATTTAAATGTAGCATACTTTTAGGGGCAATAGACATTGAGCATTTGACATTGGGCACATTCTCTCTTCAGGCGATGTGCCATTATTTTGAGTATTATTTCGTTTTGCTGCAAGTGCTTGAGATGATACATACATGGAGTTTCGGGACTGGGATTCAAAAAAAAGAAAAAGGAAAAAAAACAATCAAAAATCGGGAATGGGATTGAGTTTTGATCAAAACATAGGCTAGGACTGTGGGATTTAATCAAAATGGGGGCTGTGAAATGGGCGGATTAGGACCCTCTTCAGGACCCTTGTAGTTGGATGACGGAAGCGCTTTTTCGATTTAAGACCCACCAAGCATTTGAAATCCAATTCATTTGCAAATATTTTGTTCTAAAGGGAGAGATTGAACACAACCACAAACTACAGATGAACGTCAATAATCACAGATTCCTCTCGTTTGGTATCGTCCTGATCGTCTGGGAAGTTCTCCCAACCTTCATGGTCATCTGGTTTTTCAGGGTACGCCGTCCTCAAGCGGCTAACTTGGTAAGTACATATCTTGCAATCATTGCATTAGCTTTCTTATGATATGAAAGTTTCGCGAGGCTTTAACTTCGCGATTGCGACAATTTAAGCGGAAAGTGCCGAGAAAATGTAATGATCCTTTTCAGTCTTTTTGTCTTAGAGCACGATCTTTGGGAATGGAAAAATCCAAGTCAAATTGTTCTCTCCGACAAGAAGGCATTTTGGATTCTCATCAAACCTCGCAAAAAAAGAAAAGAAAAAAAAAAAAGAAAAGAAAAACAACTCACGCCACTTCCCTTTAAAATAGGCTTGGAACCTTGAGAACGTTTTTGGCTAAGAAATATATACGTTTTCACGTGTATATTTTCTTGAGTTATGAGAGACGTGGGTGGCAAGGTGCTTGAATTAAAAGTATATGTAAGCTTATGATAAGGAATGAAGATGAACACCATCACCATCATGATCATCAGCGTGGATGGTAGAATAATGCTTGTGTTCTTGTTTACCTTAGTTACAGGGACCAAGTATCATAGCGTCAAATAGTTTTGACCAGAGGTCGTATTTCTTCGATAATCCACGGCGCTATGATTCTGATGAGGATATCCACACTGCTGGGTCTGGTAAAAGGTAATGAATTCAGTGATCATCGAAATTATGACCATCATGGTCATCATCATTATCATCATCATCACCACCATCGTTATCATCATCACATCATCGCGGCAGAAGCCTCATTTGATTTGCCTGTACTGCTCCAACTCGTGCTTTCCTCATGTTTTGTCCACTGTTCAACATATCCTTGCATCACCACCATCATCATCATCATGTAGAGTCATCATGTTTTGATGCAACATCRTCATCTCTGCTATTAACAATGTTGTCGTCATTATCAAAATGCATCACTATCATAAATATTTACATCATCAGATGCATCATCATCATGGTCATCATCAGAATCATGTCATTGTATTGATGCATCATCATCATCTCTTCCACCAACGACGTCTTCATCAAAGTGTATCACTATCACTAATCATCATTATCATCCATGCATCATCATCATCWTCATCGGTATCATGTCATCATTGTTTTGATGCAACATCGTCATCTCTGCCACCAACGTTGTCATCATAATCATAATGTATCACTTTCATAATTATCATCATCATCATCATCATCTGATCATCATCATCAACTGAGTTCCAGAATCCCACCATTAAATTCAAACTAACTATACCCCCCTTTGAATTCATCACAGTAATTATGACATCCCTGGAGTACTCAGTCCCTCGTCCAACTCCAACTCCATCAACACAGGCCACCCAAAGTCATACGGGTCGATACCTGTTAGCAAGAGTGGAAGCTTCAACCGCAGTAGTAGCTACCCCAGTGCTTACATCCCAGGTACCACCCCTCCCATGCTCTTTACGTCTGGCAACCAGGGAGGGTATCAGAGAAGCCAATTAGAACCAGTCAAGGATAAGGATTAGTATC
This sequence comes from Actinia tenebrosa, assembly GCF_009602425.1. The sequence goes on from NW_022260036.1 coordinate 125,768, forward strand.
TCACTAGGATAGTTTTAATAGGAATATTCATGGTGTATTTTACCATGAACCGAGTTTCTACAAGGTAGTGAACTTGCGTCGCCACAGGTAGCCCGAGCTCTGCTTTTGTGCCGTTATATTACAGACCAATTATATTGTGACGATTCATATCTGTCCCTGTTCCACCGAGCTTTTGCGTCATTTTCTTGTTATTTTCGCTAAATTAGCAAAGAACAATGCCCAAAAATTGAGCTTGGGCTGGTCGATCAGCTACCTTCGAGAATATAAAACAAAACGCAGGGATTATAATGAATTTTAGCAGGAAAAATCTGCTCGTACTAAGTTCAAATCTACTCGTACTAAGTTCAAATCTAGCGCGGCTTGTGTTAACTGCGTAGTCCTATTCTATTGGATGAAATTTCAAAGTACATCGAGACAACGTAACACCTTAAGGTTTTGCTTCTTTTAGTTTTACTCGAGTTTGTCTGAATTTGTTGCTGCATCTTTTGAGTACGATTGTACTGGTCGTGTTATAGATATATTGGAAGATATAGGTTTGATATCCAAGTTAGCTAGACTTTCATCTAAATATTTCTAAAGAAAAATAGTACGGTAAATAATGGCCTTAACGCAAAGCTACAGAGTTAGAATTAATCAGAAAGAAGAAATATGACCAATGATTGGTCGAACCGCGACACTCCTGATCCGATCTAAGTTAGGCAATCTCTCTTCGTTTAATAAGTTGCGGTATACGACAACAAATACTTTTTGCGTAGCAAATTTTAGAAAAATAGTTGCTCGTATTTTAAAATACTTCGCGCGCAACAAATTTTCGTAGAGGCCATCAGAAAAATACTTCCACGAGGCATGTAGCGAGATGTTGTCGCGTATAACAGATTTACCCGAAGAATACTCGACGTTTTACCGAACATGCTGCGCGAATGCCGAGGGGCGGTCTAACCTGGTTTTCGTTCTCCAGGCTCTTTTGCTGACCCACGACCACTATAAGGAAAAGGGCCTGGAAACAGGATTTGCTGTGTAGATGTGTTTGTCACATGGCGTTAGTTTCAAGGAGAGCTTAATTCTTTAGTTAGTTTTCACAAGACCTTCTTGTAAATCACTATTGTGAAGAGACATCCCGTTGAAATATTATTGTTAATGAAACATTTTGTAATAAATCAGTGTAAAAATAGTCCAAACACGCGGAAATTCCAGCAGTTGGTCATTCCCAGGCGTTAGGAATTAAACTGCTAGATTTTGGAGCTCGTTAGTCAAGACAAATCGAAAAATAAAAAGGAAATAGCAAAAAGATATATCGTCAAAGGAAATTTAAAAAATAGTTTATAGAGAAGATTTTAAATGAACAAAGAGATTTAGTAAAAAAATAAAGATTACATATGAAAAAGAAACTGCTTTAGATTTGTACGAACTTTTCACGTAGATATTTATGAAAATAGACCTCTTTACCTAGGCGTAATGTTTCACACAACTCAAAGAACCTTATTCACAAGAGAATGACACGTGGTGTGAAATGGAAAATTATTACGCCCAAAAGTAAAGATTGTATTTTCTTGGATGCGAAGCTTACAGGAAAATAAGAAAGAAATCCTACTTTTTTTGAGAAAAACGTTGGTGAAGGTTTTGTTACAATTGCATGCATACCAATTCCAAAATGCGCTATGTGTGATGTGAATGAAATTTAGCGAACGGTCACAACAATAAGTCGTTATCAATATAACTTTGTCTGCACATTTTTTCCTGCAGTTTTTTTTCAAGTTTGATATGCAACGAAACCTTCACTAACCTTTTTTGAAATAGCCGGTTTTTTTTCGTAAGCTCTCTCCATTCGCCTTGTTTTTTTCTGCACGACTTGTGCGTACTGTACCTATGACGAGTCCAGTTATACCTCGCCTGTATAAGGAAACATCATTTAACAACAACAACAGTTACTAAATAAATAAATAAATAATAATAAAAACAACATTAAAAAAAGAAAAAAGAAGAAAAAAAAAAAAAAAAAAAACGATTCTACTCCTTTACTTTATCAATCATGGTATTTTTTTATTTCCATGCCGTTCAGAATTATTAATTATTATTCTTTTATGTACAATTTTTAATTTTCTTGTCTGCGTCGTAGTTGTGTGCTTGTATTGCAGAGGAGAAGTTTGAAGTTTCGAAGATTTTAAAAAGTCGTTTTAAAAATCGGCGCGCGGAATCGTAGGTTTTGATGGACGTCAATCAAGGCGTTTCCAAGGCATTCCATAGGTACGTGCTCTTGAAAACTTTGTATTTTCCAACAATGTCGTGGAAACAATATTGATTGTCTTCCACCAAAAATCCTATTATTTTGCTTTGACGACAAATTGACAATTTCGCGCGTGCGATGAAATGTTTCTCAATGTTATTTTCCATAAAACTGCTGAAGGCGAAGGTGTTGAAGTGCATTAGAAGGCATGAAAGAGAAAACTTCCTGAAGATGTTGAGCACGCGAGCACAAAATGATGTCTTACGCGCGCCACTTTACGTCTGAGGATCATGTCTAAGCACCACCTACTGAAGATTTTTCAGTTTGAGATTGATGCCTGTGAAAACAAAGAGAGGAAAGAAACTTGCTTAGTAGAATGCATACCATATATCCATGAAAACCTTTGTAAGAAATTGCACATATTTGCACAAATTAGTAAGTTAAGTAGACCTCAGTAGACCGTAGACCTACAAAACTTTGCACTAATTTGTACTATTTTGTTAGTTAACTTTTTCATGGTTATATGGTATGCACTCTAGCTTATATGTCTGTGGAAGTCTTCGCGATATACCTACTGCCACTAACGAAATGTTCTGTCAAGGTAAATCTGTATTGTACGATGGTATGCACTCTAGCTTATATGTCTGTGGAAGTCTTCGCGATATACCTACTGCCACTAACGAAATGTTATGTCAAGGTAAATCTGTATTGTACGATGGTATGCACTCTAGCTTATATGTCTGTGGAAGTCTTCGCGATATACCTACTGCCATTAACGAAATGTTCTGTCAAGGTATATCTGTATTGTACAATTTTCAGGATTTTTTATCGGACATTTTTAAGACCCTAAAACAGAGGTTAGTTTTCTCCGCAGATTTAACCTATGATCTCCTGCACGCTCACAGGCATGTGGAACACTAATCTTATCTTTGTAGTCATTGATGTATGCTTGCAAGTCGTGCCTTGAACACAACTTACCCGTGGTCCATATTCTTGAACTTCGTCAAGTAGTTAATACTGCTTGATAACCTGTGCGAATAAATCAATGACAAATTATTAAATATTGAAGTATTCATAGATAACTATAACGAAACTCGAGTTCTGATTGCTTGGGGGCGCGTGCTTTCCTCATTTTCTGCCAAGATCCCGAGTGCCTTATCTGCACACGGCATGTGCGCGTTTTCTTCTATAGCGCATGAGGCGCAACCAATCAGAAAGCACGATTTTCGGCCTTTCTTTCTTTCTCCAATTTTTAAATTTTTATATTGTAGTTTTTTCTTGGCGAGGTTAGACAGTGAGATTCTGAAGATAATTGGCATTTTTCTTACCTTGCAAACCCATTAAATAAAGAAACGATTTCAGTTCTCTTTAGGTTAAAACTTTGTGATTTTAAAACATTGTCTCCTTCAAATTCATGTCCAGAAAACAGGATTTTCAAGGCGGTACCAAGACCTTGTGTCTGTAGAACAGAAAGATGGTTGAAGTTAGATCATGCTTTTGTACAGGAATGTGAAATTTTCTGCTTCATGAGTATCTGAATAAAGCTTTACATTGACAAAACGCGAACCGTTAATACTTCGAAGTTTTTTGCAACCTTTTTTAAATGCATACTTTAAACCATTCCTTGAGCCAACCGATTGAAAATAAGATTTATTTTGAGCACTCGGTGTATTTGAACTTAATGCTTCATTATAGAGGGCACTAGCGTAGAGAGGGGGCACGCCCCAAAAGTTTGCTTTAATTCGGCACCAACATTTGATTAAATCATGCGGAATTCCTGTGGAATTGGCGGGAAAATGGTACATTGTCCCCCCCCCCCTCCCCCCTCTCCGCGAGACGTCGTTACGCCCTGATAGAGGGTTTGAAACAGTAGGAAGTTAAGAAAACACTGAATAACCTAAAAAAAACGTCCAGGGTTCGAGTGTCTCAACTGAGCTGGTCAATATTTTACCTGTAGTTTTCCCCAAAGTCTACATTTTTCACAACCAACGCAGTCCATTATACGAGATACATTTAAGAAATGCTGCCTGAATTCCTCCTACAAAGAACAGAAATACTTTCAGTATGTCTAAACCAAAGTTAGGGTTAGTCCAGATCATAGTGCCTATTATATAGATAGTGGAATGATTATATAGATACGTCTGTGTGTAGCTTAGGCATCTCCTGTCGTGGTTTTTGTACACACACTGTTTTCCCGAAGCAATTGTACTTAAACTAACCCGTGAAATAGATGGTGAATCTCCTTTCTATCGTTTCTATCGTTTTCTTTTGCGTATATTTGACTATTACAAGCAATCTCTTGGTAAAGTAAAATCCCTCTTTTCGAGAGGCGAACATTACCTTGAGGATTTTAGCAGTTGCTGGGTTTTTAAACATGACCTTTTCATCAAACGTACTGGGACAAGTCCTGAAAAAAAAAAACATCAGAACTAATTTCAAACATACTTCAGCGATGCTACTAGTAACAATAGCGTTGACCATTACGATGATGAAGCATTTAGGTATAGACGAGAATCGAGAACAGTGTTGCAGTGCGTATTTTGATATTGGAATCAAGCAAAGTTAATGTCGATGCAGACCAAGCATGCGCATAGCGTTTTTCTCTCTGGTGCCAAAAGTAGCTACATCTTGGAACACTAGCTTCTCACCTACCTCTGGGAACTAGGGTTCGATACCTGGACTCGCATCACGTGCTTAGAGTTTGTTATGTCGTTCCCTTAATGGGAGGTTTTTCTCCGGCTTCTCCCATTTTTCTTCCTCTACATTCCGACCACGCTAAATTTCTGTAAGCTAGCCGTGCTCTGACTTTGATCCGTCCAGAGGTTGTTTCCGGGAGTTAGCAGGGAGTTAGTTTCAGAGTTCAATCTGTGATTTTGCCATGCCCTGACTTTGTATTGGTCCAGAGATTGTTTCAGGATTCGATTTGTGAGTTAGCTTCGCCCTAACTTTGAGTTAGCCGTACCCTGACTTTAAACAGTCCAGAGGTTGTTTCAGGGATCTATCTGTGAGTTAGCCGTGCCCTGACTTAGATCGGCTCAGAGGTTGTTTCAGGGTAGCGATAAAGGGTTTTTTCTTACCTAGAGTGCGCAATTAGTTTCTGCACCAATTCGTGCACGTATTCATCTTCTTCATAGTCGCCGGTATAAAACTGTTCGGATTCCCAGAACGAGGCGGCTTTTGTTACTGCCCTAAGTACCATAGTATAGGTGAAATATAGATTCTTGAGCCAAACTGGACCTAAAAAGAAAGAAAAGTGGTTAAGCCTTCGTCGAAAATAGAGAGAAAATTTATTATGTTTATTTATGGCGCATGGCACGGTCATGGCACAAAAATGAACCAATCACAGCGATTGAAATAATTACTTATGCGATTGTACAATGCTTTGATAATAAGCCACCAGTTTAGGCTCGATCACAATTGTTTTTCATTTCAGACCACGTGACATTCTCTTGAGAACAATATTCTTTGTTTGAGTTGCATCTGTATTCATGTGTCTTCTAATGAGCAACCATTAAACAAAGAAATTATATTCTAAAGAATGATACGTGGTCTGAAATGGGAAAACATTACGCCCAAGGTAAAGAGGTCTATTCATAGAAATATGCCATCATATGGAGAGCCATCATAGCTAGGAATGATGCCAATACTCTCTCACCAATATGGTCGCGGGTTCGATGCAGCATGATGCAGTGCCAAATAAAGCTGAATTAGCAAATATTCTTCCCTTCTCGGAGAGGTTTTGTCGCTTTTTCCCAACCCTCAAAATCCGAACCCTGTTCTCCTTCTGCGTCAATGAAGAACGATAAGCTGCAACTAATATTTTGAATTCTTATACCTTGAGGCTGAATTAGCAAATATTCTTTAATTCTTGGAGAGGATTAGTCGCTTTTTCCCAACCCTCAAAATCCGAACCCTGTTCTCCTTCTGCGTCAATGAAGAACGATTAGCTTTAACTAATATTTTGAATTCTTATACCTCGATCATCAGTAAGTTCAGAGCTGAACCTCTTTGTAAACTCTTCTAAGTTCATTCCCCATTGGGGCTTCTGTAATCCAACTCCTAACGGAAAAGAAAGAAAAAACAAAATTGCATGAGAATTGCAGTTCTAGTTATGGAATTCTGCTAAAAACCATGGTTAAATAGATTAAGAGAGCAGAAGGTCGGTTCTACTTACCTGGAAATAAATAAAGTGCTGATAAATGGATATTAATGCTTGCATGTAGTCCTGATATAGCTCTGTAAAACACTCTTTTTTCAAGACACATACCTGGAATAATAAAATACCACAACAATATTAAGTGCTTAAAGTAACATCCCTTGTTCTACTTATTCTTTTTCCCACTCAATTTACCTCTTTTTATCATTTTCTCTTCCCTTCTCTACCCTGCTTACTTCTTGCCCTTCTCTCGTCACTCATGCATCGAGCTATTTGTTCCTTACCCTACGCCTTTCCCTTCTTGCCCTAATTATCCATGTTTCCCCTCCGATCCCCCTTCCACAGCTAATTTCCCGTCTGACCCTCCCCCCTTCGGTTTTAAGCCCAGCTGTCTATAAGCCCACCCAAAATCCTCTGTGAAGTTGTACAAGCCCAGGGCTAATAACTGGGATTATACGGTACTTACTATCAAAATTCTTTGTCATGAGTTTTCTGTAGCCTTTTCCTTTAGGTTTTTCTGGCCTGTGGACCAAATTTCCAGCATACATATAAGTCAATATTGATACAATAACTTCTTAAATTTGATGTAGATTAATGTTATACCCTAGTGACCACTAGCTGGGTGATCTCATGCCTCAACACTGAACAACAGTGAGTACAACAGAGGCATTAATAGACCTCATCCATTTGAACACAGTATTTTCCAATTTCAGATCATGTGTCATCCCATTGGAAAAAGATTTGTTGAACAAGTTTCTTTGATAATACTAACTTATCTGGTATTAATGGTAAATAATACTCAAGGGAATGACAGATGACCTAAAATGAAAGTCTATTAGGTAGACCTATGATATAAATTTAATGTCCTTTTATAAAACTGGTAGGTCCTTTCTTTTCAAACTTAATGTCTAGAAATATTCATGCATGAAAAACATTTGGCCGCTGTTAAAATGCTTACTTAAAACAGTTTTCTTGATAAATACTATTCCATATTCTATGGGCAGAAGGACCTTTGTAGCCAGTATATCTCTCTGGGTTCCTTAGAAGATCTACATAAGCCATTCCTTCTGTTGATTCATCTAGGAATTAAAGAAAAATAATAAGAAAGAAGGAATGGAAGGAAGGAATAGGGAAGAAAGTAATAAAAGAAGAAAGAAAAAATGGAAGTAAAAAATGGAAGAACAGCAGGAACATAGGAAACAAGGAAGAAAGGAAGGAAGGAAGGAAGGAAGGAAGGAAGGATGGATGGATGGATGG
>NW_022260036.1:133479-148352 GCF_009602425.1 Actinia tenebrosa
GGAAGGAAGGAAAGAAGGAAGGAAAGAAGGAATGAAGGAAGGAAAGAAGGAATGAAGGAAACTCAAAGAGAAAGAAAGAACAAATGAATGAGTGAATGAAAAAAGAAAGAAAAGAGACAGAATGGAAAGGAATGACAGAATGTTTGTTCTTGTTATTCTAAATAAGTTCCAGCCAAGACATTTCATACTTACCATCCAGTTGACAGAATTCTTCTTCATCTTCATCATGCTCATCCCATGACTCCAGAGCAAGTTTATCTTGGTAACTGAAATAATAGAGACACTGGTCTAAGTAGAGCAGTTTTCATATCCCTGTGAAAAACTTGGTGCTGCATGCGTGCATTGCTACCAACTTCATGTTCTCTAGAATTTTGATTGGCTTGTCTAATATGATTGGTCTAGCAGTGCAGTGACTTCAACGTGCCTAGGTTTGCACCATGCTCATGCAGTGTTTCAAGTACATGATTGAATTAACAGATCAAAAACAGTTTTCCGTGTTTGATTTGTTTTATAAAATAACAAACGCGCGAAAAGATCGAAAAAAAGCAAAGTCTAAGTAAATTCTCCCTACGTGCTGTCTTATTCAAACTGACCAATGAGCGCGCGCGATAGATTAAAAATGACGATAATGTGTTTTGATACTCTCATCAAACATGGTTTTCGACCAATCATAGTGCGCATTGTATCCCAATTATTTTATAATTGACATTAAACTCTTGACATATTGTGATTGGTCTGGCATATTCCTTGCCATGCCAGGACAACATTTTTACTGTGAGGTTTTCACAGTCATACAACTGCTCTAACAGAAAAGATACCATGCACCATTAAAAAAATCAAAGTATGCTATGAGACGAATTTTAAGAAAAAAATACCTTATTGTGTTGTCAATGTTGCCAAGAGTTGTGTTATCTGGTTCAGAGCATCTTTCATTTTCTTTTTCTCCCTGGAATGATTAATATAAACATAAATAAAAAATATAGGAATGAAGGTAAGAAGACAGGGAGGGAGGGGTGGTAAGGTGAATGAATGAATGGATGGATGGACGGACAGACGGACAGATGGAGCGATGGATGGTGGTTAGACAAATGGATGGATGGATAGATGGATGGATGGATGGATGAAGAAGTGAATGGATGGATAAATGAATGGATGGATAAATGAATGGATGGATAGATGAATGGATGGATGGGTGAATGGATGAACGAATGGACAAACGGATGGATGGATAAATAGAGCTATCAATCACTTACACTTTGGAAACCAACCTTTAATTTAGTATGTGAATTTCTTGATTTACTGTATTTACTAAAACTCTTAGAACTTCTACTTTGATGTCGCTTGGACTGTAAGAAGAAGAGATGGTATTACTGCCGTCATTCAGCATGTTAGTTTACCACAGGCTATTGAATGCCACCAATACCCTTGGGCATGTGGTTCTATTTCAGACCATGTGTCATTCACTAGAGCGTCATTTCTTTGTTCAATGGTTGCGCATGAGAAATCACAATATGGATACATCTAATATGGAGAAAATATTATGCCCAAGCCGAAGAGGTCTACTGAGCAACTGGTAGCTTGCTAATTATCATAATATGTATAATATAAAATTTTTAATTTACCTCAGACTTCACTCCTTCAGGAATGTCGTCCTGCAAAGGAAATGTTAAGAGAACTGTTTTTAAGCATTTCCCTTGTTAGGGGCTGTTAATAATGTAGTCAATAGACCGTTTTCTCAAGATTGCATGAGCATCCAACTTGATGGGCCACAAAAATGAAAAATGCAAATTCAATTAAATTGAGAAGCCAGTTTTATATTTAAAGAGGAGAATAATCAATTTATGAATTCTTAGCGAAAAAAATTCATAGAAATGTATGATAATTCTCATTATGAGCTCCTGTTCTGGTGTCGTGGCCCGTCAAGTTCCTTAAATTTGGATGTGCACGCAATCTTAAAAAAGAAGTCTACTGAGGAATGTAGTGCATCTGATAATTCCTTGTGCCGCTGAGGGGGCCTGCTATGGCAAAATTGACATGGCCATCATTTACAGTAGTTAAGTATGCTTAGCTTTCAGAAATGCATGGGTGTTACTATGACTGCAGTTCTTTATTGTCATAACTATTAATGTTGTAATATGTTGTTACCACAGAACACTTTTCCTCAGTTGAGTGAGATCTCTGGCAATCATAGAGCTAACATATACTAAAATATAAAGTACATGTGGTCTAACTATAATGGTTTGTAATATAAGTTATTTATTGCTTTACCTCTTTGCATGGAGACACGCTACAATGTTTCATTGTGCATTGCCCATCACTGGCCCAGAATGGGCATGGTCTGTCTAGCTTTACCTTTGATAAAAAATAAAAATAAAAATATTTACCAATTTATTTAAAGTTAGGATTTTTGATGTCGAAATCATCTACAACAATGTTATGTGTAATAGTCCAGAAATTATTATACCCCTCCTCCCTCCCCAACAGAGGAAATTAGAATTTCTGAGGGGTAGGGAGGGGTAGGGGGTCAGAGAAAGAACAAAATTACAGAGTTTGCATGGAAGAAAATTGGAAATTGTATGAAAATTTCTGGGGATAGGGGTAGGGTTTTTTTAAAAATATTCCTCCATGGGAAGTAGCCAGGTATGAGTAATAATTTCTGGAACTTCACAATAATATTACAATATTAACTAGTGTGCCAATTTAGTACTTACCCTGAAGAATTTGAAATAATTTCTTTGTACAATTTCATTGATGATAGGATAAATATCTTTGTTAATTTTGTCCACTGTTTCTATGTCACAACAACATTCTTCAACTTTCCCTTTCAACTGCATAAAAAAAAAGAAAAAGTGAAATGAAATTATCAAAAAATATTGTTGTATGTGGAAGAAAATTTATTCCAAGTAGGCTGAGGAGCACTTCCTTCATATATATTTATACTCCTGAAGAAAACAGGAAAAAACCTTTATCGTTGAGAGATGTACTATATTAGCCACTCTGAGGTTGAAGAAAACACTGGATTCAGTTGGCATGGCAGTGCTTTACAGGACTGGTTTTTTCTTTACAATGCATTGCCATGCCAACTATGGCCAGTCTTTCCTTAGATTTGGAAGTGCTGATAACTTGGATTCATTATCACTGCAAGGAAGTTCTACTTCTACATTACTGTAACCTATCCTTGCTCCAATACATCAATCACCTTGGAAAAGCAATCCAAAAGTGTTTTCCACATACAGTTAAATAAAAAAACACATAAAAGTGTTTATTCACACAACTTTATCATCTATTTATTTCCCTCTTTAAATCCGTTTTCCACATACAGTTAAATAAAAAAACACATAAAAGTGTTTATTCACACAACTTTCTCATCTATTTATTTCCCCTTTTTAAATCCCTTTAAGATCCCTCTTTAGGAGTATAATAAAAAACACATTAATTTGAAAAGAATGCCTGTTCACATTTAGAGTCCAAATCCATTACCAGACTTAGATCAGCCCAGAGGCTTTTTTGGGGGGTTGGATACATTTTGAAGGTTTTTTTGTCGTTGAGACAACAAATTGTCTTTTAGCCTAGCTTTGCATAAACAATGCCATAAAAGGCAACAAAGTAGCTTGTTTGGTTAAAGTTAAACCAATAGGCTGACATGAATTAAGATAATGTCTAGCCCTCAGTATATAACACAAGAAAGCAATTATCTATCTTATGGCAAATTCCACACTCTGCAATGAATAAAATCTTCAAAAATACTGAAAATTACGGCAGGTGGGCTTTAGAGAGTCAGTGCAGTCTGTCAAAAATGAACTGAATAAATTTACAGCCAATTTTCAAAATTTCTAATTCATTTTTTATAGTCAAAATGAAATACATGGTCTTCACAGGTTTTACAATGTTATCTAACTAATGTTATTTCTAATGCTGAGTGGAAATTTGTTTTTTGTTATTATATGAGATGTTTTTTTTTAAATTAGAAAAAAATTTTTTTTAAATTTTTAAGAATAAAAATGGCAAGAATACCATCTGCTGCTTGTAAGTACCCTGAAGTCAAAATAAAAAGGATTATTAATGTAAAAATATATAGAGAATAATATTATTTCATTTCTCATACCTATTATTATTTTCGATGCAAGCAAAAAAATTTATTTCTAGTGTAGAACATGTTTTACAAGATGGTAATATTTTGTGCAAGTTTTTGAAGTTTATTTTATTTATTTTTCATTCCTCTCAGCTTGAGGCTAGAAGGGTCGATAATATGTAAAACTACATGCATAATAGCTGGTTAAATGTAGAAGTCACCAGCTGGAGAAAAAACATTGAATATTCTCAAAATTATACCCATAACTTTTTGAAACATTTAAGTTAAAACCATGAACCGTTCTAGGAATTTTAGTTAGAGTATTTCATACATGGGTTTTATCGAAAACTTAAATTTTCTGATGTGTCCAATTAAGTTTATAGTTATACTCGATGTGTGAATCATCACTTTTAGCTTATATTATTTTAAGCTTTTAGAACGAAGTTTGATCTAAAAAATACACTTAAAGCTTTATTTAGATTTAAGTTAAACTGATATTTACCTGGAAAACAATTTTATTAACAACGAATGAGGCTGATAATATTTTTGGTACCTGAGAAGGCGAACCTCTTCGATGTCATAACAGCTGACAGCTACAATATTACATCTTGTACAAAGATAAAAAGCAAATGACGAATTCGTACATCGAATCAGATTTTTTTAAAGGAAAAATATCTTGGTTTCAATATTTGGTCACTTTTTCTTATCTTGAATATACTTTACAGTCAAAACATTTGAACGATCCAATGGTATGACGCTGGTAAAATTACTAGTATCTGATATCAATCGACAGTAACAAGACGAAAGAGTGTAAAAAACACGTCAACATACAATAAAAACCTAAGATCCCACTTATACAATAAATAATATACTGTCAAGCATCAGGTGAATACTTTGACAATGTTTATAATTTCATTCAAAAAATATTTTTACCAAAACAAGTTCGCAGAGATCAGAATTTTTTGAGCATGAGTTAACGACGTACCTGACAGAAACACTGATCTTTGAACGATAAAACTCTACTACCAAATACACACACGAAGTAGATAAGCTCTGGAGCTATTCGTATCCTCATATTGGGATTCAAAACTCTCAGCAGTCCTTAAATGAAGGCTAATCGCTGACAAATAACTCTAGTAGTTCATTTCACATACTTATGGCCCGGTGAAATAAACATTAGTTGTACGCATGTGTAATGTGATTTACCGCTGGCCAAGGGTCGTGGACTAGTTTGATTGGATACGAAGTTTGAAAGTAGTCTCTTCTTGGCACTTGTCCCGAGAGCCCCGGGAAAAATAATGATGCAACGATTATGCTTTGCTGCACGATTTCATTGATATTGGTGAAGTTTTTTAAGTGATAATTAGCTACACTGATGCGAGCAGGAACAAAGGAACTTCCGGTTTTTCCTTCGGAAGGGTTCATGTGGGGGCGTTTCGGCAGTTTCCGTTGTTTCATCTTGAAGAAATTTCAATCGTACGCTACCAAAGCCTTTTTTGTTAATTTTTTAGCGCTTCAAAAGAACAGTAGGGTTGCTGACTAACAAAATTTGCAGTTGATTTGGCAAGTTTTGTACAAAACGGAAAGGCGTTGCCTTGACAACGGAATTACCCCTGTTGCTTGAAGAGGCGTCCATTCAATCAGACTGAAGACGCTAGATATATTTTTGGCTTTTTGGAAAGTGGGCTGTTTAAATATCAATAGTGTCTAAATTGAATAGAATTGGCCAACTTGGCAATAGTTCTAAATTAATCTGATCTGTCAACTGCAAAAGTTGTTTCATTTAAAATTGGCATGCATTGCTGCAATATTACCTCTTTTTTTGGTAATCCAAGAAACTTGAGAGAAGAATATAATTGTCAACTTTTGACACTTTCCATGACAATATATTTTTACCTTCTCTTTCGTGTCTTTGCAAACCGAATTAAGTCCGTGCCACGCATTTGAATAACTGACTTAAAAAACAAAAAGCCCGACAACTTTTGGATATAAATTAGTCGCCTGAGGGCCGGGTTGTTCAAAGCTGGATTAGCGCTTATAGGTCTTATTAAGAGTCAACCCAGGATTAGCAATAATCGGGCTTTGAACAACTGGGCCCTGTTTAGAAAAGAATTTAGGATAATTTGCACAATAATTTTGCACCAAGAGAAAATAAACAAAGAAAAGGAATAGCTGCGCCCCATTACGAGCACTCTTTGGTGCTATTTCTAGTTCATTTCTCAGTTAGTACCCCTTTGTCAGGTTTGGTGTGTTCCTTCAGGTTTGGATCCACACCTTACCAGATCCACAGGGAACCCAATTTGAATAAAAATAAAAATGCCTTTTTTGAATCATGTATTCAAGAAAGAGATAACCGCGTTCTCCTTAGCAAAAGCAATCAAGAAAATTAAGTTAGAAGTGCAGCGAAAGTAGATACAGCGTATTTTCTCGCGCTTTGTTTTTCCCATGGTCCTCGTTAACTATCTTGCCTTGAAGTAAACAAATTCATGAAATTAAAAAAAAAAAGTTTTTATCTTCACTTTACAATTTTATTTAAACTAGTCGCCCTGTACACAGCAGGAAAATCTACGTCTACAGGGAAAATGTTACATCCTTGAAGTGTGAAACTAAGGCAAAAGTACCTGTTTCAGCGATCCAATCGTAGACAGGTGACCATGTAATGTCAATCAGAACTGATAGACCTCAATATCCTGATAGTAATAGCAAAATGAACGATAATGTAAAGTAAAATGACTCAAATTAACAAATATATGGAAAAAAAWTTTTTTWAAATTATAATAAATTACAGATTTACTTGRCATATTTTGCCATAACTGGAAAACATATTTTTGATAGAAATACGTACTTTTATATCACAGTTACGTCCACCTACTAATATAGATCTGATGATCTGCAAGACACTGAATAACCTTTCACAGATCACGGTAAATATAAAGGCCTGACGGACGGAAAAACAAACAGCGAGATGGCCAAAGAAGGACAGTGATCTCATGGGCTCGAGCTGGGCTTCTTTGACCTTGAAGTTTGAGAAGAAGAAAAATGCAATACTATTTCTTTTAATGAGGAATTTTCGTCAATTGGAATAAAAGTATGCGTGAAGTACTGCGAAGGCTTTCACATAAACGCCAACTACGCTTTGGAAAATAATTCAGGACTTCTAAGAAGGCGAAAAGATTTCAAATTGGATCTTTCGCACTGTGTTTCTTCTATACTCAGCCAACTTTTCTTCGTGAGATACATTTACTTTTTTGAAGAGTGAATAATTTTTTCTACATGCTGGAAGTGGAGAAGAAAGGAAACGATGTACAGATGGCTTCTGAGGACAAAAACAGAAAGACAGATGTAGATAAACAAGAATCGACGTCTGGAGATGAAARTAAAAGCAGATCGCTGTACAGTTTGGTGATACCGTGGAAACCCAGCAATGGCGACCTCACCGGGACACACATCGTTTATCTCGTAGTACTTTTATTTTGTGTAACCTCAGCTAGTCTTCTATCGATACCTGTTATAGAAAACATACTAGKGGACAAATCCTTTGTATGTAATGATGGAAAAGCAGATTGCCTTGTGAAGTTGTCGCATCTTGTAACATTCAGGATTGGTATCGGATCTGCGGATTTCTTCTTTATCATGATGGTCGTGCTATTCAAGGCTGGCTTAACATCATGTCGTAGTGGCCTCCACACTGGAGTATGGATTCCAAAGAGTATTTTATTCATTCTTATTGGATATATTATGTATATGGTGCCACACAACATCATAGATACGATCTGGGGATATCAGGTTATTGCTGCGTGGTTCATCTTCTCTATCATCCAACTTGCCTTCCTAGTCGACTTTTCGCGCGCATTTAGTAAAGTTCTCAGACTTCAAAACTCATCAGAAAACCCCAGTTTTATCCTACTCAAAGTATTTACAGCRTCTTTGATTGCTCTTCTCTTCTCCGTGGTGGGATTAATTTATATTCTCTTTGGATTCAAARACAATTGTAGAACAAATTGGATCCTGACAACTATAAATGTCATTATTTGTATCACCCTATTTGTGATTTCATTCGTTATATCCAAGAACAAAGGAACATCAAATATTTACCAAAGCCTTGCCCAGACAGGTCTAGTTGCTGGATATGTATTGTTCCTGACGTACTCGGCTGTGTCCCACGAGCATAGTCTGTGCACTCCTGATATCTTTCGRTTTTTCGATAGTGCATCAAGACTTGGCCAGTACATTCATTCACTGATTGGAACACTTGTGACGTGCATGTTGCTAAGTTACGTTACATTAAGGAGCAGTGAGCCCAATCATTTTAAGTTCAACAGAATAAYTATAACAAACCAATTAGAGAGTGACCCACAACTGGACGATTTAGAAAAACCAAAAGAGTTGTACAGTTTTTCATTCTTTCACTTTGTTTTGATGTTGGCTTCTCTTCATGCAAGTTCGACGTTCATCGCTCCACATGAAGTTGATACCGTTACTAAGGCAACAATGTCCTGGATATTTCTCGTTGCTAAGAGCCTCGCGAGTGTTCTGGTCGCGTTGATTTACTTATGGATTCTTGTAGCTCCGACAGTGTACCCCGAAGAAAACACCRCCGAATTTTTCACTCTTTTAAAATCGCTTTTCAAATTCATCGGGAAATCTTTGTATACGCTTTTCTTCAACGGGTGCTCGGGAATCAACCGATCGATATCCACTCGCTTCATCTACACATTTTTCTTCATCTGTGGAACAATAACATGTACCTTAATGTACCTCCCTGGAGTCAGGCATTCTTTACAAACGAACTCATTCTTCTGTAAGAAGATCAGCAAGCTAGGTAACTGCATGAGTCATGATCCAGGATACCTTGCTGTCTACCGAATCTGCTTCTCCATGGCAACATTCTACCTGTTGTTCGCTATTGTACTATACGCCGTTAGGACGTACGCTGACCCGCGAGCTATGATTCACAACGGCTTATGGTTCGTTAAGTTTGTTTTATTTTTCGGTCTACTCGTTTGTACTTTCTTCATTCCACTCGAGTTCAGCCGGGTGTGGACCTACACTTGTCCTATAGGAACGTTCTTCTTTATTGTTGTCCAAATGATCCTTACTGTAGACTTCACACGTTTCCTAAACACTGTTATGTCGAATAGATTCGAAGCCACTGGTAACAAGGTGTGGTTTAGATCCATACTCGTAGCTACTATCAGTCTATACGTCGTTTCCTTTGTCTCTGTCGTGTGCTTCTATATCTATTTTGTTGGAGATGCAGGACATTGTAAAACGAATAAAACTTTCATCACCATGAACTTTATTCTTTGTGGTATCGCTTCGGTAATATCAATCCACCCGGTTATTACAGACACTGGTTTGTTCCAAGCAGCTGCTGTCACCTTTTTCACCATGTACCTGACTCTCTCAGGCCTGTCATACAACCCTAATGAAAGATGTAATCCACTGGCTTCATATGTTTCCGAAGTTGACATGCGACCAAGTATCAACGTGCAGGCAATCATAGATCTGGTTCTCACTGTATTATTACTGGTATATTTTACCCTTCGAATCGTTCCTATATCAAGCAATCTCCGTAAGATAGCAGTTATGTCTTTACATCTTATATGTGGACAAAGAGGACAGTTAAAAACGAATGACTCGGAGAAAAATGACGAAATGAAACCACAGGCTTCCCATAACAGGAATGCAGATGACGAGAGATTTTCGGAGAATGAAGCAGGTGATCCTGTGCCTTACAGTTATTCCTTCTACCACTTCGTCTATTTCTTAGCCAGTCTTCACGTTACCATGGTGCTAACGAATTGGTACACTCCCAAGAATGGCACGCAGTTCAAGCTGTATATTAACTGGGCTGCAATGTGTATTAAGATGACTGCCAGTTCCTTGTGTATTTTATTGTACATCTGGAGTCTTGTGGTACCAATATTAGCATCCCATAAATCCGAGCCTACAACAAACGAGACATAACAACACAACTACGTCTTGCTTTGAAATAGCATACACTTGGCTACCACGCATTTCACGAATACCGCGCGAGAGAGATGGGACTCTAATACACGTATCCCAAACTATCTAATATTTTACGAAATTTGTAACAACATATAACAAAGTTTTACGTTTAATTTTTGGCGGGAAATGATGTTTCACTATTTTGCAGTCCCTTTAGTCCCATCCCTTAGCGGTAATGACCAGAGGCAATGTCCCAAGTTGCTATAGAATTCAATATTCAAATATTAACAATAAACAAAGAATCCGTAACCAGTGATGATTGATAACTGGAATCCATTACCAGTATTTTGGTAAGAGGTATTGGAATTCTTTCCACAAATGGAGATGGAACTCAATAAAACAACTTGATACTGATTGGACAAGAGGAGTACAATTAAATCCCAAATTGTACTCTGTAGAGTCCCAATTACGTTGCTCAATTTTGTTTAAGTGTATTATAAACAAAACGAATTGCACGATCTTCTCGTACAGTTTGAATCTTATAGATGCTCGTGTTGTTTTGAAAGTTATCAAATTAGACTCGCCTAAAAGCTCGTCCAATTTTTAAAAAATTCAAAACATCACTCGTACTTATAAATTCCGAATTGTACTCGAGATCGTGCGATTTCCTATACAAATCAAATTAAGTCACAATCGTCCAACGCAACGCCCCCCCCCCCCAAAAAACCCCCCCAAAAAAAACCCCGTGTAATGAAAAAAGGAATATTCACTTATAATCACAGTGAAGATGACGTGACGCACACGTCGAAACATGTATGTGTAGCGAACATTAAAATTATCGCAATCATCAAAAATAGTACTTATATACTTATATAGCTTATCTCATTCTATTGCTATTTCGCGTAGCTTTAGTTAGTTGATCGAGTGTCAATCCCCCAATCTACGTCCTGTCAAAACTTGTGGACGTCAATAATTGTGGTCGTAAATGCGGCCTTACAGATACGACGTCCAAGCTAAAATGTCCCTTCGTTCTGTCTACCGAGACAACTGACACATCCACGATGTCCCCTATGGACATTTCGCTGTGGTTTCGTAGCCGTGATTGGTGTATAAGACCGTCACGCCCAACACCACAGTCAACAAAGGCGCCAAATGTGGTGACATTGCAGACGCGTCCTGTCAGCTGCGTTCCCGTATGAAGGTCTTCGAACAGCATGATACCTTTGCGGAATAGAGGCTTCTCGAAAGCTGAAAAAGAAGGTTGCGCGCAATTTTGAATACCTTCAATCTCTGTTATGATTGTCCCACGCTGTGAAAAAGCTCTTAAACATTAAATAAATAGAAAACGCGCGCGTGTGCTGTGTGCAGTTATAAAGCACGCAGGGGTCGGTAAAGCACGAGAGAAGTCTAACGGAGTGCTCCTGGAAAGGGCTCTACTGAAAGTGCGCACGCTTGCTGTGTGGTTTCATAAAGCACGCACTCCTAACTAATCAGAACGCGAGATTTACAAAAGTTATTTCATAAAAAAATTTAAAACTTACTTGCTCGTATATCGTGGTCTGTTGGTTGTCTGAGGCCATCGATTATGAGGTGTAGGGTGGGTTCACCGACACCAAAACTTTCAGCCAAGTTTCTAACAGCTATTTAACAAGAACAATAGAGCTGATAAAAATGGAACTATATCACATCGCGGCCATCTTTATAGAGGCTTTGCACCATCACGTGATGGCAGCCATAACAGGAGGCAGGAATAACTGATCAGGTTTTATCTGATTTACATGAGAAAGAATTAATTTTCCCCCAGGAGAACGACTTCTATTGCTGTGCCTCCTGTCATGGCTGCCATCACGTGATGGTGCAAAGCCAATATTCCGTATGAATTAATTTTTCAGCAAGTACTTGAATGCAAGATGACGCGTGGTGGAATCTGTTGTTCAAACCAATATGGCTGCAGGATGAGAAAGACCCATAAACCTTTGTCAAGTGTCTGAGGTATAGTAGGGGTTTGTCAACTTGTTTTCAGTTATATTATCAACACCAGCGGTGGGACTATTTATCCAATGTACTTACTTCGTTTGGTAAGAAGTGCATCGATAGCAGTCTTCATACTTGGCTTGCCGATGTCCTTTCCTTGAGTTTTTGCAAGAGTCATTAACCTGGAAATGAAGCAAAGTATGAAGTTAGTGTTGTTAAAAAAAGAACAAACCAAAGACAGAGTGAATGAATGAATGAACAAGTAAATAGAAGGAACAAATAGACTGATGAAGGCAAGAAGGGGCACAAAGACAGGAAGACACGAAGGTGCAAAGGCATGAAGGCACGAATGGATGGATGGATGGAGGGAGGGAGGGAGGGAGGGATGGATGGATGGAAGAATGAATGGATGGATGGATGGATGAAAAAATGAATAATTAATAGAACGGTTGCCAAGTTACCAACAATATAATAACCTTACCTCTCGGCAACACCATACGATTCTGGATGAATGAACGTCATGTCAAGAGGGTTGTACTCTGCTCCACCATCTTTGCTCGATCTTCTCGCTTTTTTTCTTTTGCTATCTTTTGTTTTACTATTTTTACGTTTCTTCCCTACTTCTTCCACTTCATTATCGCTCTCTGTCACCTCAATCACCTCGACAGGTCTCTCGTAACCACCACTGCCATCACTTTGGTCAGCGGATGGTAAAACCCGCAGAAACCCAACACACTGTTCATAGGACTTTTTACCAATCCCCTTACACTGCAAGATTTCTTCACGATTTTGGAATCTCTTATTTCGGTTCCGCCATTCAATGATACTTTTAGCCTTGTTTTTGTTAAGTCCCGCCAGACGCCTGTCGACCGATAGAAATAACACTCAATACATCCGGTATTTGGATATGTAAAAGTAAGTTAATGTTTTCTTTTGAAAACACAATATACTTTCCGATGCCTTTTGGTCCTGCGTCCATACTAAACGATTAAAAACGCATACATTTCATAACGCTCTCCAGAGGGACATTTAAAAACGGAGGCCTATCGTATTTTTTTGCGCATACACAGATGATGATATTTCATCCTTCCCAATCGTATCTGSGTTTTGGATAATGTGGATGCTATGACAATGCTAATGTAGACGAGAAGCTTTTGTTGCGTTTTTCGGTGAAACGAAAACGGAGCGTTTTGAAAACGTATTACAGTGTAGACGTGGCCTGATTTTTTGGGTCGTTTAGTAAACATTTCACACCACAGGGATCCCATTTAACCTACTTTAGAGTATTGACACCTGCAGCATTGATATCAACTCCCACGAAGCTAACACAGTCCGTCAGAACACCTTCCACCGCACCTCGTAATAAACTCTCGGGAATATCGTGCTGTCGCGTAACAAACAAACAAACGTTTAAACATTTGGCTCCTTGAAAGAAAGCCGGTATGCGCAAGAAGAATAGCGCAGCGCAGCCGTGACGTCATAAAAACGAAGACAAAGACGAAATTCGGACAAACAAACTTACAAGTTTACTTTCAGCAAATAATTTTCACAGCCGATCGCAGTTGATCTTAGTTTACATAGGTTATTATTGTAACTTTGAGTAAAAATAATAAAATCGGTTCGTATAATCCTCGTAGCGGCTAAACAGAATGCAATGTTTGTCCGAATCTTTAAGCTATTTTTAGAATCAGCGCGCTGCGCTATTGTTCTGGGGGACAAAACAATAGGCCGTCTTTTCGTGTGCTATCGTCTTGTCCTCCAGAATAATTTCTCTCGGGACTCAGTGCAAGGAGCCATTTAGTTGTTTGTGTACCATTAAAAAGAGTGCGTGAACAGAATAAAGGTTTAATACGTGGAATACTGACCTGATACATTCCAATCCCAAGATGTTTGGGTTCTATTTTGACCAGCTCTAAAAGCGGATCTTGGAATCTCCTCCCTATGGATACTGACATAAAATACAAGAAGGTTCAAATGAGCATGGATAAGCAAATAAAAATAGCTCAGTAGAGAAGACGATATTATGGAAATGTTATTCACAATTCATGGTTCCGAATCAGAAACAAACGAACCATGCARTGACCGTGGTTGAGCTAGCATGCGTGCAGTCGGACTTTTTCTCGTATAGTACAAAGACCACTTGCAGCACTTCGGAATGCTGCTCAATTTAGAGGACAAAACAATAGGTTTCCAATTCTCATGAGATTGAAGTTCTATTTTTTTTGTCTTCTAAATTGAGCTGCTTTGACGTCACACTATGCAAGGGCTCTATACGAAACTATACGAGAGAAAAGTCCGGCTGTACGCCGGCTACGGTTGAGGTTGTCCCAGTGAAATTAAAACGTTGTCTCACAAACAACTAGAAAAATATCAGTCCTCAAGGATACTATGAAAGACACTATTGTTAAATTCATAAGAAACTTCCGTCTTGTTTTCTCCTAGGAAAGTAAACCTTGTTTTCTCCTAGGAAAGTAAACCTATATTTCAGCAATCAGAGTTTTAAATTCTGAGATGTTCTCTAGATATAATCTTAAGCTTGTGGGACATAGCAACGGTAACTAAGGGAGACAGGACCATGAATGATCGAATAACAAGAAAATGTTATAAAGTTAAAGAAAACAAGGTCTAGTTACCAGCTCCTCTCATGCTAACGTCAAGGTCTGGCAGCTCAGCCTTTGCTTCTTCAGAGGCGCTATAAATAGACGCACCGTTCTCACTAACAATACTGCAACCAAAAGAAAAAGGAATAAATAACTCCCTTATCTTTTATCGAAATCACTTCTGGGCTAATCTAAGTCAGGGCACGGCTAACTCACAGATCGATCCCTGAAACAACCTCTGGGCTGATCTAAGTCAGGGCACGGCTAACTCACAG
>NW_022260036.1:148697-161104 GCF_009602425.1 Actinia tenebrosa
GAAACAACCTCTGGGCTGATCTAAGTCAGGGCACGGCTAACTCACAGATCCAACCCTAGCCTGAAACAACCTCTGGGCTGATCTAAGTCAGGGCATGGCTAACTCACAGATCCAACCCTAGCCTGAAACAACCTCTGGGCTGATCTAAGTCAGGGCATGGCTAACTCACAGATAGAACCCTGAAACACCTTCTGGGCTGATCTTACAGGTAGAAGGGAAAGACCCAACAAAATATATGATACATTCAGTGTCTAGCTCACTCAACATTGGTTGTCACGTGGGATCAAATCCCTTACAAAACGTTACTGAATGTTATCAACTAACCAGTAAACAAGATCCAAAGGCTGAAACGCTTCTTTACGGATGAGCCTTGCGACAAATTGTTCAGTCTCCCGACACGCAGTTCCGTTACCAATAGCAATTGTCTCGCAGCTGAAAATAGGATAACAATTGACAGTAMTTCAAATGATAAACTCGTGGTCCTCTTTTAATGTCTCTAGTGGATAAGGGACGGAACCGACATTATTAACGCGGTCATCCAAGCCACGTGAAGGTCTTAAGAACCATTTGCTGATGAAATGCAGAACCTAGAAAGTGACCATTTTCGAGTGTAGGTGCGGCCGGGATTCAAACCCCGCCCTCCCGCACTACATACTAACACTCTTACTAAATCAGCTAACCGGGCGTTAAAACCGTTGGTACACGCACATTTCAAATGACATTGTAAAATTTGAGATACGGACGTGGCGTGCCGTGACCTTAAAGTTTCCCATAATTTTTATTGGATAAGCAGTGATCTTGCGCCTTGTGATTGGTTCATAGGATGTCGTCCGTGACAGCTATACCGCGTGAAATCACGCTCCGAGTCCGAGTTTGTTGCATATAAAAAAACAGTAAGATCTGTGTCTATTTTCAGCTCACTACTTTCACCCGCTATCTTGTTGTCTTTCAAACTTTCAAAAATACATATTGTTAATTAAAGCAAAACATAATAGCCACATTTCATATATGAACGACGTTGGAGCACTGGGGTTCATTCACACAGGGTAAGTGAGCGCGAAAACTCTGAGGGGCCGGCAAGCGCGTTTTGGCGCCCAAAAATTTCCGCCAAATTTACAGGAGCCTTAAGGGCCGTCGTCGTCCTTCGTCACTGAAGCGTATTGAGATCTACCTGTATTTTTTGATCAAAGAAACAATTTTTTCTGCTGCATCTCTAGAATTGGCTCTTCTTCCAGTGGGGAAAATCAATGATGTTTCCAACACTAAACCTGTAAAGAGAAAAGACGAAATCACTGAGTTGGGATGNTGGGCTCAGCATAGCCATCTTACAGCCATGAGTATATCCTGGATCCAATGCGAGGACAACCTTGCCTTTCACTGGAGGGCTGAGCAGTAAATTGTACAGGTTCTGTTCAAAGACATCTGTGCTTTCTTTGTCTGCTTGTTGCTTGAGAGCAGTCCTGAAATCATCATCACCATCATCATCATCACTATCATCATAATAATCATCACAATCAGGTTCACCATCATTGTAGTCGTTATCCTCACCCATYACCATCACAATCATAATCATCACCAATATCACCATCATCACAATCATCCATCACTACCATAAAATAAAAGTAATAAATATCTAGTGAAATATCTATAAAAGTGTCTAGTCATTCTATCGCTTTCACACTAATTGTGGACACTTTTCGCTCACACACACCACTATCAACATCATCATTATCATCATCATCACCACCCATCTCTACCATAATCATTATCACAATCATCAAAATCATCAACTTCAACACTATCACCACCACCATCATCATCATCACCACCATCATCATCATCACGGCCATCATCATCACCACCATCATGTTTACCTTGCACGTCTTGCTATCATTGGTTCCATCAGCCTATTGTATGCATCCTCCAGTGAGGGCAATAGTAACTTTTTGTTATCAGCTGTTTGGTATAAGGCAAAAATGCACAAATGAATTAACCAAGGATAAATAAGTTGTGTGCATCCTTCAGTGTGGACAATACTAACTTCTTGTTATCAGCGTTATATATGAAGGAAGAATGCACAAATGAATTAACCAAGGATAAATAAGTTGTGTGCATTCTTCAGTGTGGACAATAGTAACTTCTTGTTATCAGTGTTATATATAAGGGTAGAATGCACAAATGAATTAACTAAGGATAAATAAGTTGTGTGCATCCTTCAGTGTGGACAATAGTAACTTCTTGTTATCAGTGTTATATATAAGGGTAGAATGCACAAATGAATTGTGCATTTGAAGTACACATATACATACCTGTGGCATTTCCAGGTATCCAATAACTCTTTGCAAAGCTGAAAAACTTGTCTTTCGCCAGAGGATTAATTGCAACTTTCACAGTCAGAATCTTTAACTGCTCTGCACGGTTTATTGCTAAWGTCTAAAAAAATGATAATAATACCAAGGCATATCATTAGTAAGTTAAAATTGGCTGTAAACTATGTTTTCATATATTAGAAGTACCGTAAATCCCGGGGGGCTTATTTATTTCAGGCACGTTTGAGGGGGGGCTTATTGGAGAGGGGGGGGCTAAATTGAGAGGGGGGGCTTATTGATTTAGTCGAAACACAGTAAATTGTACGCTGTCAGGATGTAATATGATTCAGGATTAAACGGAAGCATTACTATTGACCGTCTCGCATAATCTGTAGTTCTTCACAAAGAACTAGAGCGCAGAGTAGAAAAACTTAAGCATATGAATTGGAGGTCATACAACTGAAAATGAGGAACAAACTGTTGCGATTATGTTAGTGAACTACCGCATCATGACTAATAAATCACCTTTAATTAGTACATGTGATTCTTTAGTTGTGAAAGGGGGAAGGGGGTAGACTAAAAAGAGAGGGGGGCTTAACAAATTTCTTCCTTTAAAAAGGGGGGGCTTATTTGAGAGAGGGGGGCTAAATAGAGGATTTACGGTATATTCCAAAAAGGTCCATGATAGGTTCATTTTGATGGAAGAATTTGGGATGCAAGCTAAAGACAGAGCGGCAATTGGGATTCTCAATTATGAGTGGACGYTCATGTTTTTGATGTGTCAGGATTCTGTGAGGGATTGCAGTTGGATATGGAATTACCCWTTCATCATTTAAATTTCTAAAATGCTGAAATACTGCAATCTYCTTAACAGTGTATTTGATATCGACTTGCCTTGCAAATGGTCTCTAGTTTGTGAATGTCCRTGTTATAGATAATAGTATATTTACTTATTTCAATTTATTTTATTTTATCTCAAGGCGCATTCTCAAGGGAAGTGCCTAGCATGGGRCTTAGAGTCCCATTCATGCTCTYCCTATTGGGTAGTCTTTCACATTTATTTTTCTAATTATTTATACWTGTACCTTAGTTATAGCTATTACCCAATAAAGTTGTAAAATAAAAGTATATTTACCTGATGTGCCTTAAATTCCCTGACACTCTTGTGTAAATTCTGATATATTTCATACTTTTTTTCTTCACCATTAGGAATTGCTTTTCTTTTTTTTGTTGTTGTGAGGTACGGTGGGTATTGCTCACACCTCAAAACAGAACAAAGGAAAGGTATGAATCCCAAATTGGGATGAGCTTCTGGCAGCTTTATTCAGTGCATCAACATTTTGCAACAACTAATAGTTGGCAGAATGACAGTTTAAACATTACTTTTTATGGATTAAGTGATTTGACTCAAACAAAGAATATAGTTTTGTTGTGGYTTATAGGGATGCTACATTGATTGTTTAAGTTTTTTGATGTTAACGCAGTCCTTAGGCCAACTTCTTCAGGCTGGTTTTCTTTGTGCATGGTGAACATTTTGCACAGGGAACAAGGAAACCAGCCTCAAACCTCAAACCAGTTTGTATCAAGAAGCTTTACTCAAGTTAATATAAAATGTTTCCTATGATGTTCTTACAATGACTTCAGGCTCTCCACAGTCTTGGGATCTTTAGAGATTATATCAGCCAGAATATGCTGAACTCCAAGGGACACTTCTTTTACATTTCTTAACCCTAAAATGAATAATGCTAATATACATTCAAGAAAAAAATAATATATGACATAATACAATATGCGAAAGGCCTTATTGGACTCATGGTGTTGTGAGAACTGATTATGATAGAGCAGTCTTCATGACTGTGAAAAGCTCACGGAGCGAACATTGCTCAAGAGTTTAGTCTCAGTCCAATCAAATATCCAGAACATGGCATAAACATGGTGCAGACAAGGTCACTCCAAGGTAACCAAACTGCCAGACCAATCATATTGCATGTAAAAAAAAAAAACAAATAAAATTCTAGGAAGCATCACAGTCATGGAACGGCAGGCGTATATGGCACTAAGCTTTTCACAGTCATGTGAAAACTGATCTAATGAAGATTACCACTGTTTTCATTGCAATGCACTGATGGAGACAACAGTCCTGACAGGGAAATTGGGCAATACACTGCCGTCAATCAGAGAATGTAAAGGTACCAAACAATTTACTTGATTGACGGAACTGTGTTGCTCAATTTCCCTGTTGTGACTGTTGTCTCGATCAGCACATGGCAATGAAAACAGTGGTAATGTAGGATCAGAAATAGTAGTAATAAATTATGCGTTCGGTGTATACATAATGAAGTAGAGAGAATAAGAGAAAAATATCAAATGCCCTTGGCAGGATTCGAACCCATGTCTTCGGTATTCTAGTCCGATGTGTTAATCACTACACTACAAAAAATATGCTTGCTTAAAAAAAAATTGTATACCTTCAGTGCTATAGTCAATATATTGGAATAAATTTGTGTCTTTTYCAATTTGGTTGAGAATTGACTCTGCAACTTTTTCAAGCCCCAGCTCTCTTGCTCTTTCTGCTAAGGAACCTTTGTGTCCCTTTTTGAATGGAGCATACTAAAATAAAACAAAAGACAATATTAGAAACAGTTAATTTTTCATGAGGAAGGGGCATTGTTGGGATTCACTTGCTATCCCATACCACAAATTTGACACCCTCTTCGTTGTTGCATGAAAAAATCCAAATGTGTTAGTTTAATGTACAAAAGTATATATGGAATTACATTATCGCCAGTCATACTTCTGCACATCGTGCTGTAATTAGAACAATACTGTTATTCGTTTCCATAAATATACAAAAATAAAGCAATGCCCTTCCTTCAGTACAACTTTAGAATACCCCACAAATCATATGCACATACTTAATGACCATGACTTCTATTGTCGTATGCCTTGTTCTTCAAAGAGTTCCGACAATTGCATATCATTTGTGGGGTATTCTAAAATTACTCCGTGCCCTTCAWATGACATACTATTTCATCCACTTCTTCTAGTGACCGTGAATCATCTAAAGATTTCTTTATCTTGTTGGTAAGTTTGTCACCTATCTTCTTCTTAACTGTTTCTGCTTTGTTTCTGACTGTCCTGGAAGAGTTTTATTAAGTCACATTAAATACAATATAATATAATACATATATATTCAATCCATTCCCAAAAGAGTAATTAAATGACAATGATATATGGTRGCCATGTTGATAGTATTTATAAACAAAATGAATAGCTGCGATGATGTAAGGTCCTGCAACCAAAGAACATATATAGTACTTGTATGTGATATTTGAACTTTAAAACCTGCAAATCATACTGCAATTTCAACTTATACTGCAAATTTCAATATTTTACACCTATRTTTTTTGCTCTGCTTATAATTATCAAAACATTGAAATTTATCTTTGTTTGAGTATTTGTTTTCCCATCTCAGAGACCGTCAAAATTTTCTAAGTTGATGTGTATGCAGATGTATTCTAGCCACTGTATAAAGCTAGCTTCAATACGTTATACCTTTGTTGGTGAAGTAAACTTTCAATACTTCTAAGTTTGGTACTATCAAGTCCTTTCGTATCCTCTTTCCTATAACGTGCTATAAACGGTACTGTATTGTCATTATCTAGCAAATCTATAACTTTTTCCACTACTTGTAGGTCGATAAGCAGGTTTTCTGATATTACACAAGCAAGTCTTCCCTGACCATGGTCAGCCATGGTCGCGCGCCGCCGCTGATCAAATTTAGCGCTCGAAGGATTGTGCCCGGTAGCAAGGCCTGGGTTCTAGAATACTAATGACTTCCGCTTTTTTGATTTCCTTCAGTCTTTTCTCGTGGGATTTATTTAATTTGCTCTTTGAGATTTTGCGAGAAGGAAGATGATTAGAGAATAAGGCCGTGTTTTGGTGGCAGTGGTCGCCCTTTAACTGCCATCTTTGTTGTTGGGAAGAACACAGGGAGCCCGCGCTCGAAAGTCCAACCAAACATCCAAAATTAACCGGATGTCTCGATCATATATTTTTTCTAAGTTCACTTTTCGTTCCTTTAGTTTTTTTCCTTTTCATATCATTTAGTGTTCTCCACGAACAGCTAGCAGTTGTATTTTAAAATTTGCTTCCCAAATAAATAGCTCAATAGCATCTTCATGTAGTAGACAACCATACATCTATCTTATTTTATTATTAACAAATAAATATTAGTTAAATTCCATTAAACGTGATGTGTATGTACAATTTTGGTTTACTGTGCAAATAACAAACCCATTGTTTTTCCATGGACACTTCAGACCTCGTATAATTCCCTAGAGTGTTATTTCTTTGTTTACCGGTTGAACATCAGAAAACAGATAAATATGGATATGAATCAAACAAAAAATCTTATTCTCGAGAGAATGACATGTGGTCTGAAAAGGGAAAACATTACACTCAAGTGGATTTTGTACGTTACGGAGAAATTCAATAAACTTTTAGGATCTCAGCTTTAATCCCTGTGTACCATGTTTTGGAAGATGCACTTCCGGAGTTTTTATTTCTTCATTTACCCAAAGCGTACGTCTTTTACGACTCTAGTTTGACAACCTCTTCAATGTTTTCATAATTCCAGAACTAATGAAATGTTCTCTAGAATTTTCTAGGTTATGAAACGCAACGCTGAGTTATTTCCGTAGCACTTTCCTTGCCCCACCCCTATCAGAAAACATTTTGTTTGATAAATACAATAAATCTTAATAATAATTAGCCCTGAACCACAGGTATCCCGCCAAAGGTATAGACCAAGTCTTAACAGGATTAATAGCAAAAGCCATGCTCCCATAAGCCTTCCATATACCATAACAAGATGATGATTGGAAGATTATTATGCCAATGAATACCACGTGGGTAAAATATCGAATGCAACTGGCAGTACAAAAGGAGGAGGGAGGGATGGAAGGTGACGATCGACCAGAGCTGGGCCTTGACCGAGGTGGGTTTCTCCTAAGACCAATGTAGTTCGTCAGACATACGGTAAGGGGAAGGTTAAAGGTCAGAAACTGGAAAAAAAGGATGAAAATTAGTGTCTCTGTTCTGGAGTGCAATGTTTTTACATTGTTGCAATAAACTGTTACCAGTGAAGAGAAAAAGTAAAAGATGGCACTAGGCTCAGATTTCTCAGCAAGAGAGGAGAGTATCGCGGGCGCACGAGATCCCGACGGTTTGAAATTTGAGCCTAAGATGGTACCCATGCACGCCTCTAACGCTGACATTTGACATTCATGATAATTTCTCGCCAGGAGATGTTCACACAACGACGGTCAAATGCAAATGAAGCGTAATGCAACGTTTAACCCACAATGCTTCATGCGACTTGATCACCCTCCTCTGGGTTCAATCAGATCCCTAGATCCACAGTCACTTTGAGTAAAGCTTAGATTTCTTTAGCAGCAGTCATTGGGGTCGAAGGAACTTCTACCGACACTAACGAGGGCTGCAAAGTAGACTAGGCTTACCTGTACAATACCATAATAGAACGTCAAGCTGCCTGGAATAAATTGTCCATTGACGTATAACCCAAAGACAAACACGCATCCCACGTGATCAGTGATGAGCTCCCCAAYATACCAAGGACCTGTAGAAAGAAACAGCCATCTTGGAAAACTACGATAATTTACGTAACCTATGTGCGCAGAAGCGTTTCTCGATCCTGCAACCTTTGTAACCGGGTAGCGGGAAAGAAAGTGCAGTCTTATTTTACATCTTAAGGTCGTAAAAATTGTGAAATTGTAACGTCTCCTCTGCAACAGTTGCGCTCAACGTTACAATAAAGCTGCAGATGCAGAGTAAAGTTATATTTCTGCAACAATGCGCGCAACAAACTTCGATATGTAAGCACGACTGCAACTACTGTTGGAAATGATTTGATTTTCTCTGTCAAAACGCGGCACCTTTTCAGGGTAATGTTACTTGATTTATAGTTGTGTTGCAGTAAAAGTTGCTAGACGTGATATCCTTAGGGAACTCTGTCGCCCGAACAACAATGAGCCGTGTGCATGTCCGAGTCTTTGCATCTTCATATAGTGACATCGAAGGTGGATTATCATAATGTATTTAGTGTCTCTGTTCCAAATCGTGGCAAGTATAAGCCTGGCATGTAGTAAAAACGGGTAAAGGAGATTTTTAAACCAACACTCATTCACTACCCCATCACATGTACAAGCCAATATTTGATCGTGTGTCGCGTTTAAACAAAAGTTATCTATCTAATGATATATCTACTCATAAAAATGCAGCAGTGAAGGCACGAAGACAAGACCAGTTGTTGAAGCTTACCTACAACTACGTAGACGCCATAAACAAAGAGAGGATAATACAAGTGATTGTTCTTGGTGAGCTTGCTGAGATTGTAAAACCATCTATTAATCAATCCTCGTAGATATCCTAGAAAATAGAGAAAATTATATGATTGGTTGGCTGTCAGAGCATAAAACAATGTTTCACTTTTTCCCCGATTTTACTGACTTTGAAGTTTCGAGGTGGTGTAACGCTAGAGCTTCCACAAAAGAAACAAGAGTTTTTTCAAAAGTCTACAGCATAATGCTTAAAGAAGTGTAAACTAAAATGCTGTGAAGGAGTCGCTATTTACAAAAAAACAACAACAACAACAACAAAAAAACAACAACAAAAACAAAAAAAACAAAAAAAAACGAAACAACATACGCAATCCATGGCACGGTCACGGTGCACTCACCATGACCAATCACAGCATAGCGCGCAACATTACAGTGTTGTTTTCCATACCTGAGGAATCAGATTCATTACTTGAACACTGGCGTATCGCCCAAAGACCTAATACGATGATGATGGCTGATAAATAGAATGAAACTCGACCCTGAAACACAAAGGACAACACAGGGGTCTCACAGAGGTCTA
This sequence comes from Actinia tenebrosa, assembly GCF_009602425.1. The sequence goes on from NW_022260036.1 coordinate 157,949, forward strand.
GATAACTATTGGATAGAATAGTTGCTCAAACCCTAGATTAAATTTTACTTGGAGACTTTGGTTGTCTGGGAAACCATGTCTAAGTCAATTGAAACCAGATTCATTCCAATCCTACAAAGAAAAGATCCATGGCAGCTATGTTTTGAARCAGGAATAATGCAATACTTTTGCATGACAAGAGGTTTAATTTCCTAAAGAAGAAAATTTTCAATTGTTTTTCTCTACGACATGGCTGCCGCACAAGGATACATCCAGAGGTATTGGCGTACTTGTTCCYGGTGTAAACACACTGTAAACAACGATGTTTAGCCATAGTACAAAATTGTTCAAATATTTATACAATTTACCAGTGTACAAAAATCTGTGAGTAAAATAATTGCTGGAAGAARATCAAGAAGAGGTCGAGTGCCATCGATCGAAAAYTGCTGGCTTTGAGTAYTCTGTTTTCCTTCAGCATCCTGTATRATAAAAAWYAGAAGAAMGATATAAAGAAAAAGRGCRRTTTTYTATCAAAATTAAAYGCAATACTTGCAACTAATACRCATTACTGCATGCTGTAACAWTGAAATGGCTTACACAAATATTCAAGTAAATCATCCTATYATAACACAGTTCAGAYTAAGATAAGATACGGCATGGCCAAGTTCTTCACTATTTTWTCCACAGTCATACACACAGTGATTTTTTCAATGCTCAATATCATATGTCCCATTCTTAAGATGATTACCTTAGCTTTCACAGTCAGAGTGTGAACACCATTGAAGTACTTTTGAGGATCCCACTTGCAGACATGTAGAGGTCCCTTCACATGTTGTACAGAAGATTCCAAGGGAACTCCATCAATGGATACAGTGACTAACTCAATGGGTGAGGTTGAAAATATTAACATCCTATAAAGGAATAATAGGACAGTTAGTCAGTCAGATGGTCTGGTCRGTCCTTCAGTTAGTCAGTTAGTCTGTCTGTCAGTGAGTAAGTAAGTTGGTCGGTCAGTTGGTCAGTYGCAGTAACTTGGTCTGCTACAGTCAGTCAGTCGGTTGTTTAATTAGCTGGTTATAATTAGTTGGTCAGTCAGTCGGTCAGTCAGTCAGTCTTTTGGTCAGTCAGTCGTTCGGTCAGTTGATCAGTCAGTCAGTTGGTTTGGTCTGTCAGTCAGTCGGTCAGTTATTTAGTCTGTCAGTGAGTCAGTCAGTTGGTCRKTCAGTTGGTCAGTCACAGTCACTTGGTCTGCCACAGTCAGTCAGCCAGTTGTTTAATAATCTGGTCAGTCGGTCAGTCAGTCATTCGGTCAGTCAGTTGGTGTGGCAGTCTTACCTAATGTGAGTTGATTTATTTATTCTTCCAATAGGTTCAAATGCTGGCATCAAGTAATGAGAATCTTTAGGGTTGGTAATAAGAATGATTGGCCACTTATCCAGTCGTACATCAACAAAAGAGAATATATCATGGTCAACTGCTGCAACTCTAAAGCTGTTGAGGAAACCAAGAAAAAAAAATKAAGCAAAGTAAAGTACAAATTACATAACAAAAAGTGAATAAATAGAGCATTTGAGGTGTTAGAGAATCCCAGTGCAAGTGCTATTTAGCAATATAACATGTTCGAATATTATGCTTTAGTTGGCTGACAAGGAGCCACTCTGTGGAAATGCCAYTGTTAAATCCCAATTGATATTTTATTTTTATATCATGTAATATCAGGGCAAACTTCAAGGTGAAGCAAGCATGCTGTTTAGTCTAATATGTCCCAGAAGGTTTTAAAAGTGCATGTCACAGGAAAGCGTCCCATTTCCTTTTATATTGCTTGTACAATTTTTTTGACAACTTTAGCATAAGCATGTCACTATYGAGGACTACACATGGCAGCCAGCCAATTAGAGCATCCCTCATATCTCCATATGCCTCAAATATTTCATAACACAGTTTACATGGTTTATAAACCTGAACTCACTTTCGATACCACTTCCAGTCACCAAGTTCCAGCTCAAGATGTCCRTTTCTATGTACAGCATGCATTACAGGAACAACTTCTCCAAGCGTGTGTAGATGTCCGCAGAGATAGACTGTACCATGCCTTCAAGGATTTGATATAAAATTKGTCTTAAATTTCTTAAATTAAAAATCAAGAGTTCTTCTAATCGATAGCCTCTTTAAGGGTAGAGCAAGAACAGAGGTCTACTAGTATTTTTGAAATTCCATATTATTTTGATAACAGAAAAGCATACTTAAAAAAAGATTTATTCCTTGCTCTGGAGACATATTATTAATATATAAATTCTAGGACTCATCTAAGTCTTCATCAGTCGATGAGTGTGGATTCCACTTATCATCAAATAATTTATTATAAGATTGTTGTAAACCCTAAAGCCTGTAAACGTTTATTATCATTTTTGCTCTGAGTCCYATAATTTATATATTGATAACAGAAGCACTTTTCTTCTTCTAGCCATTTCTATTTATTTTATTTTCTAGCTTTACTATCACCCTTATTATGTCTTCCCTTTATTATAATCGTTGTTATTATTATTTCCCAAGTTTTTCCATGTATTTTAATTTTGTTARCAACAATTAAATATTGCTTTGTAAATATTTTAGTTGCTCAGCTAGATTAGTTCAYACCACTCTGAGTGACTRTGCCACCATCATTATTACTATTAATCAAGGGCATAACCAGGGGGGCCAAGGGGGACCTGCATGGCTAATCCTGGGTCCGGTTGTAYGAAGGGTGGATAGCRCTATCCAATGGATAAATCCTTATTCAGTGGATAAAGTTGATGCTGTTATCCAATAAATTTATCCACTGAATAAGATTTATCCGTGGGATAGCACTATTCACCCTTTGTACAACCAGGCTCTAATGGCCAGAATTCTGTGAATATGGCAGAATAGTTTTAACCAAAAACTTGATCCCCTCCCCCACCCCTCAACAACTCTTTGACGGCCAATAGTGGGTATAATAAGTTGTCTTCTCCTACCTAAGAATCTGTCGCAAGGAGCTTGAAGTTAAAACAGAGAAAGGATAGTGACCAAACCAGAATGTCATATTTACTGTTTTGCTCTTCTCAGCAAGTTGGTTCATTTCATTAATACGAGACTAGAAATGTAAAGAACAGCAAGACAATGTATGATTTAGCAATATAATACGTACTATACAGATAA
>NW_022260036.1:165281-218232 GCF_009602425.1 Actinia tenebrosa
TTTTTGAAATTTCTTTCTTTCTTTTTGAAATTTCTTTATCGCACTGGGACTGTATATAACTGTAATTTTTGCAGGTTTGCAGAACTCCACCGAGATTCAATCATAACAACTTTACGTATTTTCTATTTTTACATTTGCTTTCGCGCCATTCCCTTTAATTGTTCACGTGGCTTTTATTGCATTTTCTTCACGAAACCTTGCACGATGTACGTCGTCGACATCGATAGATAACTGGAGATTTTCATTCCCAAGAGGTTTGGAATAGTAAAACATCACGCCCAATGATAGATTGTAAAAYGATCTATATGATTATCTGTACGTGGAATTCCTGCATAATGGTTGGCATGGAAGGGGATATTGTTCAGGAACTGGGTAATCTATTCAATAGCCTTTTAATATGCGCAGACCTTCTTTATATGGGGTCGTTAAGTTGTTATGAAATGTTTCGTGTAGTGACGACTCCAGGAACGTCTGTGTAGGAAGCTATCTTCGTAAACTAGGTGAACAGTACAGTACTTTGTCATGCGGTWTTTTCCCATTCTATCGATACMCTGAAAGAAACCTCTGTGCTGAAAGTCAGGRCATGGCTAACTGAAAAATYGGCCTGGAATTTAGCGTGCCGGTTCATGAGTCTTGTGAAGCGAGGAAAAAACGCGGAGAACCCGAAAAAGAAAATCTCAAATCGATGGAAAGACCTAACCAGCTCAGTCTACCCGCATGTGGTACTGAGTCCAGGAATCAAACCCGAAGGCCAGAGGTGAGAGACACGGGCCGACTATCGCACGCCACCCTTAATTGATTCATTTTCTCGCAGTTTAGCATGAACCTGMTGCAGTCGTGTAATTTATATTCCAAAGATACCACATGATTTTGTTCATGATCTTCTTGAGAGATCGCGCAACTAAGCGTTCAGCTGTAACAACTAGATTATTGATTGAGGCATAACTAGCCAGTGGAACTTGGGCATGACCGTAGTAGTTCCTTCTGGTGTTCAGTTAGATAGCGACCGTAATCGCTCTCACTATCTARCTGAACACCAGAGGGAACTAATTTCCAAAGGATCGCTTTCGTAGCCAAAACCGTAGTGTAGCATATAGCTTGGGTAATCAGTTTTGGTTTCTTGGAATAAAGAGGTTGTGCATTTCTTTTATTAATTATAAATTTATAACCGACTTAACTCTTCTAATTTCATCACGGTAAAGCCAAGACTATTAACTATGATTTTATGCAGCAGGTGTTTTGTTTCTTGTTGTTGTTGTTCTAGGTGTTTGTTTGTTTGTTTGTTTTTCTCGTAGATATCACTGATAGATATCAGTACTTTGCCATACGACGGCAGCTTCCCTCCCACTCAACAAAAAAAGTGTTGTAGATGAGTAATCTCTTTGGCACTYCCAAACCAATTTCTACTATAAATTACATAAAGAGAAATTTAAGCGTTTATTGGTGCATCGTACAGCTTAGCCGTACCTTTAAAATTTGTCTGATTAASTGTTCGGCAACTTTTTCTTCTTTTCTTATTCCTAGATATCGCCCATTTGTGTTACCGGTAATTGAACTCTGAGACTCCTCATCTGATTAGTCGGTTGAGTTCTCTTTCTAACTTTCATTATACATACTGTTTACATAGCGGGAAATGTTTCTGACTCATTGTTCGATTGATTTGATTGCGTTATAGACTCAAATCGTTGACCGAATTTGACTCAAACATTGCGAAAATTTCAGGAGGAAACTATGTCAGAGACGTCGTTTCCGTTTCGCTCAATAAAACGCGCCGCTCATGGTATCCGTACCTATGGTCACTCAACCAGAATTTATCCAAATCAAATTGCGTTACACTTTGATGTACGCGTGAACGAACTGTGAACGAATGCGCTAATTTTTCCACTGATACGTGTGTTATAACGACATGAGGTCATGATTCCATCTTCTTTTACCGCGCGCTAACTACGTTTTCATACACCCTTTTTCCGTTGGTTCAAAACAGTATACCCTCAAAACCATCTAACGACAACCACGCTATCCTGCCAACAGGCGGCAACATCTGACTCATCAAAATTTTAATAACAATTTCTTTTCAGTTAATCGGTAATATAAATATGTCTGAGATAATTTTGTGTAAGGGAGAGGGGATTTTAGTTGGTCTTTCATYGAGATGAGAAGGCGTCTGTGATTGGTCAATCCGTAACCGGAAGCGGCTTATGGCTAATAAAGAGTGACAGGCACGTGATTTGAGAAGGCAGCAAGCGTTCTGTCGATCAGTACCTTGGCTTGAGATCTTCCATGGTGGTGTGAAAGAGTCTTTAATTTTTMCACCAATTTACCAGCGATTGCACTCTACTTGAAAGCATCAATTGACATGGAATCGGTGGCGTTATCTCGGCTTTGGCCGCAACAAATCTCTATTTTCTTCTTCTGCTTTTGTTTAGTTTTGTTAGGTGAGTATAACATAGCTCTTCTTATCATTGCCCGGCATTTTTTGTTTTCCGTCTCTTTGAAAAATTCAGACCGTTTTGTCCCTTTTAAAATATTAACCCTATTTAGAAAACTGTTCTTCCCTTAAACTCATCCTTAAAGTYGATGAATGTGCCCTATTTTGATGGTAGATACTGCGAGATGACAGAATAAATTCTGTATGTTGTTGTTGTGTGGTTAAAAAAACAAGAGGCTGGTAGCTTGTCTTTATCAAGCCTTCGAAGTGCAGGGCTTTGACCAAACTCCCTCACTTTAACCTCAAATCTCGTTTCTGATCGAACTGATTACTCTATTTACTATACTCGATTCCTCTTCTGATTAAACACTTTATATTTTTATTTATCTTTAACGTTCTGTATATTTTCTTCGGCGATTGTGTTGCCGTGATACCTGTTGACTGGGTATTCCTGTCTTCTTCGCAGGCTCACTAAAGGAATCTCAAGCTCAAATATCATTTACCGAAGAACCCAAAGCCACGAAAGCTATTGCTGGAAAACCAGTAGATCTAAACTGTAAAGCTACAGCTCCCAGGAAAATAAGATACGTTTGGTTTTTCGATGACAGTAGAATTGCTCCCGATGGTTCACGACTGATCATACGAGCCGATGGGACTTTGCATATAGCTAATGTCGACACAACAGACGCCGGGAATTACCAATGTAGGGCATCATATCGCGATTTGACCGCCGGTAAAAGAATAACCAAAAAAAGCCAGATTGTCGACTTAACAGTATACGGTAAGTAAATCCATGAAGATGTTATATTATACTTTGGATTCAATGTTATTTAGCTTGGTGTCATGCATTGTTGAGGGTGCAGTTTTATTCTTTTGAAGTACKTATCGAGCTTGCCTGACCCTAGAGTAAACCAAGGCAGACTTGTGTTTGCTCACTAGCCCACCAAAAGAAATTTAATCACAAARTGTTCTTTTTAAGCATTGCGCAGCCGATGATTGTGTATGCCGCGATCTAGAAACATCATAAATTATGTTACAATTCAATTAATTTGAAAGGTATTTTTTGGTATACATGAAGTTTTGATTATTCTTTTCACGGGTCATGCTCGTCGAATTATTCCATTCTTACCAAAGAACTCGGCTTAAAAGACACTTAAGTAAAGACCCTAGGTTCTGATTCATCCTCACACGATTAGAAGATAATAGAAGGAAAGCGCTAATCATAAAGTTGCGGTGAAGCTTTCTTAGTTACGCCCTAGCAGGCTCCGCTCGTGTGTTAAATCAGAAGTGCTTCGATATTACAWTTTGGCTACCGTCTCAATATCATCGTTTCTTAACATTTAACCTTATTTATTTATACAAAGCTATGAGAATTTATTGTCTTGCGATTTATGGCCTAAATTAACTCAGTGAAAGCTTTTTGGGATTTTTGTTACAGCTGATAAATATATAACAGTSTGATCCTTTAGCAACGTTAACTAAAAGCTCAATTATTCAAAACCTCCCTTCCTGGAGTTTTGTCTGTTAGGGCTTTTTTAAATGCATATGGCCATAAGCTTTGTCTAGCCGGCTTGGTTTGTTTGATATTCACAGTTCACAGGTTTTTTTTCTTTTGAAGATTTAGTCATAAAGAATATCTTTTTGATGGCACCTTTAGGGTTTTGTGAAATRGATTGATCATGCTGTGGTTACTATGCTGTGATTTCACATTGTTCATATGTTAATTAAATAAAAGTTTTATGGCTATTGAGTCTGAGACAGCAAGACCAGTCTTTATCTAAGGTTCATTAGCATTGCAAAATAAATGAAATCACATGTTTAGGTACAATGTTATCAGCTGACACCAATTCACATTTGGTCATAAAATAATGGTCTGTTCGTGAATGGAAAATTGCTCTCTCAAATGTTAGGCTATTCCTCGTGCCAAGACRCAAACAGTATTATCGAGAAAACCTACTTATCATTTTGGTCGGGAATCGAATTTGAGTTATATTAGCCCCATTTTTCATTCATAACCTGATTTTCTTGGCCATGATTCCAAGGGCTAGTAATCTATTTAGCGGTAATATAATAATTAGTGACATTAGGTATTGACAAACAAGGATAAAATTAACTGTTTTGTGAAGTATTTCATTTTGAAATAACTATACTTGATTTCTTGAAGCAAAGATATCAATTACAATCTGTGTGGAAAAAGTTTCCAAGAAGAGTTTGTGGATTTTTAAATTGAAACATAGGATATTTAAATAAAGACCTTGTTTGCCAATCAAGTAACTCTGTTGGCTACTAGGTACATCTATGGGCTTAAAACACATCTGCCCAAGGACATCATATGTCTGTATAAACAAAGTGGTCTATGAAAGGAAACATCAACTGTCTTACTTTCTGATTTGCTTTTATTTAATAGAAGAAGGCTGACACTTTGGTTTTATTTCAAAACAATCTTTTTTATTTATATCAATATAGATTCGATTTTTATGATTTAAGAACAAAAATTACRAGTATTAAAAATAGAGATTAGGGAAAACAAGAAAAATAACTTTATGTGTTGCAAATTCTAAATGCTTTTTGGTGAGAAACGTTTGCACTAGAACTCTGAAAAGCTGTTACTTATTGAAAAGTATGGCTTCTACGTAACACTCTAGCTAGTACTGAACTTCACATATTGGATATTTACAGTATCTTTTAATCTATCTCAAGGTAGCAAGAAGCATATTGTACATGARAAAAATATGAATTTTTCAATTTAGTTACCTCAAAATAATTAATGATAAAAATAAAATCATGCAAAACAGATATTATAATGAATTATATTCTCAAACGCTCTATTACAAAGGTTTTTTGTTATTGCTATTATTGCTTGTTAGTGAAATATTCAGACCTCTTGGATTGCTTGTTGTATTATTCMTGCTGGGAAGGGATTTGTGAGTCATGACTTTTGAAATTTTTTTGCTTTAGAGAAAAATGACTCCAAAGAGGTCACTTATCAAATGACATAGTTTAAGTGTTTTGTGGTGGGATTAATACCAACACTTATCAAAAACCAAAAAAACCTTAAGTTAATTCTGGAACAAAGTGCAAGTTCATGCAATCTTAATGATTTTCTTATGAATGTTTATCCAGCTTTTTTGGCTCTTAGTAATCATTTTTCATGGACACTCCAAGACTCCACATAATACCTTAACTTGTTTTGAGATCAAATAAGTGTATTTTCTGAGACTATACAATCACCGAGCTTTAGAGACTGAAATTCCATTGATAACTTTTCACCCTTGCAGGGTATCAATAATCTATAGACATAAATTTGTCTTTATTAATCAGATTATTGCTCTAGGTAGATTGAAACCTTTTGAAATGAAAAATATATATCTGTCAGTTTTTCTTGGTTGTTATCCTRTGCTTATACTCCTTACCCTTGACCTGAGTTTGTTGATTCGTGGAGAATGCTTGAGCTAAGCTGGTAATGATGACAAACAGCCTTGCCAAGTATGCAACTCAAGGACTACCAAGAAATTAGATATCGCAATATTTCTACCACAGTGGGCCACTCTTCGAGATGCGTTACCATGATTAGGTAACCTTTAGTGGTATCTCAGGCATTTAATCCTTGAATGAATTCTCCATTCTCCATTCTCCATTCTCCATTCTCCATTCTCCTTGATTTGAGATGTATGGTATTCTTTTTTATTTCTTTGATCAGAATTTGTCCCTCAAAGCATTTTGACTTGACAGCTAGCTATATTTCAAATTAAATTTTCGTAACAATGCTGTATATAAAAAGAAAGCTAATTTTTGTCAACTTAGATTATATAATGTTTCCTCGGCCAACAGGAGTCCCTTGAATACAAATCTAAAATTGACCTTTATTTTACACACTTCTAAAATTKAAAATTTATTTTCATTGTGGGATTATAATAAATGATAGCTGTTATTAATTTGTCACRCCATTGAGGTAGAAGGATCTTGTCATTTCTACTGCAATTTGCTTTTCTCTATCAGGCAATGGCATAGACTGGATGGTCCTGGTTAAATAAAAGTTATGTTACACACTTGTATATAAAATGATACTAGCAGCAGCATGCAGTAACCTTTATAATATTTGACCAAAAGAGAAATGCATGGATCATTAACTATTTGAAACCATGTTATATGAATTAATAAATGATATCTTAACTCTAATTAAAAGTGTAAAATGATATGGCATTCTTTTCATATATTTTTTGTTATATTGTGTTTCGAACTTGTGCAAAAACATGACTTTTAAGAATGAGGAAATGTATAAGGACATCGATCATAAGGATATTGTCTTGGTTATTTAAGAATTATGTCAATAAAAACTAAATCTTGAATACTTGTGCTGGGTCATAAACTTAAACTGCTGTGTTAAGTTAATGTGGAATTAGCATACAGTTTAAATTCATTTTCAAATTAAGAACTGGCTCCTAAAGTTTATTGCTTATAGCTAGAGTTCTAGCTTTGTTTTGAATAGAAGCAATATATTTCTTGTAATTGGCCTTGATTAGAATCTCTTCAGCTTATCAACTTGAAAGTATTAATTTGCTCCTTTGTAAGGTCTGCTTGTAGAGTTGCAGCAACACTTTCACTTATCTAGAGACATTATACTTTATATTGGCTGCATTCAATAGCTACAGTTTGAATACATTAATTGTCAAATCATGGGGCTAAAACCGTTAGACTTGATAACATTTATAGAGTAAATTCATGTGTAAAAATTTGTTACAWTGATTGCTGACTTCTTGCAACAAATTGACGTAGTATACAAACAAAAAGAAAAGAAATTAAAAGCAGTTATATTGAATTGAGAGCAAACGAGATAAATTTATGTAATAATATATTTATATTTCATGGTCAAAGTGCAACTTGCAAGAGTAAGACCACATTTAGGTATTTGTGTACTTCTGTGCACTGCTTTTTTGTTGCCAAACAAGCTTTAAAAATTAACACATCTTTGGTAAAACCAGCCAGCTTTGCATTGGAGTTTAATAGTTAAGCATACAAAAGCTTGTGCATAAAAGTACATGTGAATACTTTATCGTCGGAAATACGTTAGGATCTTTTTTCYGTAATATAAAGTTGGCAGGGTGAATGTTACATATAGGTCAGCCATGTTGGTTGAAGATAACAAAGMATTCTTCTTATCTTTGCTTGTTAGGTAAACCAACATGACGGCACTGTTTCATGAATCGTTATTTATATCTCATGGGATATTTGATTGATGTAGTTGCTCCCTAAAAATGGATAATCAAGCGGTTAACGTTCTCCTTGTTTTTTTCSTTTAGATTTATGTTCCTCCATAACGTTAACAAGTTCTCCATCAGGGCCAGTATTTCCCACTGGATCTACTTTTACCCTCAAATGTAAATGTCCCTCAACTCCCAGTGCTACAACTGTGTGGACTAAAGACAGCACTCCAGTAACATCCGGAGGCCAAATTACTTTAAATGGCAACAAACTCATTATAAAAAATCCAACCACTTCAGATTCAGGAAAATATGAATGCAGTGTTTCTAATAATGCTGGGACGAGAAACAGTTCTGCAATTGATGTACAATTTATGAGTAAGTATTGAGTAATTGCGAAATTAATTTTATGAAGGTAAAGAAAGGAGCCAGCTGTACAATGCCTCAATAAGTTAGTAATACACCAGGGCCCAGTTAGACAAAGGGTGGGCAGAGCTATCTGATGGATAAATCTTATCCAGTGGATAAATTTATTGGATAATAGCATCACTTTATCCACTGAATAAGGATTGATCAATAGGATAGCACTATCCAACATATTAACCGTTATCCAGTGGATAAGTTGATGCTGTTATACAATAAATTTATCCACTGGATAAGAGTTATCGAATAGCGTTATGTTGGCTAGCCACCCCATTCAATTCACGTCCTGGATTTGCCCCTGGSTTATTATATCAAATAAAGTACTGAAAATATTTTTGTTCAATTTTCAGAACTGGTGGAACCGACATTTGATGTAAAGCCTAAAGGYGTTACTGAAGCAGTAGATCAGTCTGTGTTACTAGACTGCAAAGCATCTGGGAAACCACAGCCTACTATACAGTGGTACTTTGAAACCCAAAACACAGCTCTGTCCAACACTTCAATATACACTGTCTTTAGTAATGGCTCYTTATTAATCAAGAAGATTGGAAATGATAAATTTGGGAATTATAAGTGTGAAGCTAAGAACATAGCTAACAGTAAAACAGTTGTCGCAGCTGTTTCAAAAGCATGTAAGTATCAGAGTAATACATTTGTATTAGTATTTAAGAGTAGATTTCGAATGACTGCGACAAAGGCAAACACAAAGCACTTTCCTTGCAGAAATTGATGACATTATTTAAACTACAGTAGCAATGGTTCATGCATTCACAATATTATTTTACACAAAAGAGGACCAATATTCAATGTATCTACTAATATTCTTCTAACATAAATTGATTGGCAAAAAAGAAACAATGCTCAGGGGAATGACAATGTACATGTGGTGTAAGATGTCTAAAAGTTTGACTATAAAATTCCCTGTACTGTTTGATTGACAAGATTTCAATTTTCTATCACTTCTAGACATCAAGAACATTCGTTTCCGAAGAGATATAGAGTATGCYGAAGTAGGCAAAGAGTTYCTATTGGATTGCAAGGCACCTGGTRACCCTAAGCCATCAGTGACATGGCTAAATGCAGATGGAGGACCACTTCCAGCARGTTATGATGTCAAAGATGCTATGACTTTAAGAAATAAGATGGTTAAGGTGACTGATAGTGCAAACTTTACTTGTACTGCTAAGAATGTGGCTGGCAATCGATCTTCTGATGTGCAAGTGATTGCCTCAGGTAAGAATAATTAATTTTTCACTCTCAGTGGGAGGCCAAATCTCGATACAGCCAAACAGCAGATGGATTCTACCGAAATGCTCTCAAGGGGAGGATTTAAGATATGATCACTTGGGGATTTGTAATATATATATATATATACATACATACATGTATGCGTATATATATATGTGTGTATACATAGCTCTCCATATGTGTATATATATATATGTATGTGTATAATTTATAATTATTATTATTTATTATCATATATATATACATATAGGGGCTTTTTTGTGATAGAAGGTAAGTTAACGCACTAAATAACGATAAAAATCCCTTTTTCTTGTAAGAAATATATTCTTAGTAGATATCTAAAGTAGATTTCTGCTATTAACTAGCCAAGAAGAGAAAAAATATGGTATTTTTTTGCACAACGATGTGAAGACCTACGAAGTGTTTGGTCTTGTTTTGCTGTCTTCATGACCTCWAAACATACAATATTTTTCCTCTTCCTGGTGAATGAATAGCAAAAATCTACTTAAAATATCTTCTTTTTAAAGTATAGTTCTTGCAAGAAAAATGCACTTTTAAAGAATGAAGTTGAAAAATACTTGAAAAGTTTTGAAAAAAAAGTCGTCTTGAGGGCATGACGCATATAGGCGCATAGTCATTTTAGAATAAATCAAATTCTTTTTAGTTTAGTTTAGTTTAGTTTAGTTTAAACATGAGAAATACAAATTTTGTGACTGGCGAAGAAAACAGAACTTTCGTCCCAATTGATATTCCCTCTCCATACAATTTACATACAGTACAAACWTGATTAACATTAAAATTGATGAGGAAAAACACAATAATAAAAGAAAAACATAAAAATTTATCAAAATTCAAATTCAAAAGACTTTAAGGTGGTAAGTAATGTTTCATTTTGGAAGCAAAATGGGTGGTCCCAAGTTCCCTTAATTAATGTAATTCCTGTTTGCAGTGTACCCAAAATTTACCACAAATCCCCAAGACATGTTAGTGGAAGAGAATAAAAAAGTGGTACTCAAGTGTGCTGCAAAGAGTCGACCCCCATCACGTATTTCTTGGAGAAAATATAATGAGAGAGTTCTAGCTGATGGAAGTAATACCATTATTAACGAGGGAACGCTGACTATCAACAAAGTAGAACACATGGACTCTGGAATGTACCAGTGTGTGGCAAGACATCCTAGCTCCAAGTCAGAGAGTAGTCGTAGAGCAAACTTAACAGTTTTAGGTAAGATTTCAACTACTGTATCAGTAGAGCTCTTTACYTTGGGTGTAATRTTTTCCCATTTCAGACCACTTGTCATTCCYTAGATTATTATTTTTTTGTTTAACGGTTGCGCTACCTTGGGTTCCAGAGGGATTTTTCCCACGGATTTATTGAGATCGGCGAAGCCGCGAATCGGAGTGCAATTCAAACGAATAATCTTATGTATACCCGAAGCAAAACCAAGACCTTCTCACTTTTTTTGTTATTTTTTATCTTTTTCGCCAGCTGCTGTAAGATTAGCAGATTTTCACAAAATTGATCACAAATTTAAAATGGGAACAAACGACTCCAAGATCTACTGTTTCTTCACGGGACATCCACCCATCTCGGTCACCTGGAAGAAAATCGGCTCCAAAAAGTTCCCCAAGACAACCGTTCCTAATGGAGAACAGMTATCATTTAAAGATATGAAGATGTCTGATGGAGGAATCTATTCGTGTACTGGCTCCAATGCGTTTAGTAGCGTCACGGCGCTAGTTAACGTCTCAGTATACAGTAAGTAACAATGCAATGATTTGTTTATCTATTTCTAACGTCTCAGTATACAGTAAGTAAGAATGCAATGATCTATTTATGTTTCCGATCAAAGTCCGTGTTTGATCCATCTGCCTGCAGGTTAGACATGATAGAATGTTTGTTTATTGATTAGCGTTTTTATCAGGTACTGTATGTTTAGTCTTGAGAAACCGAGTCAAACAAATCCCAGGCGCGAGCTCCACAAACGTGATACGAGATTCTTTTGGGTTTATTTCAGTTTACCCTGAATTCGTGCTTAAACCCAAGAACACCACTGCCATCATCGAAGAATCCGTCTGGCTTCACTGCAACGCGTCCGGTTACCCCAAACCAAAGATCAGCTGGGGAAGAGAAAAACATGGTGGAGACAAGCTAAACAAAGAGCGATTCCATAAGTTCGAGAATGGTACCCTCCACATCGAGAATATACAGCCCGGTGATCAAGGCAGATATTATTGTATAGCAGCCAATAAAGCAAGCTTCAGGCAGATAACTATCTCACTTTGGGTGATCAAACCTCCTGCTGCTGTGGCTTATACGACGAATACGATGGGCCGTACGATTGGGATAGCTGTTGGTTGTGCTGTTGCTTATATAGTACTGGTTGTTGGGCTTATGATATACTGTAAGAGTCGCCGAGCGAGGCAACAGAAGAGAGAACAACGTAAGTAATTGTCTCATGGTAATAAAACAAACTGAGAATGCCGTGTCCCGTGGCCTCGTCTCTCACCTCTGGGGGATCCCCTCCGTAGGAGTTTTCTCCTGTTTTACTCCCTCCTCAAAAGACATGCTGAATTTTAAATCAAGCTGAGCTGGTTAGCCGTGCCCTCACATAGATCAGTCCAGAGGTTGTTTCAGGGTTCGATCTGTGAGTTAGCCGTGCCATGACATAGATCAGTCAATAGGTTGTTTCAGGGTTCTATCTGTGAGTTAGCCGTGCCCTGACTTAGATCAGCCCAGAGGTTGTTTCAGGGTTTGATCTGTGAGATAGCCATGCTCTGACTTAGATCAGCCCAGAGGTTGTTTCAGGGTTCAATCTGTGAGTTAGCCTTGCCCTGACTTAGATCAGCCCAGAGGTTGTTTCATGGTTCGTCTGAGAGTTAACCGTGCCCTGACTTAGATCAGTCCAGGGATTGTTTCAGGGTTTGATAAAATGTTTTCTTGTGCCAAAATCAAATGATTGTAATATCTTATTGTACATAATATCTTATATATCTTTTCTTATATTTTTCTTATGGTTTGGTTTTCCAGTGACTGTAGTTGCAGCTCACGATCTTGAAAACTGCGATGAAAATCCAGAGATGGCTCTCCAGCCAATCAACGGCAAACTCGGCAGCTACCATAAGATGGAATTCCCGCGTCACGATCTGGAAGCGCTGCGCACCCTGGGTAACGGTTCGTACGGGCGCGCATTCCTGGCACGAGCCAGTGGAATCAAAGACGGTGAAAGAGAGACCATGGTTGTGGTCAAGTCTTTGATAGCGAAGGATGATATCATCAAGGAAGACTTTCGGCGRGAGATGAGTGCGTTGGTAGATATGGACAACCCACATGTTCTGTCGTTATTGGGTGTGTGTAGGGAGATGGATCCGCTGTATATGATCTTTGAATCCTTGGAAAAGGTATGTGTCTTATTTATTTATTCATTCATTCATTCATTCATTCATCCATTCATTCATTTATTTTATTTATTTGTTTATTTATTTATGTATTTGTTTATTTATTTATTTATTTTTTGCAAAATCAATTTCGGGTTTCAAAAACAGAACATAGAAGCTGAGAGCGAAATGGTACACAGGAATAGTACGTTAACGAGAGATATCAATAGGGATAGAAATGAAAAAACAAAATAAAATGACTGTGTATCTCATTAAATCAATACATCAATAGTTATCATGTGGTTAAGACATGCAAAATGTATCTACCCATAATCCCTGCCGGTCTTAGTTATGTTTGGGATTTTTAAGTGACTATGATATAAACCGCTATGCGCTATACTTTTCTTCTTTCATGCCGACCTGTATTTACCTAACCGCACTTTGTGCTTATCTGCGTTTTCGTTCTCACCACAGGGTGACCTTAAGCAGTATCTTCTCTCATGTTACGACAATGGTCGCAGTACCATCAACTCAAGCCAGAAACTCTCCATGTGTTCAGACATCGTCTCCGGCATGGCATACCTCGCCGCAAACAACTTCATCCACAAAGATGTTGCTGCAAGAAACTGTATGGTCACTAAAGACTTGCAAGTCAAGATCGGATTCCTGAGCCTTAGCTACGACCTGTACAGCAGCGAGTATTACAGATTTAATAATATTCTTATTCCTTTGCGGTGGATGGCACCTGAAGCCATCTTCAACGACGACTTCACAGAGAAAAGCGATGTCTGGTCATTTGGGGTAGTTTCCTGGGARATTTACACGTTGGGACGGACACCATACGAAAACCGTTCGGATGAGGAAGTTCTTAAATGCGTCAAAGGTGACCTTCGCCTCTCTAAGCCGGATAATTGTCCTGACAGCGTCGCCAGTGTTATGACCAAATGCTGGGAAGATGATCCTGATAATAGACCGACATTCGAGAAAATATACGCTGAAATATCTGAAGTAGCAGTCGACAGCCACGTATGATTACCAAGCTAAAACCAAACAATTTATGTGGACTCCAAATATATAGAAGATAACAAGTCCTGGCCTGGTTATATTCTTAGTATTTGACTATACGTAACAGAGGTGTGGACGATTGCTAAAAGCTGCATCTCGTGAGATAACAACGCGAGAGATTGGCAAGATAATCCACTTACAAACTTTGCAGTCAGTACACTTGAAGTGTAAGAGGGGTTTAGATATAGCTCGGAAGTTGTAAAGCTAAACCTCAGATTCCAGTACTCCGGTACCAAGTCAAGTCGACTAGATGACATGGGTTGGTAAACAAGGAGAAAAAGAACTCGTAATAAGGACAGAAACAAAACAAGATGGTCTGTTCTAGTATTATTATTATTATTTTATTTTTGAATCAATGCTTTTAACTWTATATTTTTTAGTGGGTTCTACTGGTTTTGACCTTGCACACTTAGCGTAACATTCAATTCCTATTCACTTCTTTCGCATACCCATAATACTTTGCGGCTTGGGGGAGGGGACTGGGAAAACTGAAGGCTGATCAGACAATGTTGAAAATACCTCGTTTGATATCCAAATATTAAACAAGAAACAGAAAGAGATAGAAGGAGTTTAAATATTTCTAGGTAAGATAATACACTTTTTGTAACACCATGGCTTTTGATGTACTGGACGCTTAAGATTAACTCARAATGAAATGCTAATCAATATTGTACAGACAAAAGCAGGAATAGTGTGCATTCAGTGGAAAAGCGTTTCATTTTGGGACACTGTTTTGATAGGTTACCCCAAGCCGCAAAGCATTGTGTGCATGTGAGAGATGTGCATGTGAGAGATGCGCATGCGCGAAAAGTTAACTTAACACCACAACAAATTACCACGAAAAATTTGCTACGGAGTACACCTGTAGCCCTTTTTAGTTTTAGATTAAAGATTTGTTTTATATGTTTATTCTTAGTTGTAGTTTTTTGCGCTCCTTAACATGCCTTGGATTTAGAAGCTTATGAAGAGGCCTACGCATAGATTGAAGGATGTAGCGAAGATATTTTCTTTAATTATGAATATTTTAATAGCAGAATAAAATAACATTAAKTGAAATTTCATTCTTAGATAGCCAAAATTAGAATAAATCATTCAATGCTTAGTGAGTCGAGAAGTGAAAATGTTAGTACTGTACAAACTGCCGTTCTATGGCTCTCAGATGATTAACTGGCTTCCGTTTTCTAGTGAATTTGATTGGCTGAGATCGAATACCATTTGAAAGTCAAAGAACCGCACGTTTCCCGCTCGAAAAAAATGCTGTTGTCAATGTATTGTTATCCTACACTGGCTGGTGTCTGAAACAACCCCAAGGGTCTGTCTGTCTGTCTGTATATTTAGTGAAGTTCGTGGCTAGTCATGTGTAGAACAAGGTTCGACTTTTTGATTAATTACCTTACTTTTGAATGTGCCTGCTCTTGGTCGAAATAGAGGCTACGCTCCGTAACGTGGTGGCAATCATGTGGGGAGGCACGGCAGTGGAGCCTTTTTCCCTGGATTCCTGGATCTTTCGTAAATCAGAGTATACCAGACTGATTCTATATTGTTCCTGCTCMCTGTCATGGCTGCCATCACGTGACGGTGCAAAGCCTCTGTGGATACTAATAAATAATACTAAAGAAGGTCGACTGGGGTGCCTGTGTCATTGGCAATCTAATTGTTAAGTGTATGTTAGGGGAGGGGAGGGATGATTTGTAAATATTGGTAGGAATTAAAGTGTGCTACCATTTGGCATTTCTAGAGACCACACCCATGYCATTAGAGTGCGTTGACTTGGAAACTAAATATTAACGGCATGTTTAAGTTTTTATTCACTGAATAAAGTAGATCAAAATTCCGGCTGTCGGTGCATGAAATATTGAAGTCTAATTATGGCCTTAAAATAACTAAAAAGATCTTTATTTTTTTGCTCTTACATGTATTTAACTTGAGTCTTATTATTATAAACTGCAGTKTTTATCTAGTATCGATTCCAAAATATCAGGAATTCTTGTGTAYATCGTTGGCGGAGATACGTGTAGAAAACTCACTGCGCATGCTCGGAAGTTCGGCGGGGAAATTCGTACAAAAAAATGGAAAATGTTTCTAATTTCCTTGGGGGATGGAAAGTATGCGAAAAAGGAGCGGCTAATATAACTTACTACTGTTCATCTGTGCTCTCATTCTTGAACTAGGTTCAAATTATTGATCTTATTTTGAATATTACTCTGGACGCTCACTTCRAACTTTTAAGATCACTTCAAATACAAAGCTAAAGATTATCAATTAAGGAATTCAAAACTATATAGGTTAATATATCTTTCCTATCACTAAAACGCCGGTATACAGCTAAATATACTACTACTACTACTGAGAAATAAGTGGCAGTTAAGTTCATAGGGATTGCGTTGTTAAGTTTATGGGAGAATTCGGTCTTAACAATGTTAGAAGAAGAAAAGAGTTTTATCAGAAAGCGCAATAGCTTCTTATTGTATAATTAGCTTGAAAAAGAGGTTTTAAGGATTCCACTAACAGCCTAGTTTTCAAGCTAGATCCAGTATTCACGTCCTAGGAYAGGTGCGCAAAAGGTCTGGGGCGCTAATCCATCTTGTATATAAAGTGYATGTTAGTTAATGATTTAGTTTTGTACCAAACTAATCCGATCAAACGAACTGTAAAATTCTTCACTATGAATAGTCCCTTTCACAGATTCCAGCACCATCTTGAAAGGTAGTCGTGCCTTTGCACCCACGTGATACGAACGGTGAGCTCCCAATGATAGTAGAGACTTCTTTCTATTAACACCTTGAACAATTATTCACGTCTCTATCATTGCAAGCAGACCGTTCGTCTCGCTTCGATGCAAGGCACGGCTACCTTTCAAGATGGCGCAGGGAACTGTGAAGGGAACTATTAAAATGATATATATCGAATTAAAGGCTTTAGGACTCATTAAATTCGCCCAAAGGCGCTTTTTACCGTGGAACCTTTGCTGAACCTTGTGCGCAGCGCGCGGCTCGCGAGAGGTGATGCACGGTACAACGTAGTTGCTTCCAGATTCACGATGCCGCTCCACATAAATTTCAGCAATATGTTTCGCTGTGTTGCAGACTCTTAAAGATACTAGCTAGCCGAAGTCGGTGTAGTTTCGTCGTTGGGACATGCCGTCATCGTTCAAATAGAAATACTATATCTAGTTTTGTAAAAGATATGTATGATACTTAGGACTAAAAGAATTTAGAAGTGCATGCGTGGTAATGCTAATAAAAATATTCCACACAGCTGTTGAAATTGTCTTGATCTTTTTTCTTTTGATATATCAAGATAATTCTTATATTTGCGCATCCGAGTGCTGAATCGTGGCGGCCATGTTGACTCGAAGTCAATAGGTTTTTCTAGACGAGTTGCTGCATTTTAGCAGAATGCTCCAGTTTCGAGTTCTCTTTGCTCAGCCTTAGTATCGGTTGTGTGTTAAAATATTCAGCTATTCAACTAAAGCCCGAGGAATTTTAATCAACTTGTATTGTGCCATAGAACACATTTGTACACAATCGAGGCTAATATTGAGCCAAGGCGCACTCGAAATGAGAGTATTGGCTTGCAAATAAAWAACAAGTTGCTGCATGTTAGGCAAATGTATTCTTTCTTTTTTTCCCCGCGCACATTTTTAAAGTTCCTAACCCCCACTCGTTTCTGTTCACCGTATTCCTCGACATTCAATACAAACGGCGTCACTCCGTGGCGCAGTTTTTAATTTTTTCAACCGAATTGTAATCGTTTTAGAGTATTCGATTTTTGAATCCGACACTGACTAAAAGGACAGCACTGGATGCTTTGGGATGAAGTGAACCGCATGTAGGAGACGGCGCAGATGAATTACAATATAATGAAGATGAAAGATTTGCACCTGGAAATTCAGTATTGGACTAAAACCAATAAGTTTCGTTTACTTTGGGTTTAAATACTGATAACCCTTCGTTTCTAACGTTTGCTGTTTTATACAACATTTATATTGTTATCTAAAAGAGAATAGTTCAAGTTTCTTAAAGTACGCTTGTTTAAAACCGGTTTGTAACCGAGTTTTTCTATAACATGTGCGCAGTGCTGGTCTATCATAGCTACAACTCTCATGTCCATCGCAAGTCTCCAACTGCTATCATCATCATTATTAATACCAGGTTTTTGACGTTTAACATACTCATTCACCTCTGCGGTTCTATCAATGCCAGCAAATTTGAAGGCAATGTCTGCTGTTTTAACGAGATTTCTACCAACATCTTCGTATCTTATAATCTGGTATTGTTGTGCCAGATCGCTAGGTAGTGATCGAAGGAAATCAGAATCCGTGTTCAACTGGACACAGCGCTTCATGATTTTATTCTCGAGCGTGGTGAGTTGGTGTGAGTTTTTCTCCGAGTGCCTGTCTTTGGAGACCATTTCCCAGACAACTGCTCGAGGATCCCGCACAAAGTGTAAAACCCTGGTAGCCATAGACTGCGACGTCATTAGAGGGAGCAATCCCGCGAGTACCCCTCCAGGAGCTCTCTTGGCATATAATGATAAAACAATATGCATTTTTCTTGCGCAAACGATAGAAACCCACTTGGCGTTCAGCAACGGACAGTCCTTCAAGAAATCACTCTCGTTTGTGTAAGTGCTCACCTCTTTTCTACACAAGGGAGGAGAGGATAGGGCTTTGCTTGACAATCGAAAACGAGGCGACGAAAGCCTTGGATGCGACAGAAACGTCAGGTAATCCCTATATCCATTTAATCTACAGTGAAATAAGTTGTCCAGGAATGCTCTGACTTGACCATTATATTCGCTTTTGCGCGTGTAGTTTAGATTCTTGAACATCTCAAATGGATAAAGAGGCTGTTCAACGTAGAAGACTTTTGGGTGTTGGTTGAACAGATCTCCAATGATGTTGGGATCATTAGGTGAGTCAGTGACTATTATAACATTCCTATGATCAGCTCTGTCCCATTGAAAAGTAGGTGGTCGTAGATAGACAACCCGAGGTCGACCCAGTAGAGGGGAAAATCGCAGAACGGTCACGTAGAAATACATGGAAAAGCTTCCAATGACTGCGAGAATCATCATGGCCCGTGCCACGAACATGGCCAACAGCGGCATGGTGATCTACTACGTTATCAAGGGGCGGAAAGCGTCAGTGAAGAAGTAAACTGTAAAAAACCGTTTAGTCGTGTAATTTCATTGTCTAATTGCCTGGAAATAAAAAAACAATTTGATGCTGTCATTAATTCTCTATCAGTTACCTCTCCTCACGGTCAACTTCGTTAGTAGAATTGCGTCTCAAAGAAAGGGATTTTTATAATTTCGTCGTCTGTCTTGAGACTAGCTACTGGTTAAAAACAAAAACACTTATTTAAAGTCTTTTCATAGTCTGTTGATTTACTCAGTCCAGCCACCAGACACGTGTTGATCAAGTAGTACAAAGCGGCAGTCAAACAAAAAATTTACTTCAGACCGACGACCCAAAACCTCAAAGCCGCAGAGCGCGAACAAAATCAAGTTGTCAACGAATCGTGAGGAGGAGCTTCGAATACAAGAAGCAATGAACTGGTGAAATATTTTGCTTCAAGAATAAATTCATCTTACACATTTTACATACTGTTCTCTTCTTTTCGAAAAATAATAACAGTTTTAAAATGAAAAATATTTATTATCTTACCGTTGTATTTTATCTATCGACAACCAAGCTCTCTGGCGTCTTTAATTTCTTTTAAATTAGACGTCTCAGATCATACCTCCTCAGCTAATTTCGTCTTCAAAAAGGTTTTTTTAAATAATCACCTTTAGTTTTTTGAGAAGTCTCCTCTTGATGTCTGTGTATTTGACCAGGGTTGTTGATTTGTAAGCAATTTCATAAGTAAAAGCGATTAAGTCGGCAGCAGCAGGTTGATTAAACTTAATAAGAAAGAGCAGTCACTCAGTCGCGGGTACCAGCTTGGTTCAATGAGGTGTGACTACSAGAAATAGTGCGTCCATGACTGATCATCAGACATGAAGCGTAAAAACGATCCAGGTATAACATAAAATCGATAGGTTATGATGTCTCAAGACAAAAGATACTGACGACCGATTACTGGACCTGTAAAAGGATACTTCTGGGAATTTACTCACGTATGAAATACTCCATTTTACAGTCCCGTTCAGTGACCACAAATAATAGTTCCAAGTCGAGACTGGAGTTTCCGCACATAGAAAAACTATACTTTTTATCATGCCCGGTAACGTAACTCCAACCTCAGCTTGAGAGTATTATTCGTGGTCACTGAACGGAACTGTAAAACGGAGTATTGGATACACCCTGCATGGGTGCAACGTACTCCAAGCTCGTTCGCCGCTAGCTGATGATTTGGGTACTTTTAAATCTCCTTAAGATCGCAAATGGCATTCCATTCGGCATAGGTTTACGTACTCAACTCACTTATCTTTATTTTGAGTTAGACTCGGGGACAATAGACTTTCGAGTTTAAGTGAGAGTTAAAACCGGGACTGGCCTGCCCAATGCACCGGCGGGAAAATTAAAATGAGGTACGTGATCGGACAGCTTGTCTAGTGATGATATGTCTAATAATTCTGTCATAGATTTCCTATACTATGTTGCTTTAGAACTATTCAATTGCCTACATAACTTTTAATTAAGTAAAGTGTGATATATAAGTGAAGGGTTTTTAACTGGTTTAGATTATATCTAAAGTGCAAACATCTAATTCAATAAACGTTGCCATCGCCCAAGGCGAAAAGGAATATATTAGTGAAGGGTTAGAGTCAATCAAATGGACACAGTAGAAGGCAAGGGAAGACAGCTTGTCAACGAGATGCAAGAAGTGATCTCACCATGGTACTTTATCTTTAATCAGGTCAGCACTAGTCTGATATAATTAAAGATTATACCAGTATGAGGAAAATGAATTTAATTTTTGCACGACTTTTGCTCTAAGGATCACACCTGTCTGGGTGACGACCTTAAAATTTTCTCGGGAAATGGGAAGAGCTAGCCAGAAAAACGGAGAGAGTCTACAAAAACACTGAGAATAGACTGTGAAAGAAACACTAAATACCAGAGAGAATTTTTGGTAGTTCTCTTGATCGCGTAATTAAAAAAAAAAACTGCTTACTGTGTCCCGCTTCTGACACCAAAAGTACTTCTCGAGCCGAGTCTTTCCTTCCCTCGTCCCGATTAAAGCACTGGTACTTCATGTGCTTTACAGGTAGCCCATGCTGTAACATTCTCATAATATGAACTAATTTGGATAAAACTAAGAAAAACAAACTTACCTTGGGTTGAATAGCCAAGATAAAAAGGTGAAAATCTAACCCATTGAGCCTTTTTTCGATGGCCTTATTCTGCCTAGTTCACATATTTTCCTCCAAAAGCTACTCAGACGGTTTACTTTGGGTTGGGCTGCCTGTGGCTTTTATTCAAGATGGCGGCTCGTGGAGTGGCAGTACGAGAATCTAAACAACCAAAGTAGGTATTATTTAGCCTTCTTTCCATCAAGAAACACTCAGAAATAAACTAAGAATTATTAATTCTCTTTACATTTATCTCTTCAGGGAAATTTATCAAGATGCTTTAGACAACGTCTCTGCTTTCAATGCACGTCTTTGTTTCGAGCGCAAGATGCGAGCTCCCTTTCTGGACGCCCAGACTGGAATAGCCATGAATAACTGTAGTTTGTGGCTTAGTAGATTCATGAGGAGAGAGCCCAAGACACCTCAGTATATTTATACATACCCAGAGAAACGCTGGAGGAAGAGAAAACGAATCTACCATCCCGAGAATGATGAAGAAGAGGGCAGCCATGTTGAAAATGAAGGTGGGTTTAGCCTCGTTTAAGAGCAAATCATTTGCAAAAGTCAACTGTAATGTAAAGAATGTGCAAGTTGAACAATACCAATGTTTTGAAATCCCACGGACTTTTTATGGTATCTGTGAATAGCTGACTTATAAATGAGGCTAAGCCTATGCTATTGAGTCTGTGGTCTTCAAAAACAGCGGTATGCATCGAATGCGAAACAAGTTTATTTTCGCGAAACGCGAAGTGATTATCGGTGAATATTGATTATTAAATATTCACCATATTCACTGAGGGGAATGATTGTTTAATTTAAAAATTTGAAAAATAAAATAGAATAAAAATTCCTATTTTTCCACTTTTTTTTCAATCTAACTTTCTTTTGCTACAATAATGCTGTTACCTTCCAGTAGAGGGTAGTTCTTGCCCAGGTGAGCCAGACAGTGAACAGACAAGTGAAGTCCCAGAAAGTTCTGCCCAAGATGTCGTTAAAGATGATGTAATAGAGCAAGAAGTTGTGCCATTAGATTCTAGTGATCTGGAAGAAGACATTGAAGAGTCAACTGTGGTTTCTGATGACGAAGAATATGAAGCATACAAGAGAAAAAAACCTGGAAGACCAGGAAGAAAAAAGGGAGTAGCTGTTGGTGCCTCTGCCATTAAACATTTTCCAGTAAGCTTTACAAGAAGCATTCATTCATTCATTCATTCAATCATTTGCTCTTTCTCTTATGTATTTATTTGCTCATTCATTCCTAAATTTGTTCAATCCTTTATTCATTTATTTMTTTCTTTAATTCATTTACCCATTCATTCATTTTTCAATTCCCTCATTCATTTATTTAATAAATCATTCATACCTTTATATTCACATGTTACTTTTGTTAGCGTGCTGCAATGATGTCTAGTTCAGGATCCTTGACTGTCAGAAATATAACCAAGGAAGAACTGGCCAGAATGAACCCAGATGATCGCAAGAAACCTTATGTTTGTGAAAGTATGTTGCAGGAGCTTGAGTCTCGTGTTCTAGTTTTCTTCTTGCATTGTATTGAGTATTAAATATTAGCCATTTGGAAGTTGAGGGAAAAATAGATTTGAGTATTGCAGKGCTTTATGAGGCTTTTTCAGCAGACATACTTCCAAGATCAAGGGCGGATCCAGGGGGGTGCAAAGGGGGGCAAGCCCCCCTTCAGCAGAAAAACAAAACAAAACAAAACTGAAGGATTAGATGCTTTTTTTTATTGTTTTCTGTTGTGTTGACGGAAGAAACTCAATTAGCCCCCCCCATAAACTCAATTAGTCCCTCCCCTAAAATTTTGGCTGGATCTGCCCTTGAAGATGGCATCCATTTTGTCCCCTAAACAGTCACACAATACACTCTTTCACTCACTATTTATTTTTAAATTCATGCACTCATTATATTTTTCCAGTATGTGGAAGACGTTACAAGAATGGCCCAGGCCTCAAGTATCACTACACCCATTATAACCATGATCTTGATAACAACCCCTCGCAAGAGGAATCTCACCCCTCCATGCCGACAACTCCAGCTTCAAGCATGATTGCGGTGGAGTCACCAAATCCCCCTTCACCTGCAGTAAAGGTGGCACGCAAGATGGATGGACCACGACTGCATACTGCCACACCTAATAGTTACTGTGACTTCTGTTTGGGCGATAGACTTCACAACAAGAAGACAGGAGCATCAGAGGAACTGCTGTCATGTGCTGACTGTGGTAGATCAGGTAGGACATTTATAGAATTGTATTGGATAATCTGGCAGCCAGAGGGGAGAATATCAGTGACCAAAGTGCAGTCAAATGTTTATCACATGGTGTAAAAAACCTGTCCATGTGGTACAATATTGGCATCATGTGGACGATTTGAAATGCACTTGCAGTTAACATAGCAGTAACTACAAAAGGGATAAAAAATCAAGGCTGCCTTGGTTTACTGGGAAGAATAATATTCTCATTACAAAAATTAAAAATTGTACAAGAAATAACATTTATAAAGCATTCTGGTAGTAGTAGTAAAATAGTGCACTTATTATTTAGTTGATGAAAGGCAAAACATTATGGGTGGCGTAGTGGTTTGCCGCTAGCCTCTCACCACTATGGTTCAGGTTCAAGCCCCAGCTCAGACTGGTTTATATGTGAGTTGAGTTTGTTTGATGTGTTGTTCTCTCCTGTGCCACGAGGGTTTTCTCCGGGTTCTCCAGTTTTCTCCCTTTGTAAAAATCAACGACGTGCAAGTTGAGTGTTGTATGTTGTAAAATGTAGAATGTAGTGGTAGTGCGTGTGGAGGGAACCTCACGGAAGAGCCCTGTGCGGGGAGCAGTGGTTGTAAAAATGTTTGTTTTTTAAACATCTTGCTAGAACTGTAGATGCTTTTCTAACTATAATTATGTTTTCCACACAGGGCATCCATCCTGTCTGCAGTTTACTGCAAGACTAACTGAAAATGTCAAGAAATATCATTGGCAGTGCATAGAGTGCAAGTCATGTAGCCTTTGTGGCACTTCTGACAATGATGTAAGCATGATTAGTAAATTCTCAAAAACATCCATTCCATGTTGGAACAAATTTGTCATGCCTCTAGAAATGGAAAGTAGGTGTTAGCCATTCAGAGTTTGAGGGGGAAAACTGGGTCAAGTTGAGATTGAAATGCATTGTGGGACTGTTTGAGGGGATGAAATAGACAACATCTTGGAGATGTGTCGTATTTTACTCACAGAGGAGTATTGGAATTTCCAAGGTGGAATGGTCTGTGGGTGGCTTTATTTTCATCCGCATGGGGTCTCTGGAAGACTGGTTGCTTTCTGGTGGCAGCAGAATTTCCCTGTGTAGGGAGATGTGAATACATCTATAGTTGCTTGGTCAGATGGTACTTTTAATGTTTCATGGCCAGCACTTTGTATGCTACATATATATAGCTTTTTTTTCATTCTTCAAGATCCTTATTTCATGTTTCGATTTCTTCCTCAGGATCAGCTGTTGTTCTGTGATGACTGTGATAGAGGGTACCATATGTATTGCTTAAAACCACCAATGTCCAAACCCCCAGAAGGTACAGAAAATACTATACCTGTCTTCTAACATTTTGTCCATCTGTTGTTTTTCTTTCTTTTTCTCTCTTTCTATATGTTAGTCTACTCCTACGCAGCCCCTGTTAGTCGTGTGACGACACTAAAAACAACTGTGTGGGAGAATATATATATTAATGCCTCAGCATTTGTCAAGCTGGCCGTTTTGCTGGCTCAGTTATATACTACCTGTTTATAAACTGAATTTCTAACTGATCAACCTTTTAGTTACCAAAAGAGGCTTTCATATCTTAAAAAGCACTGACCAACAATTATTTATGTATTTATTGATGTATGTTTTAGGTCACTGGATGTGTAACCTATGCAGAGCATCTCTGGTTATTCAACCAATGGCTACCGTTCAACTTCAACAACCATCTTAAAGGGCAGTGGTGTTGTAGGGACACACTCAAAAGGCATGACACGCTCCTCCTCTAGAAGTGTTGTATGGATATTATATAGTAGATTTCTAGTACCCAGTGACATCATGAACAATCTCTCTCTCCTTAGCCTGCATACAGCCACTTACCACCCCACCCCCCTTTTCCCCATAGGCTATTCCTCCTGCTCTTGACCCCTATTAAAATATCATTATACCCATATCTTACTGTAATCCATCACTAACATACTAACATATATTCCAAGATGGGTGCAATGTAGGTAAAGAAAACATCCATGATTACAATGGGGAGGGGAGGGTGGGGAAATCAAAATTTTCCTTTAATCAATAGTTAGTATTGTAAAAAGTTCTTGTATAGGAAGTAATATAATACACTATGTTTTCAAGTTTCCAGGCAGCTGAAATCTTAAATTTGGAATTACTAGTACTAAATCCTTTCTTATAGTAGAGTGACCACAGTAAATCCGTAAAACTTTAGTAATACTAAATAGCACAATTTCATGCAAATTCCATTGTTTTCTATCGTTTAACTAGTACTATTTTGTACTATTTAGTCATTAGTGTTTCATGGATTTACTGTGGTCACTATGATTTTAGTATGATACAAAAATGTAATAAAAAACACACACAGGTAAATAAAGAAAATCTTATTAATGTAGTGATTGATGTTAGTGTTTGAGTAACCTATCTAAACAGCTACTGATTATATGGATACTTGCTTCGTTGTTGGATTAGGTCATGAATCAGTTGTTTACATGCAAAGTGCACACAAAACTGAAAGCATATATAAATATTGGTGCTAAACACTACTATTTAAACAACAGAAAACAAAGGTTCCAATATTCACTAAATTTCATACATACTTTTTCATTGTTTTATCATGTATACTATATACGAAACTTATTTGACAAAATTGAATTGAATCAGAAGGAACTATGTCAACTTGGTTGACAGATTGGCTGTGAATGTGAAGAAAATAGACTGGAAAAGGTTTTTGAAATTAGGCAGGATGAAAACAATTCTATTAATTTGAATCCATCAGAATAATTGCAATTACTTGAAACCATTATAAATTAGCATTTTAATAGTAAAAGAAGAGATGACAGTTGAGTTTAGTTTCAGTATGAAGCTGTTTATTCAAATTAGTTTGTTAAAAATATAATTCAAATTTAAAATAAATGTGTTACATCTTATTCAAACAACTTGAAAAGCAGTTACTTGTTTGTTAAACGAGAAAAGAAGGAAACAAAATAACACTGAGCTTTCTTTTGTTAATGATGGACTCCAGTAAAAATAAAAAATAAATATATATTGAGTGTYTTTCTATAATTATCACGTTAGACTTTTTACCACTACCAAAATCTCTTTTTTTTCTTTTAATTTTTTCATAATATATTCGACACATCCTTGACAAAACCTGATGGTTTAAAATATAAATCTCTTAACTAACAATCTTAGTTGCGATTTCAAAACAAAAGACATCTTGTTTTTTCGGGTCTTGCATCTCCCACTTGACAGCGACCTTGATCTGCAAGAGTAACAGCAGCAACACAGGTTGTCATTTTCGTTGTTCGTTAGTCTTTCTTCAAATTTTATTGATATCCTGGAACAACTTCTGGGCAGCTGATTAAAGTCAGCGCATGACTACTTCACAGATTGAACAATGAAACATAATCAGGGCTGCCATAAGTCAGGGCATGCTTAACTCACAGATTGAACCATGAAACAACCTATAGATTGGCTGCATAAAGTCCTGCTAATATAAGAACATGACTAATTTACAGGCAGAACCCTGAAACAACCTCAAGCCTTCTGTTGATCTGAGTTATTACAGTTGGTTTCAAAAAAATTTGGCCACTTGTTGTGTCTTATTACTTGGCTGAGTTTGAAGACATTTGGACCCATTTTCACTGGGTTATCGAATTTCCCCCCCTCTACTATAAATAATCGATAACCCAGTGAAAATGCGTCCAAATGTCTTCAAACTCGGCCAAGTAATAAAAGACACAACAAGTTATCAAGTTATGTCATTTTTATTCAAATAAACTGCAATTTAAATGATTCGAATTTTGACCGTTAATCGCTCACATTCAAAGCTTGTTATAAGCACTTTATTGCAGTGCTTGGGCTGCCTGTGCTTTAATTCTGAAGATTAAGTTCCCAAGTTCTCCAAGTTGGTCTCGAACTTGCGAATTTTTTGTAGAATTGGTTCAATCAACCATGACTTGTTTATGTCTAGAATTCAAATATTTACTGGGATTGCTTCTTTAAACCATATACTTTTTGAAAATCATATTCCAGACAACGTACGGAGTCAAATTCCTTTTGTCGCAATAAAATTTACTTTGAAAATTGAATTTGAACGGTAGATTTGATGAGTTTTAGAAGCTACTGTATTATCAGTTTGAAAGGTCGCCGACAACTGTCGGAACTTCATAGTGAAATTGATTACAAAGTTGTGAATTTGCGAACGACCATGCTTGTAACCAACTGGTTTGCCTCCTTGCCAGTCGGGATTCTTAAAACACTTTATGTTTCTTTGATCATTTCATTTCAGGTTATTAATAGTAGGAGGGCCATAATGGAAACTACTGGGTTATCAGTAATGTATGTCACCCTCGTTAAATAAAGTCAATTTATTTATTTATGACACATAGATATACTTACAGCTGGGTATGCAGATTTGATTTCCAGGGCACTTGAGTATACATATTTCTGACCAGCCTTCAATGGACATTTCAGTCCACTATCCTTACAGCAATCAGGATTCGGCAATGGGAAAGGAACTGGGAAGCCTCCAATTTCTCCATGGACAACAGATACTGCACTCGTCAGGTCTTCATCTATCATAAACAAGTTTAATTTAAAAATCAGTTCAAAGATAAACATGTATAGAATGAATAGCATGTATTGAATATACTATACAGCATATATGTCCCACATACTGCATATATCAATTACCATGAAAATTACTATTCAATATACCATTGTCTAAATGTCCAACCACACCTTGAGAGCGGCATACATCAGCATAAAAAACCATATACTAACATCCTGTACATTGTATGTTGTCAACCATACCATAGCCTAACTCACCCTATACCACTCACCCGTATTCTGCAAGTGACATACTGGTACATCAAAATGTAAAATACCACATATTTACTGCAACATACATACATACATGCATACCAATACTAATACCAATCCAATGGATACCAAATGTATTACTCAACATACCATATATAGCCTTATACCCACTGYTTCAACTCACACATTTATTTGCAAAGGATACATTACCTACATCAGAGCTTCCATTTTCATAGAAAAATAAGACTACTTTAGGTCAAAAATATGTATCAAGCTTACGTGGTACAAAAGTGACCTTGACTTGGACTTTAGTGCCCTTCTTGAGTTCACAAGGTTGTTTTGGGCATGGAATAACCTCAAGCTGGGTGATTTCTCCCTTGCCTTCACCTCCAGCTAATAAAAAGCAAAACGAAAGCATAGAGTCTATATCAAAACATGTGAAAATAATACAGTCAAATTTATAGTCTCTCGTAATATCTGCTTATCTATCAGGAGTTAGAGTGCTCAAATGCACTCCTAAAGAGTGATTTTACTTGGCAGAGAAAGAAATGATATTAAAGTACAGCGTATAGTAATGTTTTACAGAAAAAAGTAGTGTTCAAAGTACAATTAATTCATTTTCARTCTTAATAAAGTGCCTTTTCAAAATCTTTTATATTTATCAATCTCAAGAATTTGTAATGTTCAACTACATATTGCAGAAAAAGAAATTTGTAAGAGTTTTAAAAGATTAAGTTTTAGATTGTTTCTTCCTCTGAACTGGGCTGCGTTAGGAAWAAGGGGAGGAAAAACAGCCACATCCTGCTTCAGCTACACCAGCATGTTCCTAATATGAAAATCTATCTAGTAAGTAGCGTGTTACTTGTGATATAGGTTTACGAGGAAAGTAATTCCAATCTTGAAACCAGAAAATTTTATTGAAATCACATGATTGTCAAGAAGAAAAGTTTCTTGACATCACATGATTGTCAAGAAGAAAACTTTGATATTCTATGCTTACGGTATATTAAATCAGATTACTTACTACAGTCATCAAATTTGACCACTTCGGCGTTGGCAAGATACAAAACGTACAGGATACAAGCGATGAGGAAAACTTTAGCCATTATTCCAGAGAAGCTTGATCAAGTTCTCTCTTCAGCTGAGTTCGGTTTGAAAGATGAACGCAATTTATATGCAGTGATGTGAAATGCAAAATAACAGATGATCAAGACTTCTGATTGGTTGTTTGATCATGATATACCACGTGCGCTTGGCGCATGACATCGTATGATTCCCAAGCTGTGTGAACCAAATCGCGAGAGGGGTGCAGGCTTGACCTTTGTAACAATATATAACTTAGTGTAATAGAAGATTTCGTGAAAAGAACTTATTGTTCTGGAAAAAAGTAATTGAATCTTTTGTTAGTGGTGAATTGTAGCAGCTGAAACCTGTGAAAATATTAGCACAGTTGAAAGTAATAATGAGAAATCGGCATTGCGCGGTATCCACGTTTTCGCAATGCCGATGAGAAATGGGATTATAAAAAGTTGAAGTCCATGGATTAGTGCCTGTCGTATTTCACTCAACTTATTACTAAAACTTCAAATGTCATATCTATTTTTAGCACTCATAGTATAGATTTTGTTTCTTTGGGTGATTTTGCTTCGTAGAATATCAACACCAAAATGGTGTTACTTAATTTTTATCATAAGATTTTTCCCAAAAAAAATGTGTCTGAACACATGAGCTGGGCTTGACGCTGTTCTTAGATATATTGCCCGTCAGGTGATAAACCAAAGCACACGGACAATGAACTAGTATTATCCAAGGATCAAATCATAAACTATTATGTAAGATGGTCATATACAATGTGTCCAGAAGCAGGAGAGAGGGAAGAGCTCTTTCTTTTGTTGCAGGGCACCTGAGCCATGAAGAAAAGAAAACAATAGCTGAGAACAATGCGTTTGCAGCTAAACAATATCCTACAATACAAAAACCCGAACGTAACCCAGAATACAATAAAGCTTGCTACACCAAGAAAGACCCGATAAGTAATGGGAGTGTTGCCATGTAACATACTTCATGTTAAACTGTAAGAAACTAGAAAGAGCTAGTCTGGCCAACATCAAACTTTGACATCTAAAAACAAAGATTGATAGATCCAGGAGTAGTAGATATGAAAATTAAAAAAAGAAGAAACAAAAAGAAAAAATGGAAAAGGAAGGGAGAAAGGGAAGGGGAGAATGTTCTCTTTTTCCACGAGAAACCTGTTCACACTGGTGCTAAAGTTGATATATATAAATAACAATGGACTTATTAAATAACTAAAAATTGGGATCAAAATGCCCAAAATATTTTCCTAGAAGGCCGAGTGCGACAAGGGAGGGGTGCCGTGGGATGAACACTTGAAAAGTACACATGCGCAGTTTGCTCAATATTTATAACCACAACAAAAATGGCGACCAGCAGTAAAGTAGCAACGGATACACAGAAAAAACAATCAAATAAAGACAGAGATTCGTCCTCAGAGGAAGATGACGAGGATGGATTAGATCTAGGGACGTCTTCCATACCTTCTGTTGGCATGAAAAGCCCAAACAAAGAATTTGAAATGATAAATCTGGACGCTGACGAGGAAGACGAAGAAGAAGATGACTTAAGTCAACGTTCAGACGACCGTCGAAAAAAACGCTACAGAAAAAAGAAAAGAAAGAAAGAGGAGATAAGTGAGAGCAGCTCTGAAGATGAATCCAGTAAACTAACTTCTAAAAAGGATGACATAAACCCGGTAAAGAAAAACTAGAGTTATATCTTTTGAAATAAGCTTATATTGAAATCGTCTAAACTTTTTTGTACAAAGCTTTTGAAAAGCTTTAGAAATTTCTAATCCCAATCGATAGTTGTGTCAATGAAGCTGCTATTCTTATTTTAAGACTATCTTATTTCAACTTATCTTTATTTTTCTATTGACTTATTTCCTTTAAATGACACTATGTACTTTTATAACGTCAACAAGCAAGTCAGATAACAAGGCAGGCATGACCTTTAATAAGTTGAATACTTTCACTTCTGTCATTAATCTAATTATAAGTACCAAAAATTATGGACTGCCGTGCTTTAGAGCAGATTTACTTCGCCATTAGCTTAGCCTCCCTCGCAAATCTTTTGAGAGGTTAGAGAGGGAGGAAAAACCTCCAAAAAATGATCTGTGAGGGAGACTACTATTAGCTGTGCTCTGAATAATAAGGTGGCTTCTCGCTAAGATCATGGGTACGAGAGTGTTTCCACTAAAGGAGTAAATATATTTGTGACGAAATTAATACTGAACTACATAGACTTATTTTTGTCTGATAATGTCAAATCATTTCTGTACTTGTATTTGACACAGTCAAAACTTCTTTCATTTTGCAGCTAGGCTCAAACACCAGACATCAAATCATGTTCTAACTAGCTCCTTAAACTCATATGATTGTCACCTTAACCTAGAAGTTTCAGCTAACAAACATTCAAGTTTCAGCATGGATGATGTTTTAGAAGCCAGTTAGAACATGTCTTGATCTCTGGTACTTGCACCTAGATGTAAATAATGGTATACCTTGGAAAGATATAAGTTTGTTTTTTTGGTTAATTTTATCCTGTGCACTTAGGATTTTTCTCCAGCTTTTTTTTTTGTCTTCCCTCTAAGATCACATGTAATGCCAGGCTGGTCCTTGAATCAAACCTATGACACACCACCCATGCTTCCCATTATTCTGGTCCCAAAGGCTTGATGAATTTTTCCCTGCCTAGTATTTCAAGGTATGAAGCATTCATCCAGCCTCTGGGACCAGGGTAGCTCCCTATTTAACATGAGGGTAAAACTATTGTTTCTTTTTCAGTCTGATCTGAACTGGCCACTATACTTTTGGTATTATATTGTAGCTGTATCAACTGGGGCTTTGAGAGGTAGAGTACTTCTAGCAACATGATTGGACAAATTATCGATGTATTAAAGACTATTATTATGGCAGTTGTATACTTAAGGATGCCTAGGCATAATTATATTCAGTCGGGCAGGTTAGCTGTGACCGACTAAACAAAACCTATCTAGATATATTTACAATATTAAAACTGTAAATTAAACTCTATCTACATTCATTAATAATAATTGTCGCTTAGAACTATTTACTATTGTCACTATTTATTATTATTATTAATATTATTATTATCATCATCGTTATCATTACTAGAAACTATGAAATGCCATTTCAACAACATGTCATACCGTGCTGTAAGTCAGTACCATGTTTCAAATTCATATTTTCAATTCAATTTTTTTAATTCAATTTTTTAACATTTTGGTTTACCTTTGTTTTTTTTTAACCACAGGCATCCCATTTATAATTGTCTTGACTTGATATGGACATTCTTTTTTTCAACATATTCTTGAAGATATTTTTAATGCCATGATGTTGATTGCAGTTGCAGAATGCTTAGGAGAAAAACTTGCATATGTTTTTGGCATAACGTCACCCAAGTATCAATATGTCATTGATGAATACTACAGATTAAAGGAAATTGTAAGTTATGCCTCTGTAGTTATTGGGTATTAAATATAAATTCTATTCCATCCATTTATAAATATCATTCATTCGTCCATTCATTGGTCTCATTGAACCATCCATTCATCCTGCCAGCCAACACATTCATTCAAAAGCTTCTGTTCTTGATTATTTATCTGTTCATTTCATTTCTTTGTTAATCTTTTTCAAAGGAAGAAGAAGAAGAAGAAAGAGAAAAAAGAGAGAGAGAATATGTAGAGAAAAAGCAAGCAGAGAGAATCGCACAGCTGGAGGGTGGTGAAAAAGCTTCTGAAATCTTAACCATACCAGAGGAGGATGTTAGCAATACTGCCAAATAGACCAGCAAACTTAAACAATTGAAAACAAAAAATGGCAAGAGAAATGCGTAGGTATTTTTCTTGGTCAAATGGTGTTCTCGGTAAAAGGGGACCAAAGATTCTACTGGTTCTACACCCATGCATTTTTGTAATATATAGACACAGACTCAGACCTTTGGGGTTTTGATATCTGTCAATCAAAAAACATCCCAGACAATTGGAAATTTGATTGACAAAAGCCAAAAACCCAGACATCTATGGCTGTGTAAGTCATGTTATTGTGAAAACAGGCATTATTGACCTGTGTGCAGATTTGCCCCACCCCCTTGGGAAAAATGGGGTGAGGAAAGTTCTTTTCAGCCTTTACCCCAAGGGGGGAGGGGATAGTAACCAGGTTTTAAAATAATGGCCAGTCATTGCACAATGTCTGTTGGGGGGTACTCCCCTACATTCGCTATACGGGTACATGCCACCAAACAGGGTATGGTTTTCAGCGATTCTACTCTGGAACAGGGTATATAAAATCACGCTTGCTCTGAGACAGGGTATATGAAAAATCACGCTCTCTCCCCTCTGGAACARGGTATCTATTTTCACAATACCAGAACAGGGTAAGGTTTTCAGCAATCTTGTTCTGGAATAGGGTATGAATTTCAGCAATTTTATCTGGAACAGGGTCAGGGTTCAGAGGGCTCAGCGGCACATCCCTACCTTAAAGAGTAAGAGTACCCCCCTCCCCCCCGAAATGTCTGGTCAGAATTGAAACTGGTCTGGTCAAATCTTTGTCTTACAGGTTATTTTGACCAGTAAAGTTGAGCCAGAAATGAGGTGTGACTGAGCTAAAACTAATTTGGCCAGTCAAAATGACCTGCAACTGACCAGCCCTCATTTTTAGCCGTTGTGGATAAAACAAACAGGAATCGTGATGTTCCTTCATTTCTATTCAAATACATTAACAATCATTGCTTGAGTGATTTGTTTCACCCTATAGTAATCTTCCTGCTTCATACATAATGTACAATTCTAAAAACAATTTGCAATCAGTACCTTTGAGGTTACTGAATTTGGCAATTTTTGTAAAAGTCTTACTCTATAGAATAGAAGATTTTTTGTTTGACACTGTGAAACACTTGCAGATTGTATATAATCCATGCATGAAATAGATTCTGTTTTTCATTGAAAAACTAGAGTGTTGTTGATGTTAGACTTCCCTCAATAACCTCCCCTCCCCACTTAGTGGGATTGATCTTTCCAACATAAAGATAACAGTATATATTATCTCGATATGCACTCTATTCCTTGGAATTCCTTGTTATTTAATTTCTAATAACTAGGAAATAATTATTGAAGATGAAGACTTTTTTTTAAAAACCTTAATTAAAAAAGTCTAAAACCCTAGACGTCTTGGACTTTGACTTATTCACCACCTTACATACATGTCTTCTCTGGTCAAACACAAAGCATTCAACCAAGGTGGAACTAGGGGAGGGGGGCAGGGTTTGTCCAAACCCCCAAAATAAGAAAGGCAAGCCCCCTTTTTAGGCCATCTTGATCATACAGACCTCTTAGCTTCGTTGTTTGTTGTGCACATTTCAGACCATGTGATGCCACTCTTGGGAGTTGATTTTTTCATGTGTAAATATTTTTAACAATTTCGTCATAAAAGAACAATTCTCAAGGGAATGTCATGTGATCTGAAATGGGCAATTTGCATACTATGGTAAATGGATCTATCGAAGCCCCTAAAAGGCAATAACAGGACGTCCCCTGGCAATATTGAATTATGTGTCTGAGAAAGAAGATAGGAAAGCCAATCCATAGAGTTTTTTTTTTTGGTTGGTCAAATCTGTTTTCTGAACCTCCTTCCCCAAAATCCTTGATCCACCCCTGAATGGCTAGTATTTGCATTTAGATGTAATTCGTTTTTGTAAAAACCCTTAAAGTAATAAAGTATTTGTAGCAAATGTGGTTAAGCAATGTATGGTATTGCACTGTGCCCACCACTACGACTATTGTGCACTGTAGCAAAATTATCCCAAGTAGCTTACCAAACAAAAAATCGTTTGCAATCTTTTATAGTATTTATTCTCTTTGCAAATGACATATCTACATTGTTTAGCAGTGGGAAAAGCAAAGGTTTTTTTCAAACTTAAAAAGTCAAAATCACTTTTACAAAGAGATGCATTAATCCATCAAACAAAAATAGGTTTCTGTGTTCAATTTTCAACGACCAACACACTTGATTCCTCTCTGATGAATGCTTGCCATGAAAACTGAATGATATC
This sequence comes from Actinia tenebrosa, assembly GCF_009602425.1. The sequence continues at coordinate 200,551 of NW_022260036.1, forward strand.
GATCTGTTCCTTGGTCTTTACTGGCTAATGGTTCTTTCTTCCCATCGTGTCCAATCGAAATATTCCTCTCCTTTGTTTGTAGTAGGACTCTATGATTGTTCTACATTCTGCTTCACTCATATCTGATGCACATAGCTTCCGAGCCAGTAGGGTTGCCTAAAGGAAAAAGAATCGCTACTGAGTTTTTTGCTTTAATAATATAAGTTTAACTTATAACGTACCAAGGAAATTTTATGACAGGGGGGGAGATCACGATTGGGTGCATATTCCTTTTCCCTTAAAATCCCACCCATTTTTGCTATCTTTCTTCTCTCTCTCTCTCTCTCTCTCTCTCTCTCTCTCTCTCTCTCTCTCTCTCTCTCTCTCTCTCTCTCTCTCTCTGCCTTTCTTTCTTTTTTCTCTTTCTTTCTTTTTCTTTCTTTCTTTCATTCATTCTTCCTTTCTTTCTCTCTTTCTTTGACCTATGATCTATGATAATTGTCTTTACTAAGAAAATGCTGATTGCTAGTCCTCCCTTATAGAATTGAGTAAATGTGTTATATCAGCGTCCTTACATATGTTACGCACTTGAGAATTTAAAAAAATGAACCATGAAACAACCTCTGGGCTGATCTAAGTCAGGGCATGGCTAACTCACAGACCAAACCCTGAAACAACCTCTGGCCTGATCTAAGTCAGGGCATGGCTAACTCACAGATCGAACCCTGAAACAACTTCTGGGCTGATCTAAGTCAGGGCATGGCTAACTCACAGATCGAACCCTGAAACAACCTCTGGACTAATCTAATTAAGTCAGGGTATGGCTAAGTCACTATGTGATCTGAGATCAAAATGGGATTTAGCTTGTTAAGTTTTGCGGAGGGAGGAAAACTGGAGAACCCGGAGAAAACCCCTCGAAACAGAACAGTCTATGATAGCTCTAAGTCGTGAAACACTAGGCGTTTTCATATTCATTACCTACCTACAGAGAAAAGTTTATCGTTTTTGATTAATAGGGCCATCGAGGACGGATGGTTTTCACCCTTAATATTTAATAATTCGATGCAAAATAACTTGCTCGCGTGCGCGCTACAGCAGATTGGAATTTTGATAAAGAGAAGTTTCCTCCCTACGTGATAAATTAAAGAGTAATTCTATTATTCGTTACAAAGTATTCAAAAATAAAAATAAACTTAACTCATTCGGCGCAGGTTGTTTTACGAAAGATAAGAATAGAATTTACGCCAGAGGTTTTCCGTTGTCAATCCCTGAAAAAAGTTGCATCTGTTCTACTATTAAGAAAACCTCGTTTACATAACTAACCCTCAGATCAAAGGAAAATTGTAGGTGACAATAATCCTCTTAAAAAATCATAAAATTCCTAATGACATTATTGAGATCTACAAAAGTGCTAAAATATACTCCATTATATAATCAAAAAAACTTATGGCCGTCTCAATAATGTAGTTTTAATTTGAGAAATCTCCTGCTAACATCGACACTAGGGCTAGCGCTGTTTCTTAGCGTCAGTTGTTCTGAATACCGATAACAGAAACATGGTGTGATAGTATAGCCGGGAGTCGTGTTTAAATACTTCCTAATAAACAGCCCCTTTTCTCATTCGGTAATCACGCTGTGCTGGATTAATTTATAATAACTTTATTTGCAAACAAATAATAATTAATAGAAAATAGTTGCAAAAAGGGAGCTGCCAAGGAAGAATTGAATCCTCTTATACGGATTGACTGACCTAAATACTTGTTATCATCTAAGATAGTAAAGCTAACTGGCCTAGTATAGCCCACATAGGTTAATTCCAGTTAGCTTGCACCTAAATATATGGCAATTTATCTCTTTGTCCTAACTTATCTTATGTGATATTTATGGTGCTAAATAAGAGATTGTCATTGTCATTGACTGAAGACTCATCTTCCTTTTTTTTTTTTTTTTTTTTTTTTTTTTTTTTTTTTTTTTCATTACTTTTTTCCAAGAAAGAATAAAGCTTTTCATGTAGTGTGTCACACCATGTCATACCGAGTTGATCATATTTGCTCATGCGCTGATCAAACTCCTAGCTCATGTACATGATTTGTTGCTACAAACGAACAAGGTTAACTACATCAAGAATGATTCATTTATCGCGATCGTAAAAACTTAAAACGCATGCAGTATTAAAAGATCAGAGTTAGGATTTTTAACAAATTAAGATGTGAAAAAACTTGTTCTAATCCCAATCGTTGAGCATGGTTCTCTAGTGGGTGGACCTATCACCTAGCTTGTCTTATCTTTCGTCCCGTAATCAGCCATCTTGTAGTTGCAAGCAAATCAATCAAAAATCTACAATTTTGACATAGTGACACCAACGAATATCTTTCCTTAAGGTTTGAGTTTTGATGGAACATTTGTGGGGAATTCCGAGGGCGGCTTTCGAAATTTGATTCAATTCAGTTAAGACACGCCGTCACCGATATCGCTGCTCAAAACGCTACATAGTTGCTGCGCATTTTCACGAAAGCAGTGGCCAGAAATCCCTACCAAACGTGTTAGTGACCGTTCTTTTACCTTGGCTCTTTTTGCGAGGCTTCGCTTACCACTTTTTCCTTGGAGCTGCCAAATAGCACAACCCATCTGAGCCATGCACAGCCCAACGATCACGATTACAACAAGAGTAGACGTTTTCATTGCGATCGCGGTTAGCTTTAGTATAATAAAGACCTCAACATTCTCCAATACTCTTTATAAGGGTACGTTATAACTCATTTCCAGCGCTAAAAAATCGTTAGCTACAATTTGCTTTGTTCTTACGCAGCGAGAGGTCTCGCGTTAGTCATAGAACCCACAGGAAAAAAGAAATACGTACAAAACAGCGGAAATAAAGCCTACGAGAAAATGAGACGATACCAAGACGAGTAATCGGGGAAAATATACCTATGTGCATCAGTTATGTGCTACAGCAATTTGCAGCCCCAAAACAGCACGAATCATTCGTTACCTGAGTGTTTGTACATACTATGTCCTCTCGCTTGCCGATTCCTGCTCCCATACCCACAATACCGCTTCTAACACAACCTACAAGAAGTAGGACTACAAACGCCAACAGAAGGCTACACAGCTCGAATTTCATCGAAGGATTTTGGTGTACGCCGCCGGGTAGAAAAGCAAGGGAAATCAATTCTAGATAAAAAGTGGAGCGGCCTTATGTATACAACCGGTGAAGTCGAACAGTTTTCGTAGTAAAAAACGAACTAAAGTAGTCATTATCTAAATGGAAAATAAAAAGGGAATATTGACCTAAGTACATCATTCGATGTTGGCGGTAGAGCAGTTCAATCTGTACCGCAGTTATTTCGATTCAATATTTACCTTGATATTTTGTGTGAAGGTTCTTTTCCCGCTGGCGCCATCTAAACCCCATATGGCATGGGTCTGTCCGACTAATTGTAGAGTTAAAACTAACCCAATACACACTACAACTCTCAGATGGTTCATTCTGATCAAACTTCTTCTTACAAAATGCTCAGAAATACGGGATTTTCACCTCTTTATACTTGTACGTTGTGATTGTTAAGTTGATGGAAAGCCTATCAGGATAAATAGACTATGGTTATCACAGCAAGGAACTGGATTTGCAAGACCATCTGTTTCTATAAGCCTGCTAATTCCAGATCAGATGCAACTGTATTTTTTATTGATTTTCAATATTATTTTACAACACTAGAAACATTTGGCGGTTAATGGCAAATAACTCCTGAATGCTAATCAAGTCACTTGCTCTTTTCATTTTTCATTGCCCAGTGGGGCACTTGGTTAATTTGTCAGGCTGTTGTTAAGTGGTTTGCTACAAGGATGATGACTGAGCGCAATTTTAATCTTACACGTTTTTATGAGTCTTAATCAGTTGGTAAAAAAGTCAGATATCCATCCAGTTGATATATTTATAAAATATTGTCTGTAAATGAGCCTCTCAAAAACACGAGAAAAATATTTATGGGAGCTTTTTAGTGGGTCTTTGAGCTTAACAAATTGCTCAGTCGCACAAATTGGTAGGCAACAAAATAACTATATTGAACTATATTGATAGCAGTACCGTTTGATCAAACACATGAAAACAAGCACCAGTTGAACGTACGTTCAGATCAGGTGATTTTGAGTTACAAAACGTATCCTCTAAACAAAATCTTGAAATTAAACAAGTTGAATAAGGCAATAAGCTCTAGTTTTTAAGGTTGGTTTGACGTTAGGGGGGGAAAAGCGTAGGAGTTAGAGAAACATGATGTGAAATGGCTTGGATATTTTATGATGAAAATGAGTTGGGGGTGTGAGAGGGAGGCTTGCTGAGATGCGGTACATATCATGATTCTATATATTTCGCCCAATATGCTACAGTAGAAACGAAGATTCTCTTGTGCAGGAAATAATAACGAGTMTTTTAGCATGTTTTAACATGCTTTACCTACTGCAACCAATACAAAGAATGACTTATTGAACATGGCAACCCACGAAAGGGGAGCGACCACCCTTCCAAAAAACGTTTGAAAAAAAAGACTAAAAATTGTATACTTTTTTTTATGAAAGAAAGATTATAATTTTAATTTCTATTTATTCGATAGTTTTCTTTGGATATCATGAAAAGTAACTGTTTTGCACCTTGTGTGATCTCAATCGGCACCTATCGAAGTTTTAATAATTCATGCGGGATTCCTGTGGATATGGCGGGAAACTTGAAACCTTCTTCCCTCCTCCTCCCCCTTTGTGTTCAAGACTTCCTCACCGATATTCACTATGCTATATTTTCAGTTTATAGAAACAGCCTTTTGACATTGTTGTAATATTGAGCGCGAGTTTACTAAGGTTCTTTTTATTAGCAATTTACTGATACATTTGGTGGTTAACGACTTGAAAAGATGTTTGTTAAGGAAGCGGCGAATGACGCTTAACTAGTCTGATACTGTCTACTATTAGTAATATCCCTTCATTTGAAACTGGGCTAGAAAACTATTCACGGAAACTGCTCACGAATCGATAGGATGTTGAGTTAAGACTAAAGATAGATTGCAGTCCGCGTTGTTTAGTTATACAAAACTAGATAGTTACTTCGCTAGATTATTTAGAGCAGGATACTAGCAAGTTTAATTGCTCCAAATTTCAAAGTATGCCAGAATCTGCTTCCGAAGGAACGAGGGAAAATATTTATAAATAGAAGAGAAATATTTTGGAAGTGAATATTTTATCGTTTTTTATTAGCCGCCATCTTGTTTTTTCTCTTTCTTTCGTTTGATTACTTTATCGACTCAACAAACATGGCGGTCATGTTTACTCTTCGCTGTTTCATTTTCTTGGAAATTTTCAAACTCTGTAGAAACCTATGATGAAATACCGAATGTCTTGCCTACGATAGCTTTATTTGTAAAGCTTGGTTTCATTTCGTCTTATAATCAACTTCTAAATTCCAATTGGAATCTAAATGGGAGAAGAGCCATTCTATGGAATCCACTGTTAATCCCAATATTTACTTATTATAAAGGTTTTGTTATATTTTACTGCGAAGATACTGTAGCTTATAGAGGAATGGGATTCTTTTGGTGATTCTGAGATATTGATAATCAATAAAAAAAAAGAAATGACTAAAGAAATGGGAATAACTTCTGTTCATAGTATTGAACCTCCTTTACTCGTTAACTACACTATGCCTCTCGAGCCTGAACAAGGAAGTTACAGAGAGCATAACAGTGCGAGCGCATTGAATGCAAAGAAACGCTTGAAAAAAGTCGAGCACTTATTAGTCGTGCAGGAGTGAGTAAGTAAGTGAGTAAAGCGTTTGAGTGGGGACAATAATAATAATACAACACATCAATAGAGACAAATTGAATTGAATCAGTACAGCTAAACCGAGTAGTGCTTTTACCGCATTTCAAACACAATTCGATTTTTGATGAAATTAAAACCGGATTATGAATTTAAAAGTAGTATGAATTGATGACGCGATCGTTATCCTCAAGAATCTCACGACTTCTTGTCCCCGCTGCTGTGGAATCAAGCTGATCAACCCTGCCAGCTATAAATTGTAACATAACCTTTTCTAATTAGGGACGCTTTCTTTTTGTATTTCGTTAGCCGCACGGCTATTAAGTTGCCAACAAGTTGGCTTGTCAATAATTCAAGGCATCCATCAATGCAAAGCCACTAAGGCACCTCCCAGGGATTTCAGTGAATTCGCAAAAATAAAAGGGAGTAAGAAAAAAATGAGGAAAAGCTATAGCCTGAGAGAAATAACGGAATGACTTTTCGTTATGAGTGCAGGAAGCTAGTAATAGTTTATTCTACCATCCATGGGGTCATGATGAAGGCGTTCGACACCAAATCCAATTGGAATTTAGAAGTTAATTTTAATGAGAACATAAAGAAAAAGCAAAGAACTAGGCCCAGAAAAACCGAAGCATAAGACATATTATAAAATATGGGTGATATTACCATTAGTTAATAAAAAAATAATTTTATTTCAAAATAAACTGACTTTTTCATTTTCTTGAATTTAGATTAAAAAGGTTGTAAAATCTACCTTAATGGAAGTCAAGCAGTAACAAATATATTTAAAAAAGAGCTAAAAAATCATTGTCTCCTAAGTCGTTCTCTTTTCTTGGTTAAAAAAACGCATCTTAGAATTTGTAATTAAATTTGTATTTGGATTAAATAAAATAAAGGGAGTCGAATTTTGTATAACCAAACGAGTTGTCAGTAAGATTGAGGAAGTATTATCCAGCTTAAAAGTAACCTGCTCAAAGTTAATGGCTCGAATACTCGCCAATTAACGTTTAAAATAGATAGTCCATACTGTGTAGTATAGACTTGGACTAATAATATGAAGTGGTATATGAATCATATATTTTGTCGTTTATCAATCATATTAATTGGTCGTGTACAAGAAGCTGTTGGCAGATACGAATGAAGTGAGGCTTAAACGTTGAGGTAAAACATTCCTTCGTTTCAAAAGAAAGTCATTTCATTAAATAAATTATTCGGTCAACTGAAAATGTTTTACGATAAGAACGACGTGGTTTGAAGAAACATTGCATAATTCGTAGATAAAAATGCATAAGAAGTAGAATTTTGCCGTGTGCGACACATAAAAATAATGCCCGAATCTCAGCCTTTTTGGCGCGAAAGTTCCCCGTTTTTGGCGCAAAAGTTCCCGGTCTAAAATGTGAAGAGAACCATTTAAGGTATTGTCATACGTGCTAGTCTTCGTTACGATTGAATGAATTTTAATTTAAAAAAATAAAATAAAAAACATCGATCGTTAAAGCAATAAGCCAGTTCGTAGTTTAAGAATTGTAATTAAACGAAAGAAGGTGAAAAATTCGGGATAAAATTGCATGCGCACTGGATTAAACGATCCCTAAACTAAGAACTTGCTTATTGAAGGCAGCATAAAGGGTAGAGAAACAAACGTATGAAGCAAACTGAAACAGCGAAGGGAAAAATGCAAGGAAAAACAGGTTTCCGAAACGGTATAAGTCTTGGCATGAGTCAGTAAATGTTAGCAAACGAGCGCGGGGTTGCCTAAACGTGTCATACAGCGTATGATATTCAGAACAAAACAAAGGAATTAATTCAGTGCCTTTCAGCTTTAAGCAGGGGCGGATCCAGGGGTAATATAGGTGACTAGTCTCCCCCCTCTTGCTCAACTTTTTCTCGGTATATCGTTAGTAACAGTCACCCCCCCTTTTTCTCGAATTCCTTGTAAAACCTTTGCAATGGTCTTGGGTTTGGCACCCGAAACGTGTTTGTTAGGTCTCTCCTTTGAATGGGGGCTTATTCTCCGGGTTTTCCGGTTTTCCCCTCTCTCTCTTTAAATTCCAATTTGATTTTTGAGTTAGCCGTGCCCTGACTTAGATCAGCCCAGAGGTTGTTTCAGGGATCAATCTGTGAGTTAGTCGTGCCCTGACTTAGATCAGCCCAGAGGTTGTTTCAGGGATCGATCTGTGAATTAGCCGTGCCCTGACTTAGATCATCCATGAAGCTGTTTCAGGGTATGTGTGAAATTTGATCACGAAGTTTCAATCGATACTTTCGCGCTATATGCATTTACCTTACCTTAAATCCGAAAAWTTTTTTTTTTAACACTAAACATTTACAGCCTGCTGTGTTTTACAACATAACTCTCTGTGAACATTTCTTTTGCTATCTCAAAAACCAGTAATAACATTTAAGACCTATCGTGTTTCTGAATACCGRGCAATTACTTGGCGTTAATGGCGTCTAAACGTCTCTTGGTATAGGAGTAAAGGCTATTGATTCTATAGGTAATTAAATTTGAATGAGAAAGAGATGCTTCTGCAGTGTTAGTATTTTGATGTTCATACCCTCGTGTGAATCAATAGATTTTTAACAACAAGAAAGAGCACTGTTTACTTTCTTCACAAAGATGAAGAATATACTTGTAAAACACGAGGGTTTTCATTAATATATTCAATGTTATATTTTTCTTCCTTCTTTTGTTACGTTACTTTTTTTCCTTCTTCCTTTTCTTCGTTCCTTTTTCTTCCTTCTCACGCTTCCTTCCTTGCTCGTTACGTTTGCATCCGTCCGTCTGTCATTTTTCTTTCCTTCTCTTTAATACAGAAGCCAATCCGAAAAATCCTAGATTCGAGGGAGTGACCATCTCAAGCAGGCACAGTCATTTGTAAAACAATTTTGACCAAACAAAGCCCCTCACTAAGTTTCAATGTTCTTTCACTGGTAAAGTCTAAATCCTTCACAGGCAACGAGCCTATCAGCGTGAAGTGAACATCACACAACTTGTTAGCGTTACCCCGTGGGGAAAAAATTAGCGCCTCACAGCTGGTCTGACTGGCGTAGGATAGTGTCTGTTTTTTCTATCCAAAAAAATAAAAACTTATAATAATAATATGTGGAACAAGTCTTTTAGAAATAATTTGGCATTGAATATGACTTCAAACTTAATTAAAAGATTTGATGGCTACAATATATATATAGTTTTTTAAAACTTCAAGTGAGGCTTAAACACAAGTAAGTATAAAATTTAAGGTACCCACCCCTCCCTGTTACAATTTTTGTTCAAATAGGGGATGATGTGGGGTTTACTTTGCCGAGTTAAGTCTCTCGTTATCATTTTTACAGTGACTCCGTTCTTTCGAAGTTAGCTTTCGCCTCTCCTAGAAGTGCAATTGGAGCAATTTGAGCTGCTCTGACAAGTTTGGGGTGTTTTATATTCAGAAACCACTTGCCTGGATTTGCTTTGGTTTTGGTTGACGTGATGGGTAGCTAGGTTTTAGATCGCGCTTTAGAGCTTGGTGTCTTTGCAGAACCGACTCAAATGAGACAGAATGTGATTTAGGATTTAGTTTAAAACTGGAATAACAATTGGGATTTTAAATTCAGGCTTGTTTGCATGGCATTGGACATTAGTTGAAGAAGATATGCAAAACTGTTATTCCCGTGAATATTGGTCTTTAAGCTTACCATCACATGCAGTACATTCACATGTGAAGTTATCACCTTTTATTTTCCCCTCGTGAATCCTATAGTTTGATTGCGAAAATTTCCATACTCCCTTTAGGCCCCGTCCGCACGTATCCGGAAATTTTTGTATCCGCAAATAATTGTTTGCGGATACGAAAATGTTTGCGTCCACACGCAGCGTATTCGAATCGTTTTCACCGTCCACACGTATCCGTTTTCATAAAATTTGCGGATACGGACACAAAAATTTGCGGATACGTGTGGACGGGGCCTTTGCCAAATGCAAGGTTTTCTCTACAGTCTGTTTATATTTTCGTGCGACGCCGCATTGCAGATATGCACGGGCTCAATGCTAACAAGTTCTGAGCTTTGTCCATGCAAGCCTGGTTACAAAAAAATAGCTAGGAAAACATGCACGCGCATAACATATTCGTCTATTAAGAGACACTTGTCCCTTTTGACCAATCAGATCGCGCGTAACATCTGTTTTATAATCCCATGATATGCCATCATTTGACTTACATGCAACCATTTCACAACTCTTTATGTGGAATTTACGTACTTTCGCTTTAAGATCAACAAACTCTAGCTTCAAAACGCAACGTCCTAAAAATTCGAGCCAACGACTAAGAAATGAATATCCGGCGCAGGGTTTCATGCCGGGTACGGCATAAAACAGACCAAATACCCGGTAATCCAATATTTTACAAGAATATAAATGACATTATGGGAGTTACGGGTAACTAGCTACAGGGAAGTATGCCGGATACTGTTGCATGTCGTTTTGATATACACTCAAATGAAAAATCATTATCACGTTCAAAACATAGATGCTGAGACTGAAAGGTATTCAGGGAAATAACATGATTATCCTCTGATGTATTCATTTGAGATACACAGTAGATATGAAAAGTGTTAAAAGCCTTCATGTTATCTGTCAGTGAAACAATATATGAACATTCCACGAGGTGTATCACTAGATATCTCTCGTTAACGTACTTCCCATGTACCGTTTTGAAGTTTTTCAAACTCTAAAATAAGATCTTGCAATTGAGTGTATACAAATATGATTATATTTTCTAGACTTATTCAATCCTACTCATTTTGCTGGGTAGCAATTATTTCTTGTAAATGAAAGATATTAAATAGTAACTAGTATTCCACTTACCCGATGATAAAATAATATATATAGCATGCTGCATCTATGAAAAGCCAGCGAGCTCTCACACGGTTCTTACTGATTTATCCTGGTTTGCCAATGTTTTAGGAACTACATTTCTTCATATTCATCAATGAATGCATTCCTTCAAACGATACTAAAATTTGTCTGGTTCTGTATTCAGAAAAGAGGTTCAAAATACGATAAATTTAACTGTTAGCTGCCCAACATTTATCTCCATCTTTTCGTCTTCACATCAACTAATTATGCTAATCAAGTATATGTCTAAATATAGCAGTTTGAAACTGGCGCCTGTGCTATGTGACATTCTCGTACCCAGAGCTCCTCGGTATCAAGGTGATTGTTATCCCTAGGGGGGTCACCTGGGGATTATTTCGTCTGAGAAGGAGAGAGGGGCTGGAGATTGTTCTTCTATTGTTCTAAGAACCCTTTGAAGAAGTAAAAGGTATAAAATCGGGGATATAAAACATAAATTTCTTATAATAATCAGATAAATTGCTATTTTTATGCGTATTTGAAAGAAATGTTCCGGCCACTAAGTCAAGTGAATTTGGTTTATAAATATTTGGACAGTACGGGATACTTTCCAAGTGTAATTAGTAAACAAAGAAATAATACTCAATGAGAAGTCATGCACATGATGAAAAAGTGACGGGAAAAAGATCTGGCACTAACGTGGTTTTGACGTCATAATAGGAATATGAAGCTCACATGAAGACATATTTCACAGCCAGTGTTAATTCATGTACTAAGAAGCCGTGAAACTCGCAAAACAAAAGCCAACTTCTTAAGAGTTTATAAAAGGGAGCTCGTGGTCCTAGCCTCCGATTCCCATTATGACGTCACTCGACCCAATCTATCAATCCGCGGTACTGACAAAATGCGCGTTTTCATGACCAAATGGCATGTAAAATAATCGGGTACAAACCCAAATGCTCAAAATTAAAAAGTGGTGCTCCAAACTCGAAAAAGTACTCAAAACTTGCACAGCGCAATGGGGACAGGCCTACCAGTGCTCACTTTCACATTCTTGTGTAACTATTCGAATTTCTTTTACATAATGTACTTGCAAACATAACGCTCCAAGTTATGACAGCCAAAGTCATACCACGCCCCACCCGCTATTCCAAAATCAACACAGTTTTCTGTTGCGCCGGGGTCGTTCGGCTGACCTTCCATCCAGCTTGAAAAAATGAATGCCGAGCCATCAACCCACGTGTACTTTCCTTCCTGGTCAATATCGTTAAGTCCAATCCAAACAAACTTATCCGTTATAGCATTCTTGACCAGAGTTATCAAGAAGTTGGTCTCCTCGAGGCTTGTGACCGAGGTGAGGTGGGAACCTTGTGCTTTGCAAGTCGATACAGCATCGTTCCATTTCATGGCAACAGGGAATACTTTGTAGCATTTTCCATGCAATTCTGTCCATTCTGGCTTACAGACTGAAATTTGAGAATAGAAGTGCATGCTACATTATTCGCGAGGCTATGAGGGACTGTGCAATAATTATCGGGGGGGGGGGTTGGGGCTCTAAAATTAATAGGGGGGTTAAAAAATAAATTGCAGTGGAGGGTAGGGGGTGTTAGAAGCTAATTGCTTAAATATGGAGAGGGGAGATCATAAGTCAATTTGGGATTTTGTTCACTATGAAATTGAAAAGACGCATATGAATAAATTTAAAATAAACATTCATTGTTATATATTTTTTATTGTATAAAGAACACAACTTGTCACAGGTGCAACCTCAAAACCAAGAGAGTTGCTGGAATAAGGTCAAAATATATATTGACATCTTATAGGAGTCGATTTAGGGAGGGGAGGGGTGAGGTTTACCGGTACCCACCGTACCTCTGGAGGTAAAATATACTAGAATTTTCCTCAAATATCTGCAAAACTAAAAGTCAAATTGTTGAAATGAATGTAGTTTTTTATTTGAAGTATACTAAGCAACTTACTTTTGAGTATAGTAAAACTGAAAAGTCACTACAGAAATTCAGTATATCGAGCATTCTAAACTCACCCATGAGAGGGGATGGGGACATTAATCAATAAAACCGTATACCAACCAGGAACCAATCTTTTACTTTGTCCCTTAATGGACCTCTTTACCTTTGATATTTTGCCATTTCAAACCACGTATCATTCCCTAGAGTATTACTTCTTTGTTTAACGCTTTAGAGACACAGGAATGACGACTCTTAATTATTGACGACTCCAGTGTATTCGCACTTAGACTCGAATAGCGCAGCGCGATGATTCTAAAAATAGCTTAAAGATTCGGACAAACATTGCATTCTGTTTAACCGCTACGAGGATTATACCAACCGATTTTATTATTTTTACTTCAAGTTACAATAATAACCCATGTAAACTAAGATCAACTGCGATCGACTGTGAAAATCATCTGCTGAAAGTAAACTTAAAAGTTTGTTTGTCCGAATTTCGCTGCGCTATCCAGGAGTTTCGTATTTCGTTATTCTAATTTCTGGTTATTTACAGACCTCAGTGAAGCTAAGCCCGCTTACACTGGAGTTTTAAGAGTCGTCAAAATGAATACAACTGAAACAAAGAATCCTTATTCTCAAGAGAATGACACGTGGAGTCTGAAAAGGGAAAAAAACATGTCCAAGGTAGAGGTCCAGTTTATCCAGTGTACTTTGCTGAAATAATTATAACATTACCTTTAGTCTCGCATCTGACCCCTGCGTACTCCACCGCACAACTGCATGAGAATCCCCCATGTTGGTTAACGCACGTACCGTGGTTAAGACAAGGGTTGCTGGAACAATGATCTGGAACAAATAAATAATAGAAAATTGCTTCAAACTTTACAAAACCCTGATTTCCAAATACGGGAAGGTATTATAAAACACGTGAGGGAAGCGTAGGAAACCACGCCGACGCTATCTATTATTCTTAAAAAATCAACCACACCCTAAATCCATTGTTTGATGTAGGTTCTTAAATTCGGCGTAAAACCCAGATTCGTAAAGCCGGGAGCGGAATGGATATCAACAGGGGAGAGCGGRGCTGAATTATAAACCCGAGATAGGCTTTTAATTACTTTTCCTTATACTTGTCCGAGAGAACGCAAGGTATAAAAACAGTACTATCTTTATTTTTATCGGAACAATAGAGTGCAAACGCGGATATATTGTACTCTATTTCCAAAAGAACAAAGCAACAGTAATCTATCTCTCTGAATTCATTATAATTTAGTATTTCGTGTTTTGCATCGAAACAATGGAATTTAGGGCTTAGTTGATATTTTAAACCAGTTCAAACGCACGTGCTTGGTTTTGCATTAGAATTCAAGACCTCGGGCCTGCGGCCCTCTGTCTTGAATTCTAATGCAAACCCTCGTCCTAGCGTTTGAACCTTTATTTAAAGTACTACTCCATCGAATCTCCTGTTTTTTGCTGTTCAGCCTTAACCTCGATTTTGTCTAGTATGTTCACGAGTTCCATTGAAGGTCCGTGGACGTTCAAAGTTGTTGTATTGTTGAAGCTGTGCGTTCAACACTTTACCATTGGTATTTAGGAATATTTAATAATGATAATAATATCTTTATTTATCCTGATTTAAAACAATCGATCAGCTGGACACGATAGAAAAGCTCTTATGAACCAGTGATCAGCAGGAATATAAAATCTATGAAAATCTAAATAAAATCTATACTAAAATCTGCGATTAAGAACCTAAAAGAATAAATATAAGAAATGAGAAAATTAAGTATAATTTATACATATATACACAGAAACACACACACACAAAAAACGCGCCCACAAAACATATATATCCATTGTATATACGGGACGCTGACATTTAGACACTGATAAAAGGCTAATAACATGCTGAATAACATGATGATTCCATGATCAAGGAACACAGCGGTAAGTCCGACTAAAAAGGTCTATTCTCTTCCACTAGATACATTGTTGTGTTATTGTTATTACCTTTCATCTCGCACGTATTCCCAACATACTCAGCCGTACAGTTACACAAGAAACTTCCATGCAAGTTGACGCAGGTACCATTGTTAAGACAAGGGTTACTGACGCATTCATCAATGTCTATGGATTAAAAAACATGCACTATTACAAGTTTTATAAGTTGTTTAGTTTCAGGGGAAACTGTGTAATACATAGCATTCCTTATCAAAGCCACTCAGATTGATCAAATTCAGTTGAGTTTACAGTGTCGAGGTTTGGAAGAGACCCAACAAACGAGGTCAACGCCAATTTAAAAAAATCGTCTTACTTTCTCTCATTTTCTTCCCTCCTCTCYTCACCTCTCCTCTCCCTTCCCTCCCCTCCCTCCCTTTCCTTCCCTTTTCTTCCCTTCCCTTTTCTTCCCTTTCCTTCCCTTTCCTTCCCTACTTCCCTTCATAGGCAGCTGCGATTATATTTTGAGTTTGGAGGTATAAAAGAGCAAGAAGTTGTTTACGAGAGACATGATCTGTACCTTTTTACATGGTGATGAAATTGTGCAACATGAAATTTGAACAACACAATTATGCTATCAAATTCCATCTGTCCCTTTTGAAACATTTTCTCTTTTCAATAATTCAACGCACGTACTTGGGTTTTACCTTGATGTGGTATGCTTCCTCTAACTTCTCTTTTTTTCTATGCTTTCTGATGTGCACTGAATTATTTAACCATAGCGTTCCCTTCCCTTCCCTTCCCTTCCCTTCTCTTCTCTCCCCTTGCCTATTCGTTCCCTCATTCTTTTCTTGTTATTTTTGAGTTGTTTCCATCCCGTACGACGAATATCGTCAAACAAGTAACATTTCCACTTTACCCTTTTCACAGTTCTTTCCTTCTAATCCACTGCCACAGTTACATTTGTAATCGTCGCTTGTGTATAGAGCCACACAAGACCCGCCATTTAGACAAGGATTTTTCGCACACAGAGACTTGAAAAGTCATGGGGGAAAAAGAAAAATTAATACTATAAGTTACTGGACCAGAATTTTTTTTGAATGAATAAATCACACACATTTTAGAAAGAAATATCATTATAACTTATTAATGCGTTAGGGACCGATCAAAAAGTCGCCCTAGCAACTTCGATCATAATTCGTCAGCAGAATTACGTATGTTTTTCAAAAGTTTATTCAACTTTTCTTTTGGTAAGTTCGTGTTACATCGGCGTCGCTATGTTACCCTGCGATGGGCTGGCCAATGTGATCATGATTACGTACACATTATTTTAAACATCTCTATTCGACTCATAAAATGCTGCGATAATTGATGATGCTATTTTTGATATAAACTTGTGATGACGTCAGGTCGTGGAACATGTTGAACAGCTGGATTTGAATCAGCCAAATTTCGCTATTGAAGTATGGCTGTTCCTTATCAATTTGAGTCGGAAATTGCTTGAGGAGAAGATTATAATACACCCGATGAAAGTGTGAGCGAGGAAAGTGAGCTAGAAGAACTACTGGCGAACGAGGAAAGGCTCCAAGGAATCGATATTAAGTGGTGCACGGTCAGCAATGTGTCGTGATGGAAACAGTTGATGTGTTTTTATGATGTAATGAGCTTGAAACACGAAAATAAGTAATTAAATTCAACATTTTATTTCACGCAGGATTTCAATATTTCCTGTCGTTGAACTTAACTTGACACGACATGTACCATCCTTAAATTAAACGTAATTAGATAATACCGAAAAAAACTCACTTATTTGGAATATTTGTTGGAGTTGGAAGAGATGAGCCTTCTCTGTCATGAAGAGAAACTATTTAAATGCAGTCCAAAGCACATCTCGACTCAGACACACATACTGGAAGCATGTCGTGTCTATAAACTTAAAATAAAACTCAAAATCTATTTAGTTTAAACTAAGTTAAACATGTTTAGAAAAACATACCCCAATACTGTAGTGATTGTACGCCGAGTTGTTCGTCGTCAGTTTGTCTGTGTTGTTGAACAAATCCGTGTCCAGTAATTCACATTGATGCAGACCGTGTACATTGGGATGGACAGCAAAGTTGAATGAAAAGGCTGAATGATGCATTGCTGTCAAAACCACACACTCTTTAACGTTATTCACGAATACAGCACATATTGGAGTGACGATCAGGTAGCTATGTTCGTGTTTTTTAAAAGCGGCAAAGCCAACTCCACGTTCCTTGTCCCGCAGAAGCACTGAACTGTTAAGTTTGATCTTAATTTCCTGTGCACCACTAGAAATTATCACGAAAAATTGAAAAATGGCGAAAAAGGTAAAGCACGAAGTTGGTAGATTCATTATCAATTCTTGATTCACACTCTCCGTAATTAAAAATGCGATCAATATAATGCGATGAACATCTCTACSAATGGGAGAAACTTCAGCTCGCATCGTATTTCTAAAGATTATTTGCCTGTGGAGATCAAACACAAAGGTCACTAAGGTCGGTAATGAAGTGGTTTAGACAAAAATAAAATGTTTTCAAATGTCGACAGAAAAGGAAAATTTCTAGAAAAAGCTTAATCAAAATAACCGAGGAAGACCTGTGGTTAAAAACCTTGGACTCGAAAAATATTTTTAAAGTTTCATGTCCGAGAGATAATCGTAAAAAAAATCCTGACTCGAAAAATAAACGCAGTTCCATAACAAAAAACACAAGTTTCAAGAGTAAAGTTAACAAAAGTTTCAAGTTAAAGTTTCAAGTCAGAGATTATCGTAACTTATAGTACACTCAACAAAATTACTCGACTCTGATTGGTCGAGAGGAGTACAATTATAGCGTTAATTGTACTCCGTAGGAGTACCGAATTAAGAGGGCGTCTCTGTAACAGCGTGCCACTCGATCTGTACCCTGGTCCCAGAGATTTCTCGTATTTTTTTTTCTCTGTAAAATCGCCGCGAAGCGGCATCAACGAGCTGCGAAGCAGCGAGCCGCGAGAAACCTCTGGTCACGACCGTTGAGAACCTCACTTTCATGCCATCATAGCTGTCAAATCCATCATTTCTAGTCGACCAATCACAAAAGGATGATCGTGTTACAAATTATAATTAGGGTGTGGAGGCTTAATGCTATATAC
>NW_022260047.1:0-12450 GCF_009602425.1 Actinia tenebrosa
ACACTTCGATCAACGTTGATTTTGTTTTCGAATTCTTTTTTTTCTCTGTCCAAAGCGTTTTGAATTCGTAGCCATTTTCCCGAGGTTCTTGCGTTTATCATAGCAAGTTCTTTGTTTGCGGTTTTACATTGAACTGCTGGCTCCACCTCGAGGTTGTCTTGTCTTCCTTCGGCCATAGCTACGTTGTTCTTTCCTGTAATGATACGATGTACATCTGAGTGTTAGTCAGGGATAGATCAAACTACTGATGGTCTCAGGCACCATCTATCAATTCTACCTGTTCAAAATATGACATACATAACAAGGCTTCTCGCATTTTATTGCTATAACTAATGCCCTCAACTCAAATGCTATTGTCCGGTTAATTGAGCTCGTGGGATTACTTCAATTTTGATAAGAAAATGCTTTGTTTGAACTAATCCTTTAAGCCTGTCGTAACAAAGGTAAGGTAATTCGGTTCAATATTTAATTTACTGAAAAATATTTTCACGTGTGCATTTAACAGACACCTTTGCTACATCTAATAACCATAACTAAGAAAACGCCAACTTTAGTACAATTTAAACTGTGTCAGTACTGAACGAGCTTTTGTTCAATATCAAAGAAAAGTAGTGRGTAACATAATTTGATGTTGGATATACGATATTATATATTATTATATATTTATATCTATCTACACTATCAACAGGGGAGCTGAATAATAAATGAATTTTTCATTACAAGCTGATAAATTATAAAAATATTCATTGTAATCCACTTTCGCAAAAAAGCATGGTACTGAGACCCTTGCATGTGACGTCATAGGATGGCTCACTTTTCACAACTATAAAAAAGGCGAGGAATGCCTAGTTAATATCATAATTTTCGCACCAACTCAAAATGCTCAATTTTGAGCTTAATCCGTTGGTGTAAAATTCATAAAATTAATTAGGCGTTCCTCGGACTCATTTGCATGATATCAAAACCTTCCCAATCTGTATTCAGCGTGTTTTTCGAAACTTTACCGGCCGAAAAAGACCATTAATAGATTTTCTTATTAGCGATGTCTTGTAGAATATCCCGTGCACTATAACCCATGGTTTAGGTGGATTTGGAGCGATTTTGAAAAAGAAAAAAGCGCGAGCAACGCCAGGTCAATATCGTGATTTTTACACCAGCTCAAAATGTTTAATTTTGAGCTTAATCCGTTGGTGTAAAAGTGATGAAAATCACCAGGCGTTCCTCGCTCTCATTTRCATGACGGGTTCTGTTTTTTTCGTGTTTTTCGAAAGTTTTTCAAGTAAAGCCCGTCATTCATAAGATTCCCACGCTTTGGGGACTTCCATGGGCTATACCCTTGGGATTTGGGACATTTCCACGCATTTTTCAAAAAAGGGTTAACGTTTTGTCAAAAGATCTTGTATAAAAAGGACGAGGAACGCCTGGTGAATATCGTGATTTTTACACCAGCTCAAAATGTTTAACTTTGAGCTTAATCCGTTGGTGTAAAAGTGATGAAAATCMCCAGGCGTTCCTCGCTCTCATTTGGATGACGGGTTCTGGTTTTTCTGTGTTTTTCGTAAGTTTTCGAAGTAAAACCTGTCATTTATAAGTTTCCCACGCTTTGGGGACTTCCATGGGCTATACCCTTGGGATTTGGGGCATTTCCACGCAGTTTTCGAAAAAGGGTTAACATTTTGTCAAAAAATCTTGTATAAAAAGGACGATGAACGCCTGGTGAATATCGTGATTTTTACACCAGCTCAAAATGTTTAATTTTGAGCTTAATCCGTTGGTGTAAAAGTGATGAAAATCACCAGGCGTTCCTCGTTCTCATTTACATGACGGGTTCTGGTTTTTTCGCGTTTTTCGAAAGTTTTCGAAATAAAACTTGTTATTAATAAGTTTCCCACGGTTTGGGGACTTCCATGGGCTATACCCTTGGGATTTGGGGCATTTCCACGCATTTTTCGAAAAAGGGTTAACATTTTGTCAAAAAAGCCGATATGAAAAGAATGAGGAACGCCTGGTGAATATCGTGATTTTTACACCAGCTCAAAATGTTTAATTTTGAGCTTAATCTGTTGGTGTAAAATTCGTGAAATTGATCAGGCGTTCCTAGGACTCATTTGCATGATATAAAAGCAATGCCCATCTTGTTTGTGTCAATATTATGAATTTCACATCAACTCAAAATGATCAATTTCGACTGTCATCCCTTTGTGTAAAAACATTAATATTAAAGTTTATAGGGGTGTACTCAAACATTTCCATGTTCTGCAATTGAATATTCATACATTGAAAAGAATTTTACATCAGTTGAATTTTTTAATCTCTTTATTGTCATTTGCCATTTGTAATAACAAGTGAATGCATGAATGTATGTTGATGGATTAAAGAATAATCAAATTAATAGTTCAGTGACTGAATGTGACATAAAAATAGAAATATAAGAAAAAAGTCAAACAATTTATTAAGATATGAACAACTGGAAGGGAAAAGAGGAAAAAGAGAATTTGATAGCATTGTTGAGACCAATTCAAACATAATCTTCTGGACCATCTTGTGGATGGAATAAAATTTGGATCAGTATCATTCCACTATTTCCAACTATAAGTTGATCAGCAGGGACTATATAGTCTACACAGAGCCAAAGTTCTGATGTAGTAGTCCTTTTAGAACTTTTCTGTCTTGTGTAGATTTCTTAGCTTGGTGTTTATCAACATTAAGTAGTTGACTAATTTTGATCCATTGATCTCCAACATATTTAGCAGATGGAATTGCAAACAGCAACTGTTTCGTTAAATTTGAATTTGGTCTTCTGCAAACATGTGCAATGTACTTCAAGTAGCGTATGTATATAAAATCACGAAGTGCCAGGGTTCCCACTATTCTCTAAATACAAATGTGTAAGGGCGTACACATTGCGTACAAACTCTTTACAGTCATTCACAACAGCACACATGCAATCACACAATTTTTACTTTCACAAAGGGTTGTGATGGATGTCAAATTGTTTTCATGAAGGTTTGAAAAACACCAAGTTTCCATGGAAATACCCGGATTCATGTCCATCGAAACCTTTACTGCGATGATTCCACATGCCATTGAGAATGATTGCAACACCATTATTAATCGCACACTACTATCCACCTAACCTTGACTGCAACTTCATTCATCAAGAGCACAACAGTCTACCTTACACAGAAAAGAACTCTCATTCAAAATCTTATCCATTTAGCTTAGTTAACCATCTTTACTCGTCCTTGGTAAATAAGACTCGAGCATCAAAATAAGGAATCTGGAAAACACGGCCAATTAACACTGCCAAAAATTCTTTCTTAAAATGCCCATGACACCTTTATCCATATTTTCAGCATTGATTCTACATGGAGTAGTTAAATGGTAAAATATTTACATATTTTACATRATTTGAGTGATGCACCTTGAAGGTATCAAGGTTTATGATTCCAATATGTTAAGGAGTGACATCTTATGAACCATTCGAGTTTGGTCATATTTAAATTGAATCGCACCTTTCTATAAACCAGATAATGTTTGATACAGTATTTTAATGACCCAGAAAAGTTATTTAATGCCTCGTCATCACACTCATTAACATATTTGAAATATAAACCTTCATATCTTCAAGATGTTACTCAATTCATAAACAGCAATGCTGAAAATATTGATTTTGGTGTAATAGACACTTTAACTTTAAATTGCTGCCCACATCACACCATCAGTGATTCCTTCACAAGAACCAACTAGCCTCGTCTTCCTTTTAATCTCCACCAGTAGCAAAGGCAACTCCTTCAACAAAATTTGCAAGGCTCTGAACTGAAAATTTTGTCAATCTAATTCAATCACTTTTGTGCTGCTTAGCTATTCCCAACCAAACTGTCTGCTTTTTTTGTGTATGTGGTGAATATAACAAAATCTCTAATCAAGTGTTGTCTTGTAGGTTGGTTTCATATCACGAGGATTCAATCATAAACCTTTTCTACATCCCTGATGACTGGCACTCAGGCCTGAATTAATAAAAAATTGTTTGAAAAACCCTTCTTATTGTAAAATCTCTAAATCTCTCTTTTGTTTGGGTGTCTTCCACTGGATGTTTTTAATGATATAGTGACCACCTTAAATGTATTAGTTTTCATTGTTGAAATATCAATATGGGATGTCCAGAAGTGAAATTGTTTATGCCTCCAGATATTAATTAAAAATTTTCTGCATACAATATGCAAGTCTTCTTAAGTTAGGTGTCCGTCAAATTTCATTCTGAATTGAGTATGCTTTTTTGCGGGGTAACTGCCAATTTCAGGGAAAACCTGCAAGATTGCTTCCAAGTGTTAGCCAAATCCAGAATAAAGTCTGGGTTGTCTGCCAATTTCAGCATACAGTCAGCAGCATTTTTGGGTGGGTGTCTGCCAATTAGAAATAGAGGTCCCCATACAGCAACATAATCAGCTTAACACCAAGGACAACAGCATGTATACAGGACCGACCGCCACAGCAATGTGCTGTAGGCGGCAGCAGCACTCTGAGATCACTGCAAGAGCTGAGGTCGTCAGACCAGTACTGCATTTTACTACTGCGCCTATGGGAAAGTTAACAGTCATACATTTAATAGGGGAAAATGTAATGTTGATACTATTATACAAACTAATTATTAATAGTTGAGAGATTTACCATCACTTCTTATGTCAAACGTTTTAAAAAGCAAAATCTTACTGTTTAAGATGATAATGGAGAAGGTTTTTGTGGATGTTAGTTTACTAACTTTATCATCACCAACTGGAAACAGCAAATGCATACAGAATGTGGCCATAGAAATGCTATACTTGATGTCCACGAAACCCTACTGCCTATGGCTTGGAATAGATGAATTTCTTGCATTGCATTTCATTGAATAAACGAAAGCAAGCATATCATTATGAAGTGGGGATAAACTCTCATGGCTTGTAGAAGTTACAAGAAAAAACAGGGTTTAGATAAAGCTTTCCTAGGGATCTTTGCATCTAAATAACAAATAAAATAAAACTGGAGAGACAAATTAACATGATAAAATAGAACTGTCCTGGTTATTTTTAACACCTGTTATAGCGTAACAAAAGTTCAGCTCTGTAATTCTGTTACGGTTATCTTTACCAGTGTTGTGGTTAAGATTTTCTATTGACTAGGACCTCTGGTCTGTTTGAACAATGAGCAAGCAAAAATACTAATCAATATTTACATTGTAGAATCATACTTTCTCAGAAATGCCAAGGTTTTTTAACAGCATCAAAGACAGAACCACAAGCTTAAGGATACATAGCATGACTGAAAGAAAATGTAAACGTGGTGCCAGTGTCTGAGAAAGCATGATTCTACTGGACTACACTATGCAAACAAATGAAAACATTATTGCAGCAAGCTGTATGGTTCAGCATAGCATTTAGAGATAATACAGCACTAATAAAACTAAAAAAAATAACAGTTACATGTGTTCTGGAATGTCCATGACACTGTAGCATAGTATTTTATTTTAGCCTTCCAAGAGTGCATAATGCATTGCATCACGGGTTGTTTTAATGGACACTTTAATACTTATATGGTATTTGTTTCACATGCTGGTAGTGAAAAGTGATAGGAATTGCAGTCTTTTCAAATTTGTTTTGTTTCTTGATGCATAAAATCCAACTGACTGTTAAAGCATCCGTTAAACCAGCCCCATGATGCAATGCATTTCTACACCTCTGGAAAGGCTAGTACCAGAGTAGCTATTGGAAAGATTGCAGGTACGAGGGCATTATTTGCACAGAATAACTAAAAATTGACATTATGTACTACCTAGTCTCAAAAAGAGGCTAGTAGCAACAGAAGGCAGCTGGGATAAGATCAGCAAATCAGCTAATACAATACACCAAACTCTTCCCTCACTGATCGTCCTGCTGAAAGAAAAAAACATCATACAATAATCAACAACCAAAAACTAACAGAATACATAGTTATTAGTCAAGAGCCTCTTCATTGTTGATGGAATAGTCTCCATTGTCTAGTTCTTCTCTTGGTGGTGATCGCGATGGTGATCTTTTGGGTGAATGGGAGCGAGATCTTGACCTAACAGGAGACCTAGATCTATTAATTGGAGATCTGGAATGAGATTTTGAAAAACGACGGTTTGATCTTGATCTGCTTCGAGAACGAGACTCACGTCTTGCAGGACTTCTGGAACGTCTTGGGCTGTAGGAACGTGAACGACGCCCTCTTGGAGATCTTGATCTGCTGTAGCGTCTCTTAGGAGACCTTGATCTGGATCTTGAATAGCGACTTCTTCTAGGGGGGAAAAAACGTTAAATAGTCATAATCAGCATTGGAGCGAAATTATATTTATAGTAATGTTATTCATTATATTCATTACTAAATATTCTTATCCATCCAATTTTGTTGTTTCTTATCAATATGTTTAACAAATTTTGGCCCGATATCTAGTTAGAATGTTTGATTTTTCCCGAAGGAAGAAGCCCTTCCAGAATGAACTAGAATGAAGTTCTAGTAACTTTCAAAACATGTCGAAATAGTTCTTTTGGCACTGCAGTAGTCAAATAAGACGTCCAAACCTTACAAAATACAATCACAAAGCATATTAACCTTCTTCTTGGTGATCGAGATCTTGAACGGGATCTGTACCTTCCCCCGCCATACCCACGATTATCTCGTCTGCTTGGTTTATACGTTTCTGTAGGTCTTCCATATCGAGCCATTTGAACACGAATTTCTCTCCCATCTACAACTTTTCTATCCATTTTATCCATGGCATCTTCAGCATCTCTTTTTTCCCAAAAGCGAACGAAAGCGAAGCCTCTAGACTGTAGATGTTTACGGTCTCGTGGGATGTAGATGTCTCCAACTTCACCAAACTTGCCAAATAACTTCTTTAAATCTTCAATACCTGTGCGATAAGTTAGGTTATCCACCTTCAGACTCGTCATTCCTTCTATATTTGGAGGTCCTCTACCGCTATCGAAACTCATTTTGCAGCTAAAACCCGCTAACTTTCTTGCTTCTTCTCTTCCTCCTTCTCAGACAGCAACCAATATGGCGTCTGCTAAAAGCACATGTGATTAGAGGGGGGAACTAGAAGATTGCTATTGATTGGGACCCCACTTAGGAAACCACAGGAACTCCAGCTCCATACTTGTTTGGTTGTGTAGTACAATGCAATACAATACAATAACTTTATTTATCCTTGAATTAAAGATAGTCTGTTATATCAGTTTTCCTTATCCGAAAACCGATGGCAGACCCAGGATTTTTAAATAACCAACAACAAACGATAATTTAATCAATTACATTCTACATGGGCGTAGGGGAGGGGGGAGGAAACCACCGCTCGACCTAATATACGCAGCAACAAGGATTATTCATTCAATGTCGGAAAAACGTTTTCCGTCTTCGTTATTATTTGGTCTGGCAGTATTACGTGTCCTTCCGTTGTTGGCCGGCGGTGCCATTCGTCGTATTTTCGTCTTTATAATAAACTCAACAAAATTACTCGATTCTGATTGGACRAGAGGAGTACAATTGACCTAATTCACTATGACGTCACTGCTTGTTTATGTCGGGGATAGAATCGCCAAATCCAATAGAAAATTCAACTAAATTTGCTCCTAGCGAAACAGTTTAATCTAAAATGGCCTGGTTTTCAGATATAATACGTGTTAATATGTACTAAAAAATATTCTGAGCGTTTGCTGGCTATTCTACTTCTCTTCGTGGAATGATACGAGATTTAGAACAATTTTCGGTTAGTTTGCGTTGATTTGACCCCGTCCGACGACCATGATCCTTTGCGTTTAAACAATAGATTGTTTTGATGTGACGTCATAGTGAAGTAGGGCAATTAAATCCCTTATAGTACACTCAACAAAATTACTCGACTCTGATTGGTCGAGAGGAGTACAATTATAGCGTTAATTGTACTCCGTAGGAGTACCGAATTAAGTCGCTATGGCAACACGGCCAAAACACTATGTCAAAACAATTATTTTCTATCATTTTGTACTTAAAAAACATATAAATAAAATTTTAAAGCCGTAAGAACTAATGTTTTATATGCATTTCAGTTGCGCGATGGACTGGAAATCTGCCGCCAAATAGACAAAGATGAACGGCGTCGCTTCGCATTTTTTACTGAAATTTTGTTGAGTGAACTATAAACAAAAAATCGCACGATCTCGAGTACAATTTGGAGAAATTAATAGACACGAGTAATGTTTTGTAAGTTCTTGTAATTGCACGAGCCTTTCCCTATACAAATTGTACTCTATAGAGCCCCAATTAAGTTGCTCAATTTTGTTGAGCGTATTATAAACCAAAAAATTGCATAATCTTCTCGTACAATTCGGAATTTATAGATACTCGTGATGTTTTGAAAGTTCTCAAATTGAACTCGCCTAAAGGCTTGTCAAATTTTGAAAACTTTCAAAACATCACTCGTACCTATAAATTCCGAATTGTAATCGAGATCGTGCGATTTCCTATGCTTATTCATTGCGAAAATTGATCTTTTATTCGGTGTATCTTTTTTTCATTTTCTTTATTTTTTATTTTTTWWATTACGCACCTGAATCATTGTTTCTTTTGATTCACCGTGACATCTTCTTTTCTAATGAAATAAGCACACGAAATCAACCATCACAAGAGAGAAAGTGTAATTAAGATATTGCGAACAAACTAGTGGACTGGTCAAATTAAAAAATCAGTAAAAACCCATGAGTAGATTTGAGAACCGGTCTTGGTTGCATCCTATTTCAGTCACCAATAAGTAGGTAGTTTTGGACAACCGTGATTTGGAAGCCACTTGGACAAACGCTCGGCCAATAATCTTGAGACGATAAGAGTTCGTTTGCACTTGGAACATGACAAGCGGACTTGAAAAATTACATGATTTTCACTACGGGACAAATGAAGTGAAATCGCGAGGGCGACAAGGACGTTTTAGGTGTTGACCATGATTAGTCTTTTCTTGTGATAGTTTACGATGAAATGTCATTGCGTGGATCAAACTAGTACATCGTTTCTTTATCTAAAAAGCTAAAGTTCTTCGTATTTACACAAGAAGTAGAAAACGGTTGTGATTTGTTTGGATATGTCAAGGTTTTCAAACACTTTGCTTTTAAAAGGGCTGTGTTTTTGGCATTCAACGCTGAAAATGTCTCGGAAAGAAACCTCCCTTGGATGTACCTGCAATTATAATCTACTGATAGAATGCGTTAATAAGAAAAAGGAACCAATTTATTTGATAGGGTCGAAAATTATAGAAAAGATAATAAGCTATAGGATGTAGTTTAAATCACCGACTTGGCTCGTATGAAAAACGCATGTGAACAGAAGGTAGTCATACCTCGGCTGTCATCCAGTCAATCTGCTCGCGCAGTAGTTCTACAAATATAATATCCGCTCACATAAAACTGAGAGGTTGAATACCATTTGGCGATTAAGATCAGATTTCACTCATCTTTCACTAGAGTATTTGATCGAGCAAAACAGGTTCCAGTCAACTGACATTTTGGAAAATCGATAACAAATTTTAGCGTTCTCGCGCCGCGCAGCCAAAAATGCATGATCGTCTCGCTAAACGAAGAGAAGAATATGCAGATGATATCTAGCGGTTACATGAAAGTCAACAAAGCCGGCAAACAACTCTTGAATCTAATGAAACGGTGAGGATATCGAGGTGAGCCTTTGTACACTGATATATATACCGGTCGATGCAGTGATAAACTCCATGAACCGGACTAAACAAGGGGTTCTTTTTGTGATTTTTTGACAGTGACAATCCYCAGTATAGCCCACCTACTAACCAGACTTACTGATAATAATTGAAGTGTGATTGGACTCGGCTATCAGTGGGAAGTTTTTGTTTGATGTCAAAGCGCGAAAGTAAGGAAATTCAGCCAAGTCAAGTTAGTGAAAAAAGTTTCACAAGACGCAATATGACTCAACTCGTAGGCCCTCGACTGATGGTACTGTAACTGAGGACAGCCCTTTAGGAAGGGAGTGAAACTGGGATCGAAAGGAGAAGAAGTGAGAATATAGCAATAGTGTTGATTGATGGTTTCGAGTTGTTCTAATAGCCCTTGAATCATATACATCCTAATATGATCATGCGGACAACAGCATCAAACATCTTCAAAGCCATCTCAACAAGACTGTTATTCGTAGGTCATGCCCTGCTTGCCATCTATATGGTAACAGTCATCTCCAATGATTCCAAGATGTGGCATTTAGCTTGGATTCTTGTTACGCTACTCATAGAGACCATCATTGCCATCATTTACCGAAAGGGGGACGAATGTAAATGGTAAGTTATCGGTTAACCTGCTCAACGAAAAGAAATAAGGCGATTCAAAGTACTTATTTCCAGATAAAACTGCATATGTCAGTTGTATGATAAATGTAAAAATGATCGCGCGCTGTCCGAAGCCGGTCCGGCGTATTCATAGTTAGAAATAGTATACATAATAGCCTTTGAACCTTATCCAAGGACCATGTCATGCAAGATTATAGCGAGTCCAATCGTCTATTACAAAACAACATTTAACACTAATGTACATGCAAACTGATCTTCCATCATCTTAATTTTATAAGAACATAATTTGTTAGTTAGATAATCGTATAATCTACAAAGGAATATCGATATCGGAATGAATAGTTAATAGTTTAGTTGCGCAGGACCRATCCGCCCTTTCGCCAAAAATCATAGCACAGTAATTAAGATTACTACTGATCGTTCTCCTCATTGCAGTTCTTATTCTGTAAGGGATTCCAGGCCAAAACATTATCCTTTACAAGATTGGATAATTTATTCTCTAAGGCAGAGTAAATGATAAATCTTCGTCCCATTTATTTACTGAGTAAGAGAAGGATGAAATAAGTACTAGTTTTTGCAGGATAGCAAAAATTCTATTGACCAGAAGTCAATTCAGACAAGTGAATAGCTAGCGAAGGACACTGGGTGTGCCTTCAAGATTTGACTGTAAAGTAAATTTGAACACAAACGCCGGTGCATGTGATACGATCCTTATGCCTTGAAAACCCAGGCGTTTAATCAGCAGCAAACGGTGTCCAAACACTGAGAACGTTCAAAGGAAAAGCGACTTCATAAGTTTTTGAAAGAAATGCCCCAGAATCCTCAGTATCCCGTGGYCGGCTTTTCCATTTATTTCTTGAAATTAGAGGATACTGATTAGCAAGCACTGTAAATATCATATATCCCTCGGTACTCATGATCTTTTTCTTCTGGATGAATAGAATCGCCGAAAATATTGTATATATACATGGTGTGTGTTCTAATCACCTTGTACAGGATGTAATTTAAAATCTTACTCGTTATATTCATAAAGTAAATACTACAAATGAAATATTTGAGTATAATAGCAAGGACGGTTCTCGAATGTTATAGAACAAAGTATATTCGAACAACAATATTCTGCCTAAAAGAAGATACAAAATATTTAAAACAATTCTGAGATTTTGTTACGGATTTTTAGATAATTTTTTGATGGAGATATAGGGATATTAAAAATAACTAAAAAGTATAGAATTTTGAAAGTATCCTTTTCGTATTAATACACTGCGAGATGAATTTACACTCAAGAGTATACGAGTTATGAGTTAGGTTGTGCGATGAAATCGTCTTGTCACTATTCGTGTGAAATAAAAAAAARGCAATAAGACGAATGAAAATAAGATAATTTTTTGAGGGGTAAGAATAAAAACCAAACAGCGTGAAACTTAGACTTGAGTATTCAAAAATAGAATAGTTTCACGCTGTCAAGACATGGCAATACAGACATGCACCTCGTACTGATGATGAATCTAGTGATCGACTATCGAATGCAATTCAACATCAGTCAAAACACTGACATGACTGTGATGTTCTGTTGAGAAAATCCTCTCATTATGAGATGAAAGTGTAAAGTAAATACCGTCCATTTGGACTATTAAATAAGAAATATATGATAAAACCCATGTATGTTTTATCCGGCCGTCAGTGGAAGTGAAGAAAGATTCAAGACCGTTATCACTGTCTAATGACATGCCGTGCTTTCAGTGTAGACACTGTTTTGCCGGCACTAATTCAAACGAATATCGGATGCCCTAAATATCATCAGATCTTGTTTTAAGAATGTAAGTGGTGTACACCTGCCTCTTGTCAACTATTTTTGGAATAATTGTTCAAGTGATTTCTATGATATCACCTTTGCAAAGCAGCTCGCCATCATGGCGGTGACACTAATAAAATGGTTAATTTTATTGAGCGCCCGTGTATATAAAGGTAGGGCGACCGGTCCTGGTGCTAGGAACGTCACTGGTGCTAGGGACATCCCTGGTGCTAGGGACATCACTGGTGCTAGGAACGTCACTGGTGCTAGGGACATCACTGGTGCTAGGGACGTCACTGGTGCTAGGGACATCACTGGT
>NW_022260047.1:12560-28712 GCF_009602425.1 Actinia tenebrosa
ACGTCACTGGTGCTAGGGACATCACTGGTGCTAGGGACGTCACTGGTGCTTAGGACCTTCCTGGTGCTAGGGACGTCACTGGTGCTAGGGACGTCACATCATGCACAAGCAAACCAAGCTGATCAAAGTCTCTCATCCATCTGCAGGGTGTCCGGCAGTATCATCTGTTACCTGGCAACCACCATCCCGTGTACATGGATCACGGAGTTTCATCTGCTGGATCTCCGTACGCGCAGCAACCAAGGGACTGGGAACAATGACGTCACGTATCCTTCCAATACCACTCACTCACCGAATACTAAGGTATGAAATCGAATGGAAACTGGACATTCTTGACTATAGAACCGATTAATGCCAACAATATCCATACATACGCCGGGTAACCCCAGGGCTCCCCGGGCTCCCCTATATATATTTTTAGTTGCACGTTGACGTACTTGCTTGTCCCTCAGTGGGAAAGGAGAACAACTTGTACTCCCTCATCTTATCATCGTTCTTTCTTTTACTTTTGTCATTAATATAACTGGTTCAAAGAAACTCACCAACATTACTATTTTTTCCCTCTAGATTATTCTACCAATTAACATTTCTCCAGGTAATTTTACTGACCTGATAGAACAGTTAACGATGCTCATGTTGATTCTTGGTCGGTGGCTGCTTCCCAAAGGATCATTAACTCGTGAATCTCTGTCACAGCTTCTGCTMGTCAACCTTGCCATGAGTGCAGACATCATTGAATTCTTTGATATTCTTAAACTGGCCCAAACACGAGTGTCCAAGGATCTAACCATTACAATTTTAAGTCTATGGACGATAAGTCTACTACAGTTTCCTCTGAACGCGACTGCAAAATTAGGTAAGGCTATTCTGCTTTCTGCTTATAGTATAGCTGTTAAGGGTCAGCCATGTTGAAAAGTAACCGAAGCCTTTTATTAATCACGTGACTGTCTAGTAAAATCAAGCCAGAGAACTTTTAATGTTACTCAGTTTAAAAGAAATAAGATCAATGGGATCAAACTGAGAAAAAAAMAAAMAACAAAAAACAAAGAAATCATACTGAAGGGAATGAAAGGAGGATTCGTAAAGGCGGGGAAATCGCGTACAAACTAATACTGTAGTCACAATTTAAAAGCATTTTAAATCGTTTGGTTTTAACAAAGCTGTTCAGCTAAGATACACGCACGGCTGTAGTTCAAATATAAGGCGTGCAACAGAGACCCCCTGGTTAATCCGTATTCATCGTAAAATGTTTCATTTTTTAATGTTTTTTTTTTAAACAGGGGATGAAATCAGAGAAGAAGTATCGCCACCTAGCAACACAAACGCAGCACCAAATCACGATATTAACAAGAACTCGGTACCAAACTACATCAAACGTCATGGACGACGACAGTCACGTGTCTCTGTTGACTATTCTTGTCTTCAAGCACCACTCAGTGACCGAAAACTGTCAATAATCGCTCCACAAAACCGTCGTTTATCGTTCCAGCATGCCCCAGGCCCCCCAGCCGAGGAGGTTGATGATATACTGGAGACACATGTTAAGATACCACGCACACACAGGCATTCCATGGCTGTTGGCATGATTGATAGGTTGAATGTCCCGGATGTGTCATCACGTGACATGGGTCATCAATCAAGAAGACTGTCCGTCGATGTAAATAGTACAAGATACAATAACCTTAGAGAGAACATGCAAGGTTTGGCCAATCAGATGCCAAGAAGATATTCACGTGATGTTCAGGGGAATAGTAATAAGTCACGTGCTTCGGTTGACATTTCCGCTGACCGAATGACTGCACGTTTTAATTTTGAGCGAGCAGCTTCCTTAGAATCAAACGAGACAACTGCTGAAGGCGAAGGGCCAAAACACAGGGTGACCATGGACTTAATMTGCACGTTAATGGCTCTTTTCTTACAAGACGGTCCATTCCTCACATTCAGGCTGTACATGATTGCTAAACATTCAGCCTTTGAATACATGATTGTTTTCTTGACAGTTAAAAACGCTCTTCTCTTGACTCTACAAATTTACAAGCTCTGTGTTCAGCATTGCGTCTGCCATGATCACAAGGACAACGACTTCTCGCCTGAAAACCACGTGGACGCCATGTCAAGGCTGAATAATGTACAGATTGCCGTGATACACGAGGAGAATGAGACAAGGAAATCAGAGCCGTCAAAGAAAAAGAAACGAGGGAGATATAATCGACTAAGTGTTCGATGGAGTCGAACTAAGACGAGTATTACTGGAACTGGTCCCTTGTTCTACTCACGTGCTTAGTCGTGACTAAGTATTGATGCACTTGAAACCAGAAGCCCTTACGGTAGGATTTGATCTGCGATGCGATACCGCGTACCGAACCAGATAACTGTATTGTTCTAGATAGGTGTCCCCAATTAGTTTATTTAAATAAGCTAGAACGACATGACACAGTAATAAAGTTTATTATTATTATTATTATTGGGCAACGAAGACTGAACTATGCCAAAATAACAAGATGTAAAATTCAATTCCAAGTGTTGGTCTCAAAATATTTTATTTCAATCCAGACTCTATGAAAAATAAATTAAGCGGGTTATATGTCTATAAACGAACAAATAAAAAAATCATTTTGCGATTTATATYTTAAGGGTTTCACGATTGGACTCTATGGAAAATCATTCGTATTTTGTGATAATTCGATTACATAAAGGGATACAAGCATTCCAGTTTTCATTTAGTAGACTAGATGAGTTCTATTCATAAACCATTTACTGATAGTTATTTTCATAGTTGGTTCTGACTAGCAATGGAAGCCGACGCAAGYGAAACGAAATCTTCTCTCCTCTTGAGCTTGTGTTGCTTCTTTTCTCATAGTGAGAACATAGTTGCGTTTGTCGCATCGGATTGCGTCGCCATTGAGGACCACGGGCTTTTGGCCTCCCTCCATCCCATTTGTCTGAGTAAGTATTGAGAACCACCAGCACCATCCCAATTGTCTGAGTAGTATTTTTTGATTGGCGGAAGCCAGAAACCCAGACATVTTGTTCTGTGTAAGTCCTGCAGTCATGAAAATGCCTGTMATCCTRACTTACCCTTTCCTAACCCAACACTCCAGGACCAATATTAGTTAACATACTTGGTGCTTCCATCGCTGTTCAAATGGTTTGATTGCGACACCTGTGTGGCGGTACCCTCAGATACCTACAGTACTTAACATCCCTATAATCGATGTCTTTGCCTGTAGCTTTGCGTACAAACTCTTCATCTTTCTCGAAACTTCTTGCCTCAGGCTTCTTCGATGTTTGTGTGTAGAGTTTCGGAAAATGTACGAGCGTCAAGGGCGGTAGTCTTATGGGCAGTTCTTCTCCATCTCCCATGCTAAGATAGTTGCTTTTCTCTTTAGTTTCTTGACAAGGATTTTCTGCGAGTGTTTCAGAAGGTTTGATATTTCCTGGCGAGTGCGCAGAAAGAAACTTTTGAAGTTCCAACAATGATATACTTGATTTTCTTCGAGAGATCTTTTTACTTCCAGAGCTTGTAGTTTCTTTCGAAAGAGTATTGTTCAATGATACACTAGATTTTCTTCCAGAAATCTTATTTTCCGGGTTTGTGGTTTCCTTTGAAATAGTACTATTTAAGGGAGTTAGTGAACGAAGTTTTTTGTCCTCGACCGAGTTCCCCTCTTTTTTCATCTCCATGACATGTTCACGAACATTTGAAAAACTTGCTTTACGTCTGTTGTTATCGATTGAAGGCTGAAGCAATTGCTCGTTGTGTTTCAATAAGCCCGTCGTATCAGTCAAAGAGTTTCTGTACTTTAACATCTTCATGATTTCTCCGTCCATTTTATTCTCTTGTTTTGATTGCTCTTTCTCTAGAGCATCGATCTTGTTATTCCAAGTTTTACCCAGACTACAGTTCTGTACGGAAAGACGTCGACTCAAGTGCCGTGTAAAGACGGTGGGCTGTTTGGCAGGGTCGTGAGTATCCATTGATGGAATGTTTTAGGCTCTACTTTTCTTGATCGTCTTACAAATAACAGATCATTTCTAGTTTCATGATGAATAACAATTCTTTAAGTAACTCACAGCCCAAATGATTATCACTTTTGTGCTGAATAGAATACAGTTCAAAACAAATACTTTTCCTTAACTCTATTGTTTTCAGTGAAGTGCTAATTTCTTTATCACCTGTTAACGAGTTGGTCCAACATATTTGGGTTTGTTTAGTTTGTTTTTCTATTACCATAGATAAGCAGTCAGTCAGTATTGTCTCAATACAATACCCTTCTTATGCCTCAAGTCTAGGGATTGAGGTTTTGTACAAAAGTTAATTACACAAACGGAAACGCTATTCTGGCTGCAAAGAAGTAAGTGCGTCATAAAGTAAATAACAGGCCTGACCATCCCTGAAGATTGTAAGCGTTTACCTGAAGGTAGTGTACTTTTGTTTTGGTGTCCCCCCCCCCCTATGTTACCAACTCCCCCCCCCCCCCCCCCTCCTAAAAATGGTAGGAGGGGAAGGATTTAGGGCGTTCCTTTGATTGATGTGATAAGGACCCTTGACATCCGGGACATTTGTCATGCCTACCCTAATGTCCCCTTATGTCGGCACGGCTAACTCACAGATCAAATCCTGAACCAACCTCTGGGCTTATCTAAGGGGCCGTTTATATGGACAAAACTTGTCCCTGGTAGAAGGGATACCCTCTTCCCCGAGCTACCCTGGGCGAGCTAAACTTTTCCATATTTTCTTTGTAAATTCA
This sequence comes from Actinia tenebrosa, assembly GCF_009602425.1. The sequence continues at coordinate 17,312 of NW_022260047.1, forward strand.
TCTCGACCGTTTACACGAGATATTTTATTTTGCCTCGGCTAGAAGGGCCACCCTACTGGTAGAGTTACCCTCTTTACGAAAGGAAGTGACCCTGGTACTCGGGACAACTTTTCCCCATGTGAACACTTTAACTCGTCTAACTGAGACAACTCTGTTTATAGGGACAACATAGTTCAATATAGTATCAATATAGTTGGCTCGAGCACAAAGGTGTCCCTGCTACCAGGTAAGTAAAGTCAAAGGGTTTTCCCTAGGGATTTTCCCTTCCTAAAACCCATACATGTCTAACTTGTTGTGTTATCTCTAGGGATGATTATAGACTAGACCTTGTTCAACAAACATGGCAACACTATTTAGACTGAATGATATCTTTTATTAGTTGGTAAGCAACAGCTATGGTTAGAAAGTGAGAGCGAAAGTTGACAGCAAAGATCTGCAAATTTATCAAATTAAGAAAACAATAATACAATAGCAATGTTTGAGCTTCAGCATTAGGACAGTAGGAAGATGGAAAATGAGACAACACAGCTAAAACAGTTGGACATCATTATTAAAATAATTCTAGAGTTTAAAAAAGAATATCGAGTTGATGCACCATAAGGGTACACCACATATATTTTTCTATATCATTATATCCCAAACTGAAGTAGTTTTAATCTAATTTCTAATCTAAACTACAGGCAACTGCGATAGTGGTGAATGAGCTTCCTGTGGTACAATACAACAGAGAGGAAACATGGACAAGAGATTCTCTTACCCTTCTCTCCTCATTTCCTCACGCTTATTTACCACAGGAGTCCCAATTGCATGATACCTGTTAAGGGACACGAACATTCTAAATATCTAATAAAAAGATTCTGAATATCTCTAGCTTAACATCCTAGCATAATACTTGAAGAAATATAAACATTGATAATTTTTGATATTCAATAATATATCATTATTTTTCTTTACACGAGAAAAGTTTTGGTTCAAAGAAGCTGAGTTTCTATGGCAACCAAAAGTGTGAAGATATTTACACTTTTTTAAAGACGTAATTGAATCAATAAGCGTAATAATAATAATAATAATTATATAAGACATTGTAAAGCAGTAAGCTTTGGATATTAATTTTTTCATCTCATTTTATCTATATTCTTATATCTACCTAATAACATTCATCTAAAGACCTAAATTAATTCATTAACAGGTGCTTGTTCATTGATATGACAAAACTTACAAGAGGAAATTCCAGAAACATCTCAACAATAATGACTGTACGCAATGGATTAAAACATAGTTATTGTTCTATCTGTATCAAAGGAAATGCCCTTAGACCAAAATCTGACTGAGCTAAAGTTTAGTAACACTGTTATAAATATCTGTAGGCCATAGTTAACTTATGAGGCCCTGTTAGGGGTAAATTTGGAAAAGTGTCATGGCCTTGAAACAGCCATACAAGATCCACAAACTAGCAACAAACAACAGACTGCTCCAATGAATTATTAACAGCAAGGCTCYATTAGTGGTAAATTCTGACAAGGGATACGAGAATGTTCCGAGATTCTGACATAGAGAATTGTGGATGCATTTATGGGTACTCCCCCTGATAGTGCCTCCGGTATAGAGTGTATACTCAGTTTGAGTGCAATAATCATTAGTGTGTTAGTAACCCAAGACAATCAATAGGTTTTAGGCCATTGCGTGTGTTGGGTTCTAATGGGTACTAAGGGTCAATATTGGATTACTACCAGGTTTCAATTCTCCTGGGTATGTAATATACAGGACAGGTTAGGTTATGCCGAGTTAGTTCTTTAGTGCATATAGTACATTAATACAGTCCAACATTAACAAAACATTTTAAGGTCTTCTTTGTGCACAAGTGATAACAGACAAAAGGAATAAAAGAGAATTAAAATAATACTGCTAAATAAATTAAGAGCATAAAAATCCTAAAATGACCTACAGTTTCCTGTTGTAGTAATCGGCAAGCAGAACCAATCATCAGACAAATCGGTCATAAATTCAATCTTAATCCAAGGTGCCAATCATTTCTTCCATCCAATAAATAAGAAAACAGTTAACTGGTATTCCATTGTCATTGAAATAAATTCAAAACAAATGTTCAAATCTCTTTGACAATTGTGACTAGTTAAAGAGTCTTTGTATGGACAAGAGTTTTAAGCAAATCACTACAGCCTGGCTGATTCCACTGATCATAATCTGTGTTGTCTTGGCTTTTTTCTTATTTTTTTCTTTTCCACTAATATTATTTGTTTGATCCTGTTTTGTTTCTTGTCATGTTTGATCACATATCAAATAGATTTCATTCACATTCTAAAAGGCCGCTGTAAAAAAAGGAAAAAATATAAAAGCATATTAATTTCTCCCTATGAAGAAAGGTTATGCTTCCCGTCTCAACAATGTTACAAAAAATTGAAATACAAATAATGTACAAATCATGAGTTTACATAAAATTTTACAAATATTTTGAATTCGTTCCCAGGACATCTTCTTAAAATTTTGAATTACTCTACTTCATTATTTTGCCTTTTCTGAAGCTTACTTTATTTCATATAAAACACATATGAAATTTATACTTAATGTGACGTGAGTACCCTCAGCAAAAGTGAAAGACAAGACCATATTACCTGTAGCTTGAAAGGGGCGCAAGTCAGATCTCTTAAAGAAGTTTGAGAGATACTAATGAACATGAAAAGGAGACTAGCCGTCCTTTTATTGTACTAGATGTTATGAAGTGTACACAATGTCCAAATGCTCATTGTGAATATCCAAGCAAAAAAACATGAGAATTTTTATTTCTTTCTTTCCTCTTTCACTTTTACTATGGGTCAACTGGCCTCACCTCATGTTCATGAACATTAATCTCTGCATCTCTTATAGATATTAATAAAGTGTATGTCTCACAGTGGATGGATGAGTTATACTTTTATCATGTTAATAGTGTTAGCATCATATGCCTTAGGTGTAACATTGTATGCAAGGTTGAACTGAGAACACAAGCAATAGCTAACCACTTGAAGTCAATAAAATGGAGAATGGTATGAGAAAGAGTATGCTAAATATAAAYTGGTCTAATGATGAGTGTTGTGTAAATAGTATATTTGTATACTTACTGGTGTACTTACTTTGTCGGATGGTTTGGGCTTTGCCGATGCACTAGCTTCTGCTGTATCTGTAACATCTTTTGATACGACACACAAAAACTCTGCTTGATCTTCACTGCCATAATTGTAGTTACTTCCAACACTTACCAACTACAAAGAAATCAAAAATAACCAGAAAAATAATTCAAAATAAGAGCCACTCTGTGGAAATGCCACTGCTAAATCCTATTTATTTCTATTTATTTGTTCTATTCCTGGATGGACTAGTATGCGTAACACTGAAAAGTGAGGGAGGGTGAGAAGAACTAATGATGAAGGCAAAATAGACCTTATTACGAATACATTGGCAAACAATCTTGCAGAGGGGGAAAATATAATTATGATAATCATTACATCACTTTTAATATCAAATCTTCCCTTTTACATCCTACCAGGGCTTAAAATAACAGCCTGTCAGTCACCCTTCATGATGCCATACCAGTCAAAAGAAGTAGCAAAGATGTGACCAGACAAGTTCATATTATAGGGAGGCAGCATGGTTGAGTGTTCATTGCGTCGGTCTCGCTATCCGGTGGTGCCAGGTTCGAGTCCCACTGTGGCTACTAGCTGAGACTGTATTTGTCCTGATCCCTGATTAGTTCAAATTCAGTTTCTCGACCATGCTTGTAAATAGCCAACTGGTTTGCCTCCTTGCCAGTTGGGATTCTTAAAAACACTTTATGTTTCTTTGACTATTATTTCTTCATTTCAGTGTCCCCAATTAGTTGTATAAAATAAATACATCGACACTTAAATAAAGTTATTTATTTTATTATTGTTTATTATTATGGACAAACATTGTGTGATGACCAGCCCTTACTTTAAGCCCTGCCCTCAAGTGTGGCAATTTCTCATTTCTTGAAGACTTTTGAAACTATAAAGCAATATATTTTATCATATATTTTTTCTACATAATATTACTGTACAGACACTTAAACCATGAACACTTCAAGGTTTTTTAAACATTTTCCAAACCATCCAATCAGAAGCCAGGTTTTTACCGAGGTTCCAACATTTTTTTCATGCGATACTAGAGCCTCTTGTGTTGTTGTTGCCGTTAAAATTTTATTTTATTTCAGCTACTTCATCAATGAACAATATTTTTAATTTATTTGTCTAAATTGAAAGTTTGCACTTTGTGCCCCAGTTTTGCATACTACCAGGTTTTAATACATGATCTAGCAGTTCATTTGTTCACACTAAGAGAGCTAACAATATAACATCTAAAGATTTTCTGTCATTTGTTGTGATAAGATGGCACCTAAAAGATGTTTGATTCCTTTGTTTATATTGAGAACTATTGGATAGTTATAAAAAAGCTCAAAAACCCCCAAAGTGTTTATGGTTTGAGTGTCTGCACTGTAATACAGTACATGCATCAGTTACAGTTCCCAAATCAAAGTAAATAACTAACCTGTTCAAATCTCCAACCATCAGACATTGTAGATACCATCTGAGTAAGTTCATCTTCATGACATTGCAAGACTCGATAAACATGTTTTTTAGCTAGCAACTGTAGAAATAAAATGATTATCATTTAATAACCAGCTACATCTTTTCATTATTATTATTGAGTACAGAGCAGTGCTTTAGTGATATCATTGTGCCAATAATTAACAATTATTTGCTGAAGGCAAAGTGATTATCGGGGAATATTTAGCGAGACACGAGTCTTCAAGCGGCGAGGTAAATATTCCCCAATAATCACTGAGCCTGAGTCAAATACTTGTTTAGTATAAATACACAGGTGATTCTTTCAAAAAAAGAAAAAAAAAAGATAAAAGGCATTTTTCCTGGTAACAGCAACAAAGTGGCTGGCCTCCATTTTGGTTTCTCACTCGAGGTGATTATTGTGTGATAGTGTGAGTTTCTTGATCAACCAGCGTGCAAGATTTTCTATAATCACCTGCGTATTTTTACTAACAGCTAATAATATTTAATAATTATTATTATTTGCTGAAGACAAAGTGATTGTCAGTGAATATTCATGATATCATAGTAAAGATATAGATGAATTAATGAATAATTGTTGTAGTATAATTTTAGACTTGAATATCAGAGAAAAGATGGAAATCAGGAAATAAAGCAACCATTTTTAGTTTTTACTTTGGCTTTGGTGATTTTACTTCTTCTCATGACAATAGACCTTATTCATGGTGTGACAATGTTTTCCCAATTCAGCGTGACAAACCTCCAAGGGATTCATTTTCCATTGGTTTTACTCTTCGAAAAATTCATGAGTATCCCAAAGGATACGAAAGGAATAACGATGATATTCTGACGAGTTTCAAAACAATAGCTCTTCATTCCCCTTGAGGTTTGTCACACTGAATTGGGAAAACATTGTCACACCACAAATAAGGTCTATTGAATATTGTTTCATAATCACTGGTCGCTTGACCAATCACAGTGCATGAAACTCTATATTCAAGTTTAAGATCATACTAAAAGTCAATAACTCATTATCATTAGTTCTGACTTACTGGCAACTTTTGTCTGTCTTCTCTAGCTTGTATTTTGTCTTTAATTATCTTAACAAGTGGTTCTATACTATAAAATTCTGCTTCTTCGAGAACTCCTTCAATATAAACAGATAACATACATATATTTATATATACATATTAAAAAGAAACTATAACTCCTCTGTCGAGAATGACTCTCAATTCATTTTATAAAGGTTCATAAATTTCAATGGTGAAATACAATTTTGAGCTGCTATGCTAATTCCCAAAAATCAGGTCACTTTTTCCCATGTTTTATTTTCSACCTCTAGGGACCACACCCCTTGTGCATATTGATATTAAGATTATTGCAACATTTTCAACAAAAACAGTGGATATACATTCTAACTGCAATGGAATAAAGCACAAATAAATATTTAAAAACCAAAGAATTCTATAAGGAATGTTCAAAATACGTAACCACTAGATATTCTTGTAATCCCTTAGCTGTGATGAATGACATGGTATTAGTCAGCTAGGGACCAGTGGATGGGGGAAAACATGGCACTTGCCAAGGTAAAAAACCGTCAGAGATACCAGACAACTCCTCATTTATTCGTTTATTCAAACAAATAAAGGAAAATTTTGTCCCTTTTTTTCTTTAGAACTAAATTGGAGAATAAAATAAAAATGGCTGTTTTCAACGTCTTGACAGTTGTAGTTGAAGATGAAACGACCGTTCAAAGGGAAACAACCTTTTTATATATTTTATCGTTAAAAAATGCTTAAAGTGAAAGGAAATGAACTTAGAAATCCAGTTTTGGTCAAACAGTATTTCTATATTTAGCTTATGATCGTTTTACAAGCCAACAACAGTGTTAGTAACGAAGAACTACAGTCATTATTTTCATCTGCGTTCACTCTCTACGTACGTTACGACACTACGAGTTGAAGCAAGGCTTTCTGCAAGCGAATAACCCACCTTCGAGTATTTATACGCTTATTGACGTTGTATTTAGAGTTAAAAGTCGATAGCAAAAGCTTTTTCTATTAAAATTATAAAGAAAGCTAGGGATCGGGTTCGCTAAGAAAGCCGTGCTTCAATCGACTGTAAGCTCATAATAGTTGATGTACCTTCGTCGTGTAAATCTCTATCTATTATGAGTTTGCCATGACGAAGATAATTCAAGATAGGAGAAAAATATCGAGGATCTCGGTCGATCATGTAGGCATCATTTTCATCCTAAGACAAACGAGAAGAAGAAAGCTTTAGTACTGACAACATCCAAATGCTCATCTAAAACACATAAAGAACTGACCTTATCTGAAGGTAAATCAGGATCTTCTGCACATAATCGAGACAGAAAAGAGTTTGGATGTCTACAAAGGGTTTGCTTGGTTGTTAGAAAACACGTTCCTCCGACGTTGAGTTTCACCCAGTTATTGCCCGAACGTTTAGATTTAGTTGAGGCAGCCATCTTGCGCGTTCATCGTGTGTCTTTGGCTAAGCGACTCACTCTCGGTACGAGCGAATAATAATCTGCCTTCTACGCTATTGGCCGCAAACAACCACCTATAAATAGCTTTTCTAATTTTAGATCCGGTTAACTAAAGTGAATTCAGCTGCCGTAGAAAGCGAAAATTTCAGCCACTTTTGACGCTCGACTACTGTGTGTGGCAAACCTCAAATACTACGAAAGGTTCCGAATGAAAGTCGGGAGTTTCCGAATCGAATATTTTCTTCCGAAAAGCCCACGACAAGCAGCGAATACCGATATTAATTAAAAAGAGCTTAGTTGCAAAATACGGGGATTTGTATAGCTAATTTGGTCTTAAAACCAAAACTTCTTAACTTTAAAACTTAGGGGGAGTAATATGTTKTTTTTCTTTATATAGAAAACTGGCAAGGCTTGGATCAGGCATTGGTCAGAATGCGTGTGAAGTGGTGGCGGCTAGCATAGGCGCGTTTTCTGTGTCCCTCCTTTTCAACACGCAAACGCTACGCCCAGTTGCTATCAATCTAAAACCGCCTCCCCTCCCTTTCTATTTTCTGAAGCATTTAAGGGTTTCCTCTGATAGCCAAAGTCCTAAAATAGCAGAGTACTTATCTAGCTAAATAATTGATTAAGCTACGAAAACACAAGCGTGGGTGGACGATATATTTGGATGCGTTGGCAGTTTTTAGCAAAATGAAAGTCCTTCACTCAAGACGTCTAAACTTATGCGCGGTTGAGTTACCGGTCATTTGCTATGACGTCAAGACTCGCTCTTAAAACGTGTAGTTTGTACTTGATGTTCTCAACCCTTTTTATCGGAGAGTTTAAGCAGGAAAATAATACTGTACTGATGTAATTTGAGTCAGGTTCCTCTGTGCACTTGCGGAAAGGTCAGTTTGAAACAAAAAAGAAGTTCCTCTTTAACACAAACATTTCATTTTTTCTCTCTCTTTCAATTAGTTTGATTGTATTTACCACCAGTAAATCCCCATCCTTTCCTTTTGTTTTTCATCGTCATCGCTAATACTACAGAGCTATAATACGCCTTTTTTTCTTCTTTTTATACACCGGCTCTCGACGAGTTCCGCGTGGAACCGAGTCATTGATCAATTCTATTTTTGATTTGTCTATTTTACGAACAAGTTCACATCTTTTGTTATTTATTTGTTTTACCTTCGTGTACAAAAAAGCATTTTCTTTAAAATTCCATGCGCATGACATCGAATCTTTGTGCACCGTACTATCAGATTTTTTTAGTACATATTGGACGGAATACAGTTTGTGAAAATTTAACAGCTAGTATTCTCAAAAGGAACAAGAATTTGAACTATAAGCTAGTCGATAGTTTTTTAAAGTTTTACCACGCACAAAAGGCGGCTTATAATATGCTTAATGAATGATGATATTAATAAGCTTTCGATTCTTAAAATAATAAATTTGAACACCAACGTTATACACCAACTAAAATCAAGGTCTGGCACTTTCAAATAGTGATTATTCATAGATTTATTTAGTGTTTGAGCAATTCTGTCTGTCATTATATTTTAACAATGATGTAAAGTCATTGTCTTAAAGTTTCAAATTCATAATTTTTAAATAATTCATACAAAGCCTTGTTTCAAGGTTGTTATATTCGATTCTAATTTTGTATTTTTTTCTAGATTTGGATAATTTTACTTCTTCATCAAAGAAATAGGATAACCATTGAAAAAGATTCAATTTTAGCCTTCATTGACAGCACAAAAATTATATATTAATATTAATATTAATAATAATCAAAGGGTTTGTTATTTTCTTATCCTAAGCGATCTAATATTTGAACAATGAAATATTCTGTCCCTACCCTTGGACAAAAAAACTTTTAATCAAAAGGTTGAAAACCTGTTGCCCTTTCTTGCCATGAGAATTAAATATTCTGTTCTTTGATTTACTCATTGAGTTATACGAGTCTTGCCTTTCTGAGGACATAAAATGTCAAGTTCCACCCACTCTCCTACCCACCCCAACCCACCCCCTGGTTTATAATTAGTCTATAATATTTAATCTATTAATTCTATCATTATTCTAGGCCATTTTAAACAATCTGTCCCCACCAATGGTCATGTACTGAAAAAGATTTTTCATCAATAAAAATAAAAATGTAAAAAAAAAAGGGAAAAAATGCTATTGATATGATTTCAATTAAGTGGTAAAAAAAAAATAATTAGATGATGTTATCTATGAGATTTTGAACACATGACTTGTGCTAGTCCTTTATGGATCTGTCCCTGAACCACTGAATAAGGAATGGCCTCGCCATCTATTGCAAGTGTTCCATTTTCAGACAAATCTGGCTCAAGTCGGAAAGCCTGTGCACTCACAGTTACACATTCATCAGCCTCCACATGTGAGCCATCTTCCATTTTATTAAACAGCGAAAGAAGCTTTAACCTAGAGATTCCAGCTTTAGAATACGTTATGTGCATGACACCATCACCAAACCTTGCTTCTGGGGCAGCCATAATGTCTGGTCCCAGGTGAGAAAGATTGACTGAAGAGCCAAGAATGAAGGTACCTTGAATAGTCTTCCAGTTTGCAGGCACATGTTTCTCAAATGGAAGCAACAGTGGTGTATCAGGTCCTTGATGATGTTTGTAAACCTTGGAAATGTCATTGACTGAAGGTTTTTCACTTTGAAGCATGACAGCATTCTCATGGCTAGAGGGTAAATCTGTCCCAAGTCTCTCTTCCTTAACATTTTCATCTGGAAAAAAGGATCCACTTGGGCTTCCAAATGAGTGAAAAACTGGAGAGTCATTATCTAAATCACTTAATTGCTCTTTAGGGATGTCAACACTACTTGTTACTTCATCATGTTCATTATTCATCGGCAGATACGACAGTCTTCCTCTGTAAGTACGCAATCCTATTATTCTTATTACAGCACCTACAGTAAACCGGGCATTGCCAAGATATCTGTGTTTCTCAGACTCTAAGTCCACGTCAGAAATAATCCCCCAGGTTAAAGACAGAAACGAGAAGAACCTGTCATTTGGTGTATCAATAGTACATATATCCAGTTTATGGGTTTGTCCAATGATAGTAGCAAAGATGGCAGCAGTCACGTCAAAAGGTTCTCTGGAAGACAAGTAGAATGGTAAATAAGATACAAGAATATATCCCTCTAACTTCATGCTACTAAGAGGACTTTTTTAGCATTAATAAAAAGACAAAAGATGTGGCTTCCATGTTGGTTGACATGACAAAAGGATAACAAGATCAAATCTTTTGTCAAATCAACCAAAATGCTGGCTATGAAATCACATGCACCCAAAGAGTTAGTGATATCCTCCTAGCTAATAGTGAACTTATTAGTATAACAAACTAGTGAATTAATACAAATCCTGCATTCTGATTGGCTACACTTTATGGTGTATAGGTGTTAGTGTATTGGTAGAGAGCTATTCTGTATAAGTATAAAGAAACTACTTGACTATAAGAACAAATCAGGTCTATTAGCAATATCATACTTACCCTGAGGCATAAAGGGCTGAGTAGCACAATGCATTACCAGAACCAGTTGGGATGACACCAATAGGCATTTGAATAGCTCTTTTCCAGTCTGGTCTGTTCATTAGACCATTTACCAACTAAAACATAAAGTTAATCAATTAAAGCATTTGAATGGTTGATCTCTAACATTCCTGTTATCTTCATGTTATAAGCTTGATTGTTCAGGCACTTCATAGGCTACTGACTCACCCATCCGATGGTTCCCCGTTTCCTATTGCACTCTAATGAGACATAATATACTCACATACCTCATAAACCAGACCATCTCCAGAACAAATTACAATGCCATCCCACTGCTCTACATCTAGGTTTAGGCCAATTTCTTTAGCATGTCCAGCATATTCTGGTCACAAGGACAAACAGAAAACTATTATCAATACCAGTAATGAAAACAAACCATTACAACTTGAAGTGGATTTTCATGTGGGGGAGGGAGAGGTGTGGATCCTAACCGAAGCGTCAAAAAATAAGGCTTTATAATGCATTATTGATTGGGAAGGCTGCAGCCTTATGCCTAACCTCCGGGGAAGGGGTGGGGGTACTCCCATATATGGAGTATACGGGGATGAGCCGCTGAACAAGGTATGGTTATTCGAGCTTCTTGTCATAAACAGGGTATGCAATTTCACTCAAATTCGAAGTTCTTCCTGAGTTTCCTGTCATATTCAGGGTTTCTACTTTCGTATTGACCAAAACTGGTTATTATGGTCATAAAAAGACAATACGCGAGATGACATGATAAGTGAAATGGGAACTCAGTGCAATA